>OU342745.1:418489838-418963411 GCA_910589775.1 Avena eriantha | reverse complement strand
CACTTGTTTTAGGCTTGTTTAGGTCATGTGATGATGTAAAACCATGTTTGGGAATTTTGTGACATCTACCCCGTTTTCACCGAAACGGGGAGTTGCCCCCTAATAGTCAGATTGCAGACACTTTGTTTTTAGGGGACACGCATTGTCTGCGAAGGGGGTCACACTTGGGAACCAGGTTTAGGAGTTTTTAGCATGCCACCACACTTCATTACACATTCTAGGGTCACATGAATGGTTTGGAGGTGTTCCGATGCCCCGAAGCGCTTCTTCTGCGGAACCCTGATCCGCGGGTCTCGGATTGTCTACCCCCTAGACTTTCTTCTGACAGGGGTAGCACGGTGTAGCCCTCACTTGTTTTAGGCTTGTTTAGGTCATGTGATGATGTAAAACCTTGTTTGGGAACATGTTGTGACAAGATCTACCCCGGTTTCACGAGAAACGGGGAGTTTCCCCCTAATAGTCAGATTGCAGACACTTTGTTTTTAGGGGACATCGCATGTTTGCGAAGGGGGTCACACTTGGGAACCAGGTTTAGGAGTTTTGAGCATGCCACCACACTTCATTACACATTCTAGGGTCACATGCATGGTTTGGAGGTGTTCCGATGCCCCGAAGCCGCATTCTTCCTGCGGAACCCTGATCCGTGGGCCTCGGATCGTCTACCCCCTAGACTTTCTTCTGACAGGGGGGTAGCATGGTGTATCCCTCACTTGTTTTAGGCTTGGTTAGGTCATGTGATGATGTAAACCATGTTTGGGAACAAGTTGTGACAAGAGCACCCCGGTTTCACCGAAAACGGGAGTTTCCCCTAATAGTCACATTGCAGACACTTTATTTTCAGGGGACATCGCATGTCTGCGAAGGGGGTCACACTTGGGAAACCAGGTTTAGTAGTTTTGAGCATTCCACCACACTTCATTACACATGCTAGGGTCCATGCATGGTTTGGTGGTGTTTCGCTGCCCCGAAGCGCTTCTTCCTGCGAAACCCGGATCCGCGGGCCTCCGATCGTCTACCCCCGTGACTTTCTCTGACAGGGGTTAGCACGGTGTAGCCCTCACTGTTTTAGGCTTGGTTAGGTCATGTGATGATTGTAAACCATGTTTGGGAACATGTTGTGACAAGATCTACCCCGGTTTCACGAAACGGGGGTTTCCCCTAATAGTCGATTGCAGACACTTGTTTTAGGGGACAGCGCATATCTGCGAAGGGGGTCACACTTGGGAACCAGGTTTAGGAGTTTTGAGCATGCCACCACACTTCATTACACATACTAGGGTCACATGCATGGTTTGGAGGTGTTTCGATGCCGGAAGCGCTTCTTCCTGCGGAACCCTGATCCGCGGGCCTCTGGATCGTCTACCCCCCTAGACTTCTTCTGACAGGGGTAGCACGTGTATCCCTCACTTTTTTTAGGCTTGGTTAGGTCATGTGATGATGTAAAACCATGTTTGGGAACATGTTTGTGACAAGATCTACCCCGGTTTCACCGAAACAGGGAGTTTCCCCCTAATAGTCAGATTGCAGACACTTTGTTTTAGGGGACAGCGCATGTCTGCGAAGGGGGTCACACTTGGGAACCAGGTTTAGGAGTTTTGAGCATGCCACCATACTTCATTACATATTCTAGGGTCACATGCATGGTTTGGAGGTGTTCCGATGCCCCGAAGCGCTTCTTCCAGCGGAACCCTGATCCGCGGGTCTCGGATCGTCTACCCACCTAGACTTTCTTCTAACAGGGCTAGCACGGTGTAGCCCTCACTTGTTTTAGGCTTGTTTAGGTCATGTGATGATGTAAAACCATGTTTGGGAACATGTTGTGACAAGATCTACCCCGGTTTCACCGAAACGGGGAATAACTCCCTAATAGTCTGATTGTAGACAATTTGTTTTTAGGGGACAGCGCATGTCTGCGAAGGGGGTCACACTTGGGAACCAGGTTTAGGAGTTTTTAGCATGCCACAACACTTCATTACACATTCTAGGGTCACATGCATGGTTTGGAGGTGTTCTGATGCCCCGAAGCGCTTCTTCCTGCGGAACCCTGATCCGCGGGCCTCGGATCGTCTACCCCCCTAGACTTTCTTCTGACAGGGCTAGCACGGTGTAGCCCTCACTTGTTTTAGGCTTGGTTAGTTAATGTTATGATGTAAAACCATGTTTGGGAACATTTTGTGACAAGATCTACCCCGGTTTCACCGAAACGGGGAGTTTCCCCCTATAGTCAGATTGCAGACACTTTGTTTTTAGGGGACAGCGCATATGTCTGCGAAGGGGGTCACACTTGGGAACCAGGTTTAGGAGTTTTTAGCATGCCACCACACTTCATTACACATTCTAGGGTCACATGAATGGTTTGGAGGTGTTCCGATGCCCCGAAGCGCTTCTTCCTGCGGAACCCTGATCCGCGGGCCCTCGGATTGTCTACCCCCCTAGACTTTCTTCTGACAGGGGTAGCACGGTGTAGCCCTCACTTGTTTTAGGCTTGGTTAGGTCATGTGATGATGTAAAACCTTGTTTGGGAACATGTTGTGACAAGATCTACCCCGGTTTCATCGAAACGGGGAGTTTCCCCCTAATAGTCAGATTGCAGGATATCGCATGTTTGCGAAGGGGGTCACACTTGGGAACCAGGTTTAGGAGTTTTGAGCATTCCACCACACTTCATTACACATTCTAGGGTCACATGCATGGTTTGGAGGTGTTCCGATGCCCCGAAGCGCTTCTTCCTGCGGAACCCTGATCCGTGGGCCTCGGATCGTCTACCCCCCTAGACTTTCTTCTGACAGGGGTAGCATGGTGTATCCCTCACTTGTTTTAGGCTTGGTTAGGTCATGTGATGATGTAAAACCATGTTTGGGAACATTTTGTGACAAGATCTACCCCGGTTTCACCGAAACGGGGAGTTTCCCCCTAATACTCAGATTGCAGACACTTTGTTTTTAGGAGAGACAGCGCATGTCTATGAAGGGGGTCACACTTGGGAACCAGGTTTAGGAGTTTTGAGCATGCCACCACACTTCATTACACATGCTAGGGTCACATGCATGGTTTGGAGGTGTTCCGATGCCCCGAAGCGCTTCTTCCTGCGGAACCCTGATCCACGGGCCTCGGATCGTCTACCCCCCTAGACTTGCTTCTGATAGGGGTAGCCCGGTGTAGGACTCACTTGTTTTAGGCTTGGTTACGTCATGTGATGATGCAAAACCATGTTTGGGAACATGTTGTGACAAGATCTACCCCGGTTTCACCGAAACGGGGAGTTTCCCCCTAATAGTCAGATTGCAGACACTTTGTTTTTAGGGGACATCGCATGTCTGTGAAGGGGGTCACACTTGGGAACCAGGTTTAGGAGTTTTGAGCATGCCACCACACTTCATTACACATTCTTGGGTCACATGCATGGTTTGGATGTGTTCCGATGCCCCGAAGCGCTTCTTCCTGCGGAACCCTGATCCGCGGGCCTCGGATCGTCTACCCCCCTAGACTTTCTTCTGACAGGGGTAGCCCGGTGTATCCCTCTCTTGTTTTGCTCTTGGTTAGGTCATGTGATGATTTAAAACCATGTTTGGGAACGTGTTGAGACAAGATCTACCCCGGTTTCACCGAAACGGGGAGTTCCCCCTAATAGTTTGATTGCAGACACTTCATATTTAGGGGATAACGCATGTCTACGAAGGGGGTCCCTCTACCATATTTTATGTTGTTTCCTTGCCAAGATTGCCAAGGATGTGTAGATATCGCGTTCATCCCTAGTGTTCAATTCCATCCTACTTCGAGAGATACCATGCATGGACAATCTCCGACACCTTTGATGAGAAGAAGAATGGTTTCTCACGTCTTTGAATCCACTACATAGATTTTCTCTGTTCCGGATGCTGGCGTTCACATCAAAAGTTTGTGCGTACACAATGTCTTAATTAATAGTAACAATATAGTACAGAAAAAACTTAAAATAAATACAATTGAAAGGGAAAAAGGAAAGAAAATAAAAAGGTCCACTGGGCACACGGCAAAGCCTTCTTTGTCGTGTGTCTCCTGTAGGTACACGGCAAAGCCTTCTTTGCCGTGTGTCTCGTGTTGGTACACGGCAAAGCCTGTAGGTACACGGCAAAGCCTTCTTTGCCGTGTTCCATTTGGTTTGGCACACGGCAAAGGGCTGCCAGCTTGCGCGGGACCGCCCACACCTTATCCTCCCCTGCCTCCCAGCTCAACCTACCGCGCCCCGCCTCCCAGCTCTTCCCTGCCTCCCAGCTCGCCGTCGCCGCCAAAATTGCCCCAGGTCGCCGCCGCCTTCCTCCTCCACGGCGCCGGCCCGTCCCCGCCTCCACCTGGCCTCGGCCCAGCCTCCACCCGCCCAACTCCTCCCCCAACCCCGCGTCCACCCCACCCCACCCGACCCCGCCCCCACCCCCTACGCCCAACTACCGCGCCATGGAAGCCCCGCGGTGCCAGCGGTAGAGGCTTCCGCCGCCTTCCTCCTCCACGGCGCCGGCCACCCTGACCCCGCCGTCCCCTCCCCAACCGACAGCCCCTCTCCCCATTCGGTATATATGCCCATTTTTCTTCTATATATGTATATGTACTAGTAATTTACTTGTAATTTAGCATGTATGTATCTTAGTAATGTTAGATTTTAGGTAGGGCAGGGTATGTATCTTAGCATGTATGTATCTTAGTAATCTTAGCATGTATGTATCTTAGTAATCTTAGCATGTATGGATCTTAGTAATCTTAGCATGTATGTATCTTAGTAATCTTAGCATGTATGTGTACTAGTAATGTTGGATTGGCAATGCTTGCGACTAATAATCGATGTCAGGCAGAAAGTTTGCGTATTCCACCATGCGTAGACATAATCTTTATGTGTCCTTGAGTCTTGTACTGACAACGATAGGGAGCGGAGGCGGGTGGATGCATTTTGCGGGATATGGATCTTATTCTCTCTTTGTGCAGGATATGTGTTGAGTTCAAGGGTGGGTCTGTTGACGGCGTACGGCATTTTGCGGGAGGGTCGCTGGTCTTCTTCACCTCTCGATCACGCTTCGAAGGTAAAAATCTGTTCTCCTCTCCTGTACCCTAGGGTTATTTTCGTGTCTAGATCACCAAGTCTATCGTGTTACCTAGGCGTCTCTTCCCGGACCGTAAGGGTTACACGGATAAATATGCGTTAGTGGTCTCGCATATTATGAACCGTAACTCTTATGGCATTTATTGGGACAGCCGGCGGACGCGTAGTTGGGTATGTTTTTCCTGTTCTACTTCGGTCTGAGACAGGATTTCGGCAGCGCCTCCCCGTTGTTCTCCGGATGCACATCCCTCTCGGCTTTTTGTCGAGACGTGTACCGGGAGAGCAGCGGGGAGGTGCTGCCAAAATTCTGTCTTGGATCGGGGTAGAGCAGGAAGAACATACTCAATCTACGGATCCGGCGGTTGCTAGGACCCTCTTTACCTATTAGAGAGATAGGTGGATATATGCATGACGTAAAATTTATGTTTGCTAAAATTAACCGAACTAATACCAGATTTATTTATATGGCATGATTAATTGAAAACATTGTATATGTCTATTTTGGTACTGATTAGAGGATGGAGAATCGTGACTGGATGTATGAGGGCTATGTCAGTAAGTGGGACTTTACCATGGAATGGAAAGAAAAGGCCGAGGACTTCGTGAACCGAGCGTTTACTGTCCCCACCAGACCTAGAAAAATTTTCTGCCCCTGTACAAGATGCAAGAACCTGAATACACATTCGAACGATGATGTTAGTAGGCACCTGGTCAATTATGGGTTCACACCTTCCTACAAGACTTGGACTTTCCATGGTGAAAAGTTAGCGAAACGTGCTAGGAGGGAGTCACGGCAGAGTCAGCAACAAAGTCAGCCAAGGGAGGGAATTTGATGCTGGTTTTGATAGGTGTATAGACAACTTTGTGAATGCTAATGCGCCTAAAAGCCCTCATGTAGAGGCGGAGACACCTCAGGAGGCGGAGACAAGTGAGGAGCCGGAGGAAAACACAGCAAAGTACTACGAGACTTTGTTCTCCTCGCAGAGACCCCTTCATGCACATACAGATGTTAGCCAACTAGACGGCATCGCTCGCCTTTTGGCCTTCAAGAGCCACAAGAACTTGACCAGAGATGACTTCGATGATATGCTCGTTGTAAAACCATGTTTGGGAACATTTTGTGACAAGATCTACCCCGGTTTCACCGAAACGGGGAGTTTCCCCCTAATAGTCAGATTGCAGACACTTTGTTTTTAGGGGACAGCGCATATGTCTGCGAAGGGGGTCACACTTGGGAACCAGGTTTAGGAGTTTTTAGCATGCCACCACACTTCATTACACATTCTAGGGTCACATGAATGGTTTGGAGGTGTTCCGATGCCCCGAAGCGCTTCTTCCTGCGGAACCCTGATCCGCAGGCCTCGGATCGTCTACCCCCCTAGACTTTCTTCTGACAGGGGTAGCACGGTGTAGCCCTCACTTGTTTTAGGCTTGGTTAGGTCATGTGATGATGTAAAACCTTGTTTGGGAACATGTTGTGACAATATCTACCCCGGTTTCATCGAAACGGGGAGTTTCCCCCTAATAGTCAGATTGCAGACACTTTGTTTTTAGGGGACATCGCATGTTTGCGAAGGGGGTCACACTTGGGAACCAGGTTTAGGAGTTTTGAGCATGCCACCACACTTCATTACACATTCTAGGGTCACATGCATGGTTTGGAGGTGTTCTGATGCCCCGAAGCGCTTCTTCCTGCGGAACCCTGATCCGTGGGCCTCGGATCGTCTACCCCCCCTAGACTTTCTTCTGACAGGGGTAGCATGGTGTATCCCTCACTTGTTTTAGGCTTGGTTAGGTCATGTGATGATGTAAAACCATGTTTGGGAACATGTTGTGACAAGATCTACCCCGGTTTCACCGAAACGGGGAGTTTCCCCCTAATAGTCACATTGCAGACACTTTATTTTCAGGGGACATCGCATGTCAGCGAAGGGGGTCACACTTGGGAACCAGGTTTAGGAGTTTTGAGCATGCCACCACACTTCATTACACATGCTAGGGTCACATGCATGGTTTGGTGGTGTTTCGCTGCCCCGAAGCGCTTCTTCCTGCGAAACCCTGATCCGCGGGCCTCAGATCGTCTACCCCCGTAGACTTTCTTCTGACAGGGGTAGCACGGTGTAGCCCTCACTTGTTTTAGGCTTGGTTAGGTCATGTGATTATGTAAAACCATGTTTGGTAACATGTTGTGACAAGATCTACCCCGGTTTCACCGAAACAGGGAGTTTCCCCCTAATAGTCAGATTGCAGACACTTTGTTTTAGGGGACAACGCATGTCTGCGAAGGGGGTCACACTTGGGAACCAGGTTTAGGAGTTTTGAGCATGCCACCACACTTCATTACACATGCTAGGGTCACATGCATGGTTTGGAGGTGTTCCGATGCCCCAAGTGCTTCTTCCTATGGAACCCTGATCCGCGGGCCTCGGATCGTCTACCCCCCTAGACTTTCTTCTGACAGGGGTAGCACGGTGTATCCCTCACTTTTTTTAAGCTTGGTTAGGTCATGTGATGATGTAAAACCATGTTTGGGAACATGTTGTGATAAGATCTACCCCGGTTTCACCGAAACGGGGAGTTTCCCCCTAATAGTCAGATTGTAGACACTTTGTTTTTAGGGGACATCGCATGTCTGCGAAGGGGGTCACACTTGGGAACCAGGTTTAGGAGTTTTGAGCATGCCACCACACTTCATAACACATGCTAGGGTCACATGCATGGTTTGGAGGTGTTTCGATGCCCCGAAGCGCTTCTTCCTGCGGAACCCTGATCCGCGGGCCTCGGATCGTCTACCCCCTAGACTTTCTTCTCACAGGGGTAGCACGGTGTAGCCCTCACTTGTTTTAGGCTTGGTTAGGTCATGTGATGATGTAAAACCATGTTTGGGAACTTGCTGTGATAAGATCTACCCCGGTTTCACCGAAATGGGGAGTTTCCCCCTAATAGTGAGATTGTAGACACTTTGTTTTAGGGGACAGCGCATGTCTGCGAAGGGGGTCACACTTGGGAACCAGGTTTAAGAGTTTTGAGCATGCCACCACACTTCATTACACATTCTAGGGTCACATGCGTGGTTTTGAGGTGTTCCGATGCCCCGAAGCGCTTCTTCCTGCGAAACCCTGATCCGCGGGCCTCGGATAGTCTACCCCCCTAGACTTTCTTCTGACAGGGGTAGCACGGTGTAGCCCTTAGTTGTTTTAGGCTTGGTTAGGTCATGTGATGATGTAAAAACCATGTTTGGGAACATGTTGTGACAAGATCTACCCCGGTTTCACCGAAACGGGGAGTTTCCCCCTAATAGTCAGATTGCAGACACTTTGTTTTTAGGGGACAGCGCATGTCTGCGAAGGGGGTCACACTTGGGAACCAGGTTTAGGAGTTTTGAGCATGCCACCACACTTCATTACACATGCTAGGGTCACATGCATGGTTTGGAGGTGTTCCGATGCCCCGAAGCGCTTCTTCCTGCGGAACCCTGATCCGCGGGCCTCGGATCATCTACCCCCCTAGACTTTCTTCTGACAGGGCTAGCACGGTGTAGCCCTCACTTGTTTTAGGCTTGGTTATGTAATGTGATGATGTAAAACCATGTTTGGGAACATGTTGTGACAAGATCTACCCCGGTTTCACCGAAACGGGGAGTTTCCCCCTAATAGTCAGATTGCAGACACTTTGTTTTTAGGGGACAGCGCATGTCTGCAAAGGGGGTCACACTTGGGAACCAGGTTTAGGAGTTTTGAGCATGCCACCACACTTCATTACACATGCTAGGGTCACATGCATGGTTTGGAGGTGTTCCGATGCCCCGAAGCGCTTCTTCCTGCGGAACCCTGATCCGCGGGCCTCGGATCGTCTACCCCCCTAGACTTTCTTCTGGCAGGGGTAGCACGGTGTAGCCCTCACTTGTTTTAGGCTTGGTTAGGTCATGTGATGATGTAAAACCATGTTTGGGAACATGTTGTGACAAGATCTACCCCGTTTTCACCGAAACGGGGAGTTTCCCCCTAATAGTCAGATTACAAACACTTTGTATTTAGGGTACAGCGCATGTCTGCAAAGGGGGTCACACTTGGGTACCAGGTTTAGGAGTTTTGAGCATGCCACCACACTTCATTACACTTGCTAGGGTCACATGCATGGTTTTGAGGTATTCCGATGCCCCGAAGCGCTTCTTCCTACGGAACCCTGATCCGCGGGCCTCGGATCGTCTACCCCCCTAGACTTTCTTCTGACAGGGGTAGCCCGGTGTAGCCCTCACTTGGTTTAGGCTTGGTTAGGTCATGTTATGATGTAAAACCATGTTTGGGAACATGTTGTGACAAGATCTACCCCGGTTTCACCGAAACGGGGAGTTTCCCCCTAATACTCAGATTGCAGACACTTTGTTTTTAGGAGAGACAGCGCATGTCTATGAAGGGGGTCACACTTGGGAACCAGGTTTAGGAGTTTTGAGCATGCCACCACACTTCATTACACATGCTAGGGTCACATGCATGGTTTGGAGGTGTTCCGATGCCCCGAAGCGCTTCTTCCTGCGGAACCCTGATCCACGGGCCTCGGATCGTCTACCCCCCTAGACTTGCTTCTGACAGGGGTAGCCCGGTGTAGGACTCACTTTTTTTAGGCTTGGTTAGGTCATGTGATGATGTAAAACCATGTTTGGGAACATTTTGTGACAAGATCTATCCCGGTTTCACCGAAACGGGGAGTTTCCCCCTAATAGTCAGATTGCAGACACTTTGTTTTTAGGGGACAACGCATATGTCTGTGAAGGGGGTCACACTTGGGAACCAGGTTTGGAGTTTTTAGCATGCCACCACACTTCATTACACATTCTAGGGTCACATGCATGGTTTGGAGGTGTTCCGATGCCCCGAAGCGCTTCTTCCTGCGGAACCCTGATCCGCGGGCTCGGATCGTCTACCCCCCTAGACTTTCTTCTGACAGGGGTAGCCCGGTGTATCCCTCTCTTGTTTTGCTCTTGGTTAGGTCATGTGATGATTTAAAACCATTTTTGGGAACGTGTTGAGACAAGATCTACCCCGGTTTCACCGAAACGGGGAGTTCCCCCCTAATAGTTTGATTGCAGACACTTCATATTTAGGGGATAACGCATGTCTACG
Source organism: Avena eriantha (assembly GCA_910589775.1). Taxonomy (NCBI): domain Eukaryota; kingdom Viridiplantae; phylum Streptophyta; class Magnoliopsida; order Poales; family Poaceae; genus Avena; species Avena eriantha. Next base: position 418,953,217 of record OU342745.1, on the reverse strand, counting down.
AAGGGGGTCCCTCTGCCATATTTTATGTTGTTTCCTTGCCAAGATTGCCAAGGATGTGTAGATATCGCGTTCATCCCTAGTGTTTAATTCCATCCTACTTCGAGAGATACCATGCATGGACAATCTCCGACACCTTTGATGAGAAGAAGAATGGTTTCTCACGTCTTTGAATCCACTACATAGATTTTCTCCGTTCCGGATGCTTGCGTTCACATCAAAAGTTTGTGCGTACACAATGTCTTAATTAATAGTAACAAATATAGTACAGAAAAAACTTAAAATAAATACAATTGAAAGGGAAAAAGGAAAGAAAATTAAAAAGGTCCACTGGGCACACGGCAAAGCCTTCTTTGTCGTGTGTCTCCTGTAGGTACACGGCAAAGCCTTCTTGCCATGTGTCTCGTGTTGGTACACGGCAAAGCCTGTAGGTACACGGTAAAGCCTTCTTTGCCGTGTTCCATTTGGTTCGGCACACGGCAAAGGGCTGCCAGCTCGCGCGGGACCGCCCACACCTTATCCTCCCCTGCCTCCCAGCTCAACCTACCGCGCCCCGCCTCCCAGCTCTTCCCTGCCTCCCAGCTCGCCGTCGCCGCCAAAATTGCCCCAGGTCGCCGCCGCCTTCCTCCTCCACGGCGCCGGCCCGTCCCCGCCTCCACCTGGCCTCGGCCCAGCCTCCACCCGCCCAACTCCTCCCCAACCCCCGCCTCCACCCCACCCCACCCGACCCCGCCCCCACCCCCTACGCCCAACTACCGCGCCATGGAAGCCCCGCGGTGCCAGCGGTAGAGGCTTCCGCCGCCTTCCTCCTCCACGGCGCCGGCCACCCTGACCCCGCCGTCCCCTCCCCAACCGACAGCCCCTCTCCCCATTCGGTATATATGCCCATTTTTCTTCTATATATGTATATGTACTAGTAATTTACTTGTAATTTAGCATGTATGTATCTTAGTAATGTTAGATTTTAGGTAGGGCAGGGTATGTATCTTAGCATGTATGTATCTTAGTAATCTTAGCATGTATGGATCTTAGTAATCTTAGCATGTATGTATCTTAGTAATCTTAGCATGTATGTGTACTAGTAATGTTGGATTGGCAATGCTTGCGACTAATAATCGATGTCAGGCAGAAAGTTTGCGTATTCCACCATGCGTAGACATAATCTTTATGTGTCCTTGAGTCTTGTACTGACAACGATAGGGAGCGGAGGCGGGTGGATGCATTTTGCGGGATATGGATCTTATTCTCTCTTTGTGCAGGATATGTGTTGAGTTCGAGGGTGGGTCTGTTGACGGCGTACGGCATTTTGCGGGAGGGTCGCTGGTCTTCTTCACCTCTCGATCACGCTTCGAAGGTAAAAATCTGTTCTCCTCTCCTGTACCCTAGGGTTATTTTCGTGTCTAGATCACCAAGTCTATCGTGTTACCTAGGCGTCTCTTCCCGGGCCGTAAGGGTTACACGGATAAATATGCGTTAGTGGTCTCGCATATTATGAACCGTAACTCTTATGGCATTTATTGGGACAGCCGGCGGACGCGTAGTTGGGTATGTTTTTCCTGTTCTACTTCGGTCTGAGACAGGATTTCGGCAGCGCCTCCCCGTTGTTCTCCGGATGCACATCCCTCTCGGCTTTTTGTCGAGACGTGTACCGGGAGAGCAGCGGGGAGGTGCTGCCAAAATTCTGTCTTGGATCGGGGTAGAGCAGGAAGAACATACTCAATCTACGGATCCGGCGGTTGCTAGGACCCTCTTTACCTATTAGAGAGATAGGTGGATATATGCATGACGTAAAATTTATGTTTGCTAAAATTAACCGAACTAATACCAGATTTATTTATATGGCATGATTAATTGAAAACATTGTATATGTCTATTTTGGTACTGATTAGAGGATGGAGAATCGTGACTGGATGTATGAGGGCTATGTCAGTAAGTGGGACTTTACCATGGAATGGAAAGAAAAGGCCGAGGACTTCGTGAACCGAGCGTTTACTGACCCCACCAGACCTAGAAAAATTTTCTGCCCCTGTACAAGATGCAAGAACCTGAATACACATTCGAACGATGATGTTAGTAGGCACCTGGTCAATTATGGGTTCACACCTTCCTACAAGACTTGGACTTTCCATGGTGAAAAGTTAGCGAAACGTGCTAGGAGGGAGTCACGGCAGAGTCAGCAACAAAGTCAGCCAAGGGAGGGAATTTGATGCTGGTTTTGATAGGTGTATAGACAACTTTGTGAATGCTAATGCGCCTGAAAGCCCTCATGTAGAGGCGGAGACACCTCAGGAGGCGGAGACAAGTGAGGAGCCGGAGGAAAACACGGCAAAGTACTACGAGACTTTGTTCTCCTCGCAGAGACCCCTTCATGCACATACAGATGTTAGCCAACTAGACGGCATCGCTCGCCTTTTGGCCTTCAAGAGCCACAGGAACTTGACCAGAGATGACTTCGATGATATGCTCGTTGTTGTTGGCAGCATTCTGCCGAAAGGGCACCTCTTGCCGGAGAACTTCTACTATTCAACCAAACTCCTCCGTGACCTTAAGATGTCATATGAGCCGATACATGCTTGTCCGAAGGGATGCATGCTATTCAGAAAGGACCATGCTAAGACAATTTATTGTATCCACTACAAATCCTCTAGGTACTTTGAGGTCGATCCCGATGGTGATGGTCAGAAGAGGCAGACCAGGGTTGCCCAAAACATCCTCCGGTATCTTCCAGTGCTACCGAGGATCCAACGGCTCTTCATGACCGAGGATACTGCCCAGCAGATGCAGGGGGTAGTAGAAGGGAATAGATACACCGACAAGATGATACATCCGTCGGATGGTAGTGCATGGAAGAACTTTGTCAAGAAATATCCTGAGAAAGCCGGTGACAAGAGGAGCGTAGCAGTTGCCATATCAACCGATGGGTTCAATCCATATGGTATGTTGGCTGTAGTATACAGTTGTTGGCCAGTGTTTGTTATTCCCCTGAACCTCCCCCTGGCATCTGCATGAGATCAGAGAACATGTTTGTGTCGATGATAATCCCCGGACCGAAATACCCTGGTAAGAACATGAATGTGTATCTAGAACTGCTGGTGGATGACTTGTTTTGTGGCTGGGAAGGTCGCGGGATCCGAACATATGATGCCGCGAACAAGGAGCACTTCGATATGCATGTCTGGTACCACACCTCCCTGCATGACCTACCAACACATGTGTTGTTCTGTGGCTGGTGTACGCATGGGAAGTGGCCTTGCCCAGTGTGCATGCAGGATCTGACTTTCTTCTGGCTGTCAAAGGGAGGCAAGTATTCTTGCTTTGATGAACATCGAAAGTTCCTTGTGCCGAATCATCCATACAGGAATGATAAAAAGAGGTTCAAGAAAGGTCGTGTTGTCCATGATCCAAAGCCACGTCTGAAGACGGGAACAGAAATCAAGGCTGAGTTAGAAGCTCTTCAGCCTAAGCCTGATGGGAATGGTTTCGTGGGATATGGGGACACGCACCAGTGGACCCACATTCCATGCTTATGGAAGCTCCCTTACTTTGAGGATCTCGAGCTCCCGCATAACATTGATGTAATGCACACCGAAAAGAATATCGGCGAGGCCCTTTGGAGCACCATAATGCAAACTGAGAAGTCGAAGGATAACATCAAGGCTCGAATTGATCAAGAACAATGGTGCGATAGGCCTAAGTTGAAAATGCAGCCACCCGGAACCAACGGCAGAAAAGGGTGGTCTAAGCCAAAGGCTCCGTTCTGCCCAACAAAGCCCCAAAAAAGGGAGATCTTTCAGTGGATGACGCAAAGTTTGTTTTTCCCTGACGGGTACGCAACCAACTAGATGAGGGGTGCGAACATGCAAATGTTGCGAGTACAAGGGCTCAAGAGTCATGACTACCATGTATGGCTTGAGCGAATAATGCCGGTGATGATTCGAGGCTATGTCGATGAGGAGACTTGGCGAGTGCTGTCGAGGTTGCGCTTTTTCTTCCGCCAGATTTGTGCTAGGGAGTTAGACCGTAAAGTGGTTGAGAAGCTACATGAACAGGCACCCTAGTTGCTTTGTGATCTAGAGATGCTCCTTCCGCCAGGGTTCTTCAATCCGATGCAACATATGATCTTGCATCTCGCGGACGAGGCTTTGAAGGGGGGACCTGTGTGGGCCCGTTGGCAGTATCCACTTGAGAGAGTAACACAGAGGCTTCGTACAAAAATAGGCAATAAATGCAAGATCGAGGCATCCATAGCTGAGTCAGTCCTTAATGAGGAGGTTGCAAACTTCACCACCAAGCACTATGATGCCAACTTTCCCACAAAGCATAACCCAGTCTCCTGTTACAATGCTGCCAACCCTGAGAATGTACCCAAGCTTAACATCTTCAGAGGGCTTGGTGGCAAATCAAGTGGCACGAAGAAGTTCATAATGAAAAAACCTGAGCGGGAGTTGATCCAGTCGTATGTCTTGAACACCATGGATGAAGTGAAGCCGTACATCGAGTAAGTGCTCACCCTTTAGATTTTCGCAAACAGTTGCTCCTATGTTCGTGCCTAACTCTTCTTTTTAAATTGGTATAGACGGTTCAAGCGTGCATATTGGAAGAATCCAGTTAGGGATCCTAACCCGAAAGAGGAGCAGGATCTATTCGATAAGGGTGGTGGTTTCGGTTTCATTAGCTGGTTTTGTGGTTTGGTACTATTCCATCCAACTTCTTGTGCTAAACTTCTCGTGCTAAACTTCTCGTTCTAACTTGTAGGCAAATACTGACAAAGATATGCAACCCGAGCTAAGAAATATTGCCAGGGGCTTTAACCATTCAGTCGACATGTTCAATGCTTATGACGTGAATGGGCATCGCTTCCATACCCATGAATACACAACTCTCCGGCCCAACCAGAAGACAACAAATAGCGGGGTCTTTTGTGAAGGCTCAGATGGCCTCCAGTATTACGGAAGAGTCGGGGGTATATATGAGTTGAATTACGGTTTTGGCAAAGGGCTAAATCCCGTTGTATTCAAATGCCATTGGTTTGACCCACATCAGGTGAAACAGGATCCTGAAATTGGACTGGTTGAAGTTAAGAGAAGTTCCGTTTATGCGGGAGATGATGTCTATATTTTGGCTACTCAGGCCTTCCAAGTATTCTATCTTCCGTACCCATGCCAAAACCCTACAAAATGTCTAAAGGACTGGGATGTTGTGATGACGGTACCGACACGCAACAGGCCGCCCTTGCCAAACAAGGATGATTACCACCGCCTAGACCCTTCAACAAATGATGGCGAGTTTTATCAGGAAGAAGGGCTCCCCGGGCAATTCACTATCAACTTGTCCGTCGATAGTGACATGGTCGTAGATGATGACCAAGAAGCCGAGGAGGAAAACACTGTGCAAGATGAAGTTGAGGAGGTTCACAACCAACAAGATGTGAGTTTGCTCGAGGCGTTCCGTGCAGGCCATGACGTCAACGCTCCACAGGGACCACCTCCAAGTTTCGTGGATGATTATTGGTGGCCCGAGAATGATAGCGATGATGAAACCTGTGTTCCAATTCGTAATCCCAACACAGGCTTCTGATGTATGTAGTAGTAATAATATGAGGCTAATCTATGTAGTACTATTTGTCGGGCTGTTGTATTTGTAACTCTATGCTATGTAATAAATTTTGTTGCTTTTACTAATATCCATCGATTTTCATCGTTGTTGCTTTTACTAATATTCATCTATTTTCATCGGTGTTGCTTTTACTATTATTCATCTAATTATATTCATTGTTGCTTTTCATTCTAATATTCATCTATTTTCATCGGTGTTACTTTTACTATTATTCATCTAATTAATGTATACTAATAAACTACTCTTTTTATTCTGTTTTGCAGGTGATTGAAAGATGCCGGGGGGAAAGGGCGTTACAAAAAAGCTGAAAAGCTTGGTTGACCTTGTGAGTGGTGGTTCAAAAAGGGTGGTTCGAAAAAGGGTGGTTTGAAAGCTTCAACATCGGCTTCGAGAGAGCGTGCTAGTCCTCCACCGCGCACTTCACAGCGTCGGGGGCGTGGGAGGAATCCTAGTCCCCCCCCCCCGGCCGTTGTGGACCATGACGAGGAGGAGGAGGACCAGGAGGAGGAGGACCAGGACCAGGAGGAGGAGGACTAGGAGGATGATGAGGCGCAGTCGCAGCAGTCGGAGGACGAGGGGTTGGGGTCTTTACCCTACGAGCTTGACATGACCTTGAGGTGGGATCCTCCGGAGGATGAGACGTCGTACCTTGAGGCATACGCGGCCATGGACCCGCGACTTACGCCATAGAGCAAGGCTCTGTATCGGCGTGGGGTTGCGAGACTCCCCGATCTACCTTATGCCTATGCGGATAAGGTTCTCGTACCCCCTGGGAAGAGGTACATTATTTGACCCGCTAACCATATATTGGAATTTTCATCACATACTGATTATGATTTTTCATTTTGCAGTTCCTTTCTATATGAGGATGGAATGAAGCCGTATCATGGCTACTCGAGCATCCTTGGAGCCCTGGTTCGAGCGTATTTTCCTGGGATTGTCACTCTCCCAAATGGTCAGGAGGATGTAGCTTGGACTTGGAAGCATTACCACTACGCCCCGGATCCGACTAAAAAGTACAACCACATGGCGGAGAAGATTCAAGTTCTGTTCTGGGTAAGTTTGTTTCACTTGTCATAATTAAATCATCGCGGCTTTGACTCGTGGCTTTGACTCCTCTTTTTCCTGTGTGCATACTTGTAGAATTACTTCGACATGCACAGGGACAACTCAACGGAGTGCGTGGCGATTGTGAACGAGCTTTCCAAGAGGAAGGTGCAAGACATGCACTACGAGGCACGCGTGAACTCTGTCCGCAACTGGTTTGGCGATCGTAAGATCTGGATGAACAAGAGTCAAGCCCAGGACATGCTCTTCGAGCCATGGCAGTACCTGCAGGTAGTTGTGTTTCTATTTTACTGATTTCTTGACCTTCATCTATTTCATGTTGTACTAATACCTGTACCTTGTGGATGTAGAACCCTCCTCAGTTTGTCGGTAATGACGCGAGGTGCTACACGGCGATGGTAGCGTGGTGGACACACGCCGAGTACCTCAAGAGACACAAGGCCGCAAAGAAGCGGCGAGAGGAGATGAAGGGTGGATCACACCGCCAAGGTAGCATCCCCCTCGCCCTTGTCAGGCAAAAAGAGGTGAGCAAATGCTTTCTTTATTTTTGCTTCTCATGTTATTCTTTACTCCACAAGGGAGTCCCCCTTCACTTATCTTTGTCCTCTCATTTGCAGAAAGTAAAGACAGGTGCGGAGTCGTCCATGTTTGCCATTTGGAAGAAGATGCGCACCTTGGACGAGCCTGTGAACGGCTCCCCGTGGATCAATGAGGGAGCCAAGATCTGGGGTAAGAAGTACCCCGAGAAGTACAAGCAGGTGCACGACGAAGATTCCAACCCTGACACCGCCCCCTTCGATCCTGAGGTTGCCGTGCTGGCGGGACAGGGCCAGAGGAATGGCCTATGGATTGCTGATGGGTCCATCGACCCTAGGACCGTTCCGTCTATGCGCCAGATCCGGCGTGGCAGGACGAGCTCCATGCCTGCCATAGAGACCCATCCACGGCCTTCGGTTATAGCTGTCGACCAGTTACGGGTATGTTCTTCTTCCTCAGTCATCTTTGGTTTACTACATGTTTTACATTGCAATGTTCATGATATTGCGGCTACACGACGTAGGAGGAGATGGACGCTGAGAGGGCAAGCAGAGAGGCAGCCGAGCAGCGGCAGCTACAGCTGGAGCAGCAGCTTAGGCAGCAGCAGGCGATGCTGGAGTAGCAACAGCAGATGACGCAGTGGATGGCAAACCAAATGCTCATGACTGCTCCACCAGGGTCTCTTCCTACTCCTCCTTTCGCCTTCCTGTGGGTAAGTGATCACATGTCTTTATTGTCTAATGCTCGTAATTTTCAATATTTTCTTATTGTCTAATGCTCACAATTCCCATCATGTAGATGGCTAATTTGATGCCGCCTGGTGGGTCGAACAACCAGGCGCCGCCTGGTGGGTCAGACGGTGGATCCAACAACCAGTCGCCTTTCACCGTCATCAATCCGTCGGTCGTTCGCAGGCTGGATCAGAGTCCTCCTGGTTAGTTCTCCTACACTTGACCTTGTGCATCACTCGATATCGGTACTCGATACACTTGGAAATCGATTGTGAGAGTCTCATGATTGTGCTTTTGACCTTGTAGGAGGGCTTTGAGGTTGTGGCCATCATGTGTGCATCACGGTTAGTTCTCCTACACTTGTCAAATTTAGTCATGCCATCAGACTTGTAGAAAATTTAGTCATGCCATCACACTTGTAGAAAATTTAGCCTTGCCATGACACTTGTAGATAATTATATGCCATTCTCAAATTGTACTTGTCATTTTCATCACTTTGCCATGAGACTTATAGAAAATTTAGCCTTGTCATGAATTTTACTTGCCATATTGACGTACTTTTCTTAAACTTGTAGGATATCACGATGGATTCGGAGCATGAGCTTGTGGAGCACTTGGCGGTGATGGTCTTGTGGGTGGGAAGAAGAATAAACTTGTAATATTTGTGAATGGCTTATGACTTGTTCTTGTGAAGTTTGCATTGTTGCTTGTGTGGTGATGATGATATGATTTTGGTAGTGTTTGTGATGATATATGATCATATTATTGTTATTTTGGTGTTGGTGATGATCTTATGATCATATACATGTATTATGTGTTGGTGATGATCTATATGATCAAATATATATATTATGTGTTTTCAAATGCAGGAAATGAAAGAAAAACAGAGAAAAAGTGAAAAAACCTGGGCCCTTTGCCGTGTGTATACACACGGCAAAGGCAGACAGGTGGCAGCAGCCTGTGAAGCAGGCGCTGGGCAGACAACACCTTTGCCGTGTTCCACCTAGAAGAGGCACACGGCAAAGGGACAGTCTCTGTCGTGTGTTCTTCAGCTGCGGCACACGGCAAAGCGGAATTCGTTGCCGTGTGGTAACTCCCAGAGGGCACACGGCAAAGGCCAGACACACGGCACAGTACAGGCACACGGCAAAGGATATGGACACGGCAAAGGACCAAAACACACGGCAAAGCGAAAACACGGCAAAGTCCCTCTGGCTCCGTCAAACGGACGGAACCGTGAAGCTACTTTACTGTGTCGTGTATGCCTGCCAGACACACGGCAAAGGCTTTGCCGTTTTGCGCTGGAGACACACGGCAAAGCCTCTTTGCCGTCGCAAACGCTGTCATGTGGCTTTTGTCGTGTGTATACACACGGCAAAGCCGTTGCCGTGTTCCTTGTCTCCTTTGCGGTGTGGTTTTGCCACACGGCATAGAAAGTTTTTCCCGTAGTGACCTCATGCATCGTGAAACTCTCTGTCTTCTTTGAGCACTTGTTTAACAAAAAACTCGGCAAGCTCTGAGCAGATCTTTGCTAGCTTGGTTTACGACAGTTCCTTTACATTGATTTTATCACAGTTGGATGATTTTCGGTAAACCGGCTCTAAGGATCACCTCTAATAGTCAAGTCTGTACTAGTGCATGCATGATTCATGAACCATTCACTTGAGGCGTCTATGCGTGAACCATTTTCACAACAATACTGCCAATATCATTACAATGTGGCAAGTTCATTTTCTTTTTTCCTTAGTTTCTCCTATCTTTGTAGGAACAATTTGTTCCAGAACACATGGACTGTGACTGTATTCTTCCTCTTTTTTCTATATATCAGATGGAAAATGATGCCGTAGGGGGTTTTCCGTAATGTTTTCCATCAAAAAATGTGGCAAGTTGATCTCTTAGGGTTACACACTCATATTCCAAGAAATCGGCAGCATAAGTATTATAAACTTCAATTAGTTTGTCTTCATCAAAATTGGTTGAAAAAATATTTGATCAAGGCAAGCAATACATATCAACAGGCGCATGGATTTTTCATCAAAATGAATTCTTAGCTCAACTAAAATTTGGTCAAGGAAAACTTACTAAATTTGCACCATGAACCCTTGATCAACCTCTAGGTGCTATCATAGCATCCATATTTTACACGATAATTCTTCTAGACACAAAATATATTTGCTTCTTCAAAATAATTCACCCCCACAATTTGTCTTCATGTAATATATATTAGTCACTATTGACCCAATCACTCCAATATGACTGGCAATAGTTTTTCCCATCGCAAACATTTTTAGAATTCTTAGATCTTCACTAACACTCCAATCCAAGATGCGATATAAGAACAAATTAAAATTGTGCCATCTAGGAACATATCAATATGGTTGGTGATTACGAGCATAATTGGGACGTAATGCAATCTATGCTAACTAGAATTTCATGCAAAACTTTGATTTCAAAAATTGATAGGATCACTTATATGCGCTAGATGAAAAATAATTAAATTTCTTTTGTAAGAAAACATAGTAGAATTCATGTCATTGTATGTTCACCGGTGATTACTATACAAATTGCTATTTCGATATATGAACTTATTGTTGGACCCAGTGTAACCTGAAGGCATATTAAGGCAAAAAAAATCAATAATCATGTCAATAGTTTAATTTCTACTTTAAAGTTTCAAGGAATATGTGATACCTCAATACAGCAAAAATTGTCGTTGCCGTGAAGACAACGCGTTGCCGTGTGCCAAAGGACCTGGAACACTGCAAAGAAGGTCATTGTCGTGTCTCCCCCAGAAAGCATAAGGCAAAGATTAGCAGCACGGCAAAATTCTGGAAAAGAACACGGCAAAGAAAAATGACGGCAAAGAGTAAGTAAAGGAACACGACAAAGAAAGTAGACACGGCAAAGGACCCCGGGCACACGGCAAAGATATACCTCACGGCAACAAGGTGGGACCCGCGGCCCTATAGGTCCACTTGATGGGGAGGAGCTAACGGCTGCAGACGATGGCCTCTTTGCTGTGTGCCTTTTCCGTGTACCACACAGCAATGATGGATTTGCCGTGTGTATTCCGCGGTATACGCGACAAAGTCTTATTTTTTCTTTTTTTTTCCCTTTTATCACATTAATCTTAGGAAAATTATAAAAAAATCATTCTAATTCGGAAAAATACAAATAATATAGCAAAATTTGCAGAAAAATAAGATCTATCTATGTACACTAAAATATTAGATATTTATATTCAATAAGAATCTTCATTCTCGCAGTTTTGACCATAGTTTAAAACGGGTATAAAAAATTTCAAAAACGATCGAAACAATATGAAACCTTCGCGTGGTGTCATATTATGTGACATGGTTGGAGGGAAAGTATCAAACTTGATATATTGATTATGTCACAAGTGTATAAATTATTTGAATATATGCATGACAAGTGTATAAATAAGAATATTGTAGCTAACATCTACTGACATTGTTATGTGGTTAATATGGCAATAAAGTAATTGAAATTGTAATCACGAAAATTTAACATGTTAAAAAATAATTTTTAAAAATGTAAAATTTAGTATAAATTGTAACTATTTTAATTTGTCTTGCCGTCGAGCACATGTCACTGCCCTAATATCTTGATTAAGCTGGGTTTTGCCGAGTGTAAGACATGGAAAACCACACGTAGTGGTGCCTTGTATTGCTCATTATACTAGAAGTATACCCCGTGCGTTGCAGCGGGAATTTTTTAGGTAACTATATTGTACAAATTGAAGGGTATATGAACACATGACATGGAGTTATCAATAAGAATGTGCAAGATTCAATTGGTCAAGTGGTCAAGAGGTTAATATTAATTGACATGAAATTGTTGCATATTCGACGGCTAATAATTGGTAAGGTGGAAAATTGGATGGAATAAACACCCTCAATGATTCTTATATCAAGCTTTAGTACAAATGGTGCAAGAGAAAATTGAAACATTGAGCTGTGTAAAAAAGTTAAAGTTGTTAATTGATTTCGATAAGCTTAGACAAATATCATATTTAAGTACATTTTCTATGTTGTATCCAATAGTTGAAAATCATACGACAACTCAAATGATTTGTGTAGGTGTAAAAGCTAAATTAGAGATGAACTCAACGAGGCCTCCAATGAAGCACATACTACGAAGTCTCATGTTAAGTGTCACAACACTTCTATTGTTACTCACGTGTCCCTTGTAGAGTAAGACAAATAGAATAACCTCAAAGGTTTGGCAACCCTACATTTCATGGCATGAATAATATGAACGTACCAAGCCATATTTTGTCAATTCTTTATGTCGAATCCGTTATTGGTCCTCAGCAGAACGAAGCTACTCCACAATGAAATATAAACCCCACGGTGGTTGATGAGACGCGTGTAATAGTCAGCTGAAACTAAGTGAAAATAGCGGCCAGTGGTGTACCTTTGGTATTGCGCTGGTGTAGCTAGGGAAAAACGGAAAGAAGAAAAAGAATTTATACAGTAGGAACCAAAAATTCTTAAGCAAAAGTATAAGTATCTTACGATGAGTATCTCTTGTGATAGTATAAATCTCTGGAATAAGAAAGAGTATATCTTTGATATTTGTGACCACACCCTGCTGGTGGGAAGGGTGTATAATACTAAGAGCATCACAATATCATCAGTTGAGAAGGGTAAGGAGTAACAGGAACAAAACATTAGATGGCGTGTTGCCTCTGTACGTAAGTATGTAAGCCTTTCCTCTGGTATTGGTAGTTGCGGCGGAAAGACGGGTGCGGCATCCTCGAAGGACTTGAGTTGGGCTGTGGTGCATTTGTATTTTCCCCATGAGCCTTTGGGTGGCGCCATCAAGTAGGACGTGGAATCGCACGGTGCGAAAAAGTCGAATCGGAAGGTTGAAGGCAGGAAGATTGAAGACAGGAAGAATGAATATGGGAGAATGAAGAATGCGGGGAAGGATTTGCAGAACTGAATCATCACTCCCCTTATATGGGAACGCCACCCGCCAAATTCGGGGTAGCCGTTACTTACGGTAATTGCGCCGAAGTTACCGTTGGAAATTCCAACGGATAGTTTGACCAGAATTGACGGTCCAACTCCTCCATTCCACCCGCTACCCGCTAGTCTTCTCCACTCGCCAAAGCGGCGACTTGGCAGCAGTAACATTCGTCGGGGTGGCGAGTGGAAGCCTAGGAAATTTTCCTCGGTTCTAATGGAGTCCATCGCCGACTCGACTAGGCGTCCAAATTGGGCTCGCCTACTTCGATCGCCAAAGGGACACCTGCACCTGAATCAACGATGGCCTCGGGGACTATTGATGGGGATATGCCAAAGGGGGTATGCCCAGCAGGACGTTCCGATTGGGCCGAAGGGTTTGTGAGTGGGCCTGAAGGACGACGACTGGACTACGACTGAAGGAGAAGCCTGGCGACTGGAAACTGAAGCCCCAGAAGCGTATCTAAAGCCCAGTCAGATTAGGTCAAAAAGCCTCCGAGTCCATATCTGGCTTGGTTGTAACTTGTAAACCCTAGCGAGGTGACTCCTATATAAACCTCCCTAGGGTATCCTAAGGACTTATGTTCCATCATACACTCCCTCGAGCGACTCGCTGCTTAGACGCCGAGCTCGCCATCCTTGTAACTCGCTCTCCATTAATCCAATCTAGCAGGAGTAGGTCTTTACCCTTCGGGGGGCCGAACCTGGGTAAACCATGTGCATCCGTCCCCATCTCGCACCGCATATGGCCGCCAACTCTTCCTCACATTACAATCAATCGCTGCCAGTAGCAGCGACTGCCGTGGCCATTTCCACGACAGTGGCACCCACCGTGTGGCATAGCGGGACTGGCCTGAGTTCTGCGGCGAGACCCTACTCACCGATCGATCGGCCGCTCACCACCGGCCGCATGATCGCCATTGGCGGGATCTTACAGATCCTGCCAAGCAGCTACATCCCGGTGTCACGCCCGGTCACTCACGGCGCGGTGATGCCGGTCGGCTCCATCAACCTCTTTGTCGGCTTCACTAGCACGGTCGACCCAGCTGCAACGATGATCATCGGCGGATCGCCGCCGCACCGCGACCTGCTCTCGGAAGAGCAGGTCCGCTCCATCAGGAGCCTCGTCACCAAGTATGACTCGGCCGCCAGCAGCGCGGCCGAAACCAACGCCGCCACCAACGATGAGGCCCTAAACGACGACGTCGACTCCACGACCCCTGCCTCGGTCGACGGATCTACCACCGCCGCATCACGAGAGGACTCCATCACGCGAGTCTCCAACCCGGAGGATGCCACACCCGGGATCTTCGACTCCGACTCCAGCTCGGAATCGCCTGAAGACTTCCGCGCCAGATCCAATCGCTTCAACGCGATCTACATGGCGGGCAGCACGGCTGCCCCGCCAGATCCGTTCTCCACGCCGATCCCGCCAACTGCGACGGCCACAGAGGTGGAGGAACCCGCCTGCGGCTCGCGGAGGCCCAGCGCAATGAACTCGCCGAGCGTGAGAAATACCGCCTCGAGCGGGAAACGGTGCGGGAGCTATCGCTCTATCACCAGCGCCGCATCAGGACCCGCTTGAACTCCAACGTCCAGGGCCGCGTCCTGAACTTCAACGACGAAAGCGACCCCGCACGCGTGGCCGAGCGCGAATACCGTGAGAACACGCTTCTAGGCGGAAGCAATCCCGCGAGACCACCACCCGGCGCACCGGCGACCAGAGCCCCTCCACCACCCATCGGTCGCGCGCCCCCGCCGGACCAACCGCAGATCATCCTCTCGCCTCAAGCCCGCGACGCCAATGGACTACCACTCTACTCCACCCTGATGGACAACGTCGTCGTGGCCGACGCCGCGATCGCCAACCTCGATGTCCAAGGCGACGGTGCACTACAGATCCAGTATGCCAAGGCCCTACTCGTCAGGGCCGTCGAGCAACAAGATGCGTGAGTCGACCTGCGGGGGCGGATGTATTCCCGTTCCTCAGCAAGCAGAGCGGCGTCAAGCGGTCACCCCACCGTCGCCAACACATTGACTTGCCCCCCACCACAGCCCCTGGCGAACCAGCCATGGGCCGCCAACCCCGCGTTGTCCACCAATGAGCCGCGACCGGCGAATAACACGGTCGCCACCAACGGGCAGCCCATTGATGCCCGAATAAACATCATCAACAACCAGGCATGGCGGGCGCGCCAGCCCAACGACTTGAGGCACACCCTCACCAACCGCGGTGACCCCGAACCAAGAGGCTCGCTCAGTCGAGTCGGACCACAATGCTTCGGGCCCATGATCCGTGGGGAAAAATACCCCACCAACTTCAAGGCTACCAAAGAGGTCGAAAAGTACGACCTGACGTACGATCCAGCTGTCTGGCTGGACACATACCTCATGGCAATGGGAATCACAGGCCACACCGACCTGCTCGCCGCTCGCTACCTCCCCCTGATGATCGAGGGTGCAACCCGGCAATGGATCAACACCCTTCCCGCCGACAGCATTGATTCCTGGGAAGAAATGCGGGACGCCTTCATCAGGCATTTCGAGGGCTCCTACACCCGCGCCACCACCATAGAAGATCGGGAGCGATGCATCCAGGGACAACGCGAGTCGACTCGCCGTTGGATCCAAAGATGGCAAGAACTATGGATCATCGCCTCTGGCATCCACCTAGATACGGAGATACATTGCTTCAAGAACGCGTGCCGGTATGAACCCCTGGTCGCTAAGATTAAGAGGGTCTACCGGACGCTCGACAATGTCCCCGACCTCCTCGAGATCGCCAAGCGCTACGTCGCGGAGGACCCCAACCAAGAGTCTGACGACGAGTCGGGAGGACGACGCCGAACTAGCATCCACGACAGCGGGCGCCTACGCGACATGCGCTACAGCAACACCCGCATCACCGGCAAGCGCCACACGGACGGGCGAGTCAACTTCGTCGCCAATGCCAGCTATGGCCAGCGCGACCCCAAGAGTTACCGCCACGACGGAGGAAACTACCGCTCCAACAACACAGCGAGGCCGAAATTCGACCCCGCTACCCTGCTCAATCAGCCCTGCATCTACCATAGCAAGGAGGGAAAATCCGCCACCCACACCACCGCTGATTGCCACTCTCTCAAAGAGATTGAGAAGGTGAGGCGAGCAAGGGAGGACCCCAATAACAACCCACCTCGGGACAACGGGAACGCCGGCGGCTTCGGCACCGCCGTCGGCTCGCTACACACCTTCACCGGACTTGGCACCAAGCGCGAGAAGAAGGTGCTTGCCCGCATGGTCGCCGTCAACACGGTGACACAAGTCGACATCCCTCGCTTCCTCAACTGGTCCGAGCAGAGCATCAACTGGAGTCGCCAGGACCACGCGCCAAGAATCGAATACCCAGGGCGAGTCCCCCTGGTAGTCAGGCCTAAGGTGGCCGACTACTGGCTACCCAAGACACTAATGGATGGTGGGAGCTCCATCAACATCATGTACCTAGACACATTCAAGAGGCTCCAGCTCCCAGAAGCAGCCATTGAGCCAACGCTGACGACCTTATACGGTATCGTACCCGGTCGGAAGGCGTACCCGGTCGGAAAAGTGACGCTGCTAGTCACCTTCGGCACTCCGGCAAACTACCGCATGGAGAGGATCGTATTCGAGCTGGTGAACTTCTGCAGCCCCTACCACTGCGTCCTGGGTCGCCAGGCATTCGCAAAGTTCATGGCGACCCCACACTACGCCTATAACATGATGAAGCTCCCCGGGCCAAGCGGCATCATCACCATCCACGGCGACCCCGACATGGCCATGGAATGCGAGGACAAAGGAGCCGAGCTCGCCGAGACCGTCATCGCTGCAGAGACCGATCACGCGGAGGAACTTGCGAAATACGCAGGCAACATCAAGGATGACCCCACCATCCTGAAGAAACCAACCGCCGCGAACTCCACGTTCGAAGAGACCACACACGCCCGCACCGTCGAGCTCGTCCCGGGCGACTCCAGCCAGACGGTCACAATCGGGGCACATATGGGCCCCGCATAGGAAAGTGCGCTCATCGGGTTCCTCCGTGAGAACCGCGACATCTTCGCATGGAAGCCATCTGACATGCCAGGTGTCCCGAGGGAACTCGCTGAGCACAAACTCAACACCGACCCCAAAGTGCGACCAGTAAAGCAGTCGCTACGACCCTTCAATGAAGAGCGTCGTCGAGCAATCACCGAAGAAGTACAGCGCCTGCTAGCCGCAGGCTTCATCCGGCCAATCAAATACTCCAAGTGGCTGGCAAACCCAGTCCTGGTTCTGAAAAAGAACAACACATGGAGAATGTGTATCGACTACACCAGCCTCAACAGCGCCTGCCCAAAGGAGGAGTTCGTCCTACCACGCATCGACCAAATCATCGACTCGACTGCGGGATCGAAGTCACTCTGCTTCCTTGACGCTTACTCTGGTTATAACCAGATCAAGATGGCAGTCGAGGACGAGGAGAAGACGGAGTTCATCACGCCATTCGGCGCCTTCTGCTACACGGCCATGACGTTCGGCCTCAAGAACGCCGGCGCCACGTACCGGCGATGCATGCAGGAGTGCCTAGCAAGCCAAATTGGCCGCAACATCCACGTCTACATCGACGACGTGGTGGTAAAATCCACCCGCCAGGACGACCTGCTCACCGACCTGGCCAAAACCTTCACAAACCTATGGAGGTACAACATCAAGCTGAACCCCGGAAAATGCACCTTCGGCGTCCCCACCGGATAGCTCCTGGGGTATGTAGTCTCCAAGCGAGGCATCAAAGCCAACCCCACCAAGATAGACACCATCGCGCGACTCGGGAAACCCGAGTGCCTGCGCGACGTCCAGAAGTTGGCAGGGCAAGTCACGACCCTCAGTCGCTTCATCCCCCGACTAGGCGAGAAGGCAATGCCCCTCTATCGCCTGATGCGCAAGAACCCCAGGTTCCAATGGGACGCAGAGGCCGACGATGCACTCAAAGCACTCAAAGAAGTGCTACTCGTGGCTCCACTCCTCGCCGCTCCACTCGACAAAGAGCCAATGCTCGTCTACGTCGCGGCCTCCACTCGAGTCGTCAGCGCCGTGATGGTCGTCGAACGACCAGAGGAGGGCAAGGAGCGCCTCATATAGCGCCCTGTCTACTACATCAGCGAAGTCCTAACGGATTCACGACAGCGCTACCCATAGTACCAGAAACTGGTGTACGCGGTATTTCAGGCTCAGCGGCGACTCCCGCACTATTTCCAGGAGCACCCGATCACGGTGGTCTCCTCCGCACCTCTACAGGACATAATACGCAATCACGAGGAGACTGGGCAAGTCGCCAGGTGGTCCATCGAAATCTGCGTCCACAACATCAAATACGAGCCCCGCAAAGCGATCAAGTCACAAGCCCTAGCTGATTTCCTCGCAGATTGGGAAGAAGCACAGCAGCCGGAGAAGCTCCCGTACCTCCATTACTGGTCGCTCCACTTTGACGGCTCCAAGAACACCGATGGCGCAGGGGCTAGGGTCATACTAACCTCTGCCAAAGGAGACAAGCTCCGCTACGTGCTCCACCTCAACTTCAAGCCCTGCACCAACAACATGGCAGAATACGAGGCCCTCCTTCACGGCATGAGAGCCGCTAAGGAGATGAACGTCAACCACTTACGATGCTATGGAGACTCCGACCTAGTCGCCGGCCATGTCGCCAGGACGTGCGACGCCGTCTCTCCAACAATGATCGCGTACCGCCAAGCAGTAGACCAGTTGGGAGGACACTTCAACGGCTATTCCGTCGAGTGGATCGACAGGCGCAAAAATGAGGAGGCAGACGCCCTTTCCCGCATCGGATCGACCCGACAAGCGCCACCAGTAGGCGTCTTCCTCGACATCATCCACAAACCGTCGGTTAGCCCACCAAAGGATCGACGTCGGGATACCACTGCAACCAGAAGCGGCCTTAGTCGCCATGGTTGTGGAGCCTAGCAACTGGATAGCACCATACGTCGCCTTCCGGGAGCACAAGATCTTACCAAGCAACGAGACGGAGGCACGAATGATCGTGCGCCGCTGTAAATCCTTCGTCATCATCAACGGCGAGCTCCATAGACGCAGTGTGACCGGTGTGTTCCAGCACTGCGTACAGCCAGAAGAAGGCCACAAGATCCTCCAAGACATTCACGCCGACGACTGTGGCCATCACTCCGGCGCCAAGTCGCTAGTCGCCAAGGCCATGCGGCACAGTTTCTACTGGCTCACCGCACAAGCCGACACCACCAACATCGTCCAGCGATGCGTCGGCTGCCAGAGTATGCCCACCAGACGCACCTCCCTGGTTCGGCACTCAAGACCATCTCCATTACATGGCCATTTGCCGTATGGGGCATGGACATGGTAGGCCCATTCAAGAAGGCCCCATCTGGCTTCACCCATCTCCTGGTCGCGGTCGACAAGTTCACCAAATGGGTCGAGGCCAAGCCAATAAAATAGTGTGACGGCAAGACGGCCACCAAGTTCTTACGCGAGCTCATTTACTGATACGGCTACCCGCACAGCATCATAACAGACAACGGCACCAACTTCGCCAAGGGGGCCATGGCGGAATTCTATGAAGAACATGGCGTACGACTCGACCTTGCTTCAGTTGCCCACCCGGAGTCGAACGGCCAAGCAGAACGCGCCAACCAGAGCGTCCTCCACGGGCTCAAGCCGCGACTCCAGGTGCCCCTCGAGCGCACTCCAGGATGCTGGGTCGATGAGCTCCCCTCCATAATATGGGGGATCCGCACTTCCATCAATCGCTCCACCGGGTTCACACCCTTCTTCATGGTGTACGGCGTCGAGGCCGTAATGCCAACTGACCTAGAACATGATTCACCTCGAGTCGCCAACTACGTCAAGGCGACCAACGAGGTCGCCCGCCAAGACATCATCGATCAACTCGACGAGGCACGTGACCTGGCTTGCTCTCGCACCACCATCTACCAGCAAGGACTCCGCCGCTACACAGCCGCCGAGTACGGACTCGCACCTTCTAGGAAGGCGACCTGGTCCTACGACTGGCCCAAGACAAGAAAGGCATGCACAAACTCTCCCCCCATGGGAGGGGCCATTCGCCATAGGACGAGTCCTCGGCAATGACGCCTACTACCTCATCGACATACGGGGTGACGGCCAGCTCGAGGTCGGGAGGCCATGGAATGTAAACCTCCTCATAAAGTTCTATACATAGAACCTCAAATTGTACTCAGCTGGCATATATAACGAAATTCATTCGGATCACACAAATTGTGTCTACTCGCCATATTCTTGTGCAACTCGCACTCGTACATATTAGCAATATGCTACTCACGGAAGTCAACCTTTGGTCGAGCGACCGGCACGGCTAAGTAGTGTGGCACAAGGGCACCGGAAATACTCGGGCCTTGGGTCGTCCATGAAAACGCCAACCCGGAGCTACCATTGGAGTCGCCTAGCCCGACTGGCCAACCGGGCCAAGACAACCGGTATACGCTTCTCACAGTGACCTGTCCCTCCCATCCTTGCGCAAAGCGACTCGAACGGTTAAGTACCACGCACGGGGACTCCACAAAACAGGAACCCCCACGCACTCGGGAACACACCAAGTAAGAGAGCTGCCTTGGACTCACCAAGCGACTGGCTCTCCGGGCCAGGGGAGGAGACGCGTTACAAACAATGCATTAACAACCTACAACAGGAACGCGACCAATATGGTTGAGCACCACGCTCGGGAACTCGTCTACAAAACAATCCCACTCGTGCTCGGGGACTCGCCACTCAGAAGACGCGAGAGATAAAACAATGCATAACCAAAACAAAACATAAAAGTATACAATTGAGTTATACCCCATTAAAGGGCGGACGTGCCCGGGGACTCGCTCAATCAAAAATAAACACACCGCAATCCTGGTCGCAATACGAGTCGATTGACTCCCCTCGGCATATATTACAAAACACATTACAGTAGTCGTCACTTGGCATACATCACAAACTACCCAACTACATTGTTTATTCCACAGGTCCTGATTAAGAAGCACCACCACCCCCTTGACACGAACAAAAGGCTTCCACAGGTTCGTCGGGTACGTCGTCAGTGACTTCGACAACACCGACTGGAAGGGCTGCTCCGACTTCATATCGTGATGCTCCAGCTCGGGGTCGCCAGGCGCCAACACCGTCTCCTGGTATGGCAGAAGATCCCTCATAGCCAGGACCCGATTGGCGTAAGGGGCGGCCTTCGCAGTCAGCTTCAGTACCTCTGACATCTCCACCGTGTCGGTCGCCGATGGGTAGCCACTCGTCACGTCGTCAAGGTCGAAGTCATCGGGGAAGTGGGTGAGACCCAAGCTCAATGCCATGGTGGCCCCGTGCCTGAACGCCGAGCGCGCCATCCACTCCACGATGACAGGAGCCTCCTCCAGATAGCGCCACACCTCCGTAAGCCCCCCAGGAATAACCTCTGTGGGGGACATGCCTTGAAGAACCGCTTGGACACATAACGCTGAAGCCGTGGCCGTGTTCACCACGGCAGTCACGCACTACGAAGCGTTGAAGTTCTGAACCACCGGGTCGCTTTGGCCTATCACAACTGCAAAATCAGACGTCAGTGAAACTATGGACCTCCCCAATCAGGGACCCGCCAAACAAGTCAGGCAAAGACGGAGACTCACCAAGGAGTTTGCGGCAGTTCTCCATGACATGCTTCTCCAAGGCGGCTTGATCATTGTGCAACCCCACGATGATCGAATCCGCGGCCTTGCGTTCCTCCTCAGCCGCAGCGACAGCAGCCTTCGCTCGGTCCTTCGAAGAAACTGAGGCCGCTCTCGCCTCCTCCAAGTCTTGGATCAGCGAGGCAATTCGCCCATTTGCCGCGTCCAGCTCGGCGACTGGAACATACCCTTCGCGGGCCTTGGAAATCGTAGCCGGGAGACCATCTGAAAGAGAAACCATCAGCGCGCCATACACCAACAGTTCACACTTGACAGAGGAAAGAACAGAAAGGCAGATACTTACCAATAGTTTCCTGAAGCCGTTGGTTCGCCTCCTGCGCTTCGCGCAGATCCCGCTCCAAGCGCTCCCTTGCGGCCTACCGATCGGTCGATTCCCTTTGCAAACCCTGCAATCAAACAACACAACTCAGCACTTACCAAAATCAACATCCAGTTCATAGCCGCTGAAATTCAGCGACTAAGAACTCGGGGACTGGAGAGTAGAAAAAAGTTCAATTCCTAGCCGCTGAAGTTCAGCGACTAAGAACTCGGGGACTGGAGAGTAGAAAGAAGTTCAGTTCCTAGCCGCTGAAATTTAGCGACTAAGAACTCGGGGACTGGACATACTTGAATAGCGGCGCCAAGCATCCTGTGGAGTTCTCTGGCGTCAGTCGACGGGATCATGAACGAAGTGCACCTACGACAGGACCCAATGTCTGCATCCACGATCTCCGGACTCTGTGGAGACTGGGTGTCCGCCACGCCTGGAAACCCCCTACCATGAAGCGCGGGAACATCGCCGACGCTCTAGCGGGGGCACTGGTTGTTGGGGCCGGCGCCTCCGACGCGGCCGCAACCAAGACTGGCTCCGATCGTGCCGCCACCACTTCTTCGGCAACTGCCGCAAAATCGGGCTCCGTGGCACCGTCCATGGCTATGGCGTCATCGGCACCCCCTTCTGCTTCTTCGCGCCTTCCGCGGTCGCCACATCTCCGGCGGGTTTTCTCTTCTTGGGGAGGTCACCCTCTCCCATGGTGGCGGCCGGTGGAATCTTTGCCACCGAAGGATGGCCAATCTTCTTAGCTCCAGATCTGCCTGAATTCCCACAATCAATATAACAACTATACAAAAACAAGAGGCGAGTCGGAATGAAGAACCAATACTTACTTAGAAACCGGGAGAACACGCAGCCCGGTGCTGATGTGGGCATGCTTATCCAATTCTGGACCTAGCTTGCGAGTGTGCCCCTTCTCAAAGACGTATGAAGCCCACGACACCGCAGGCTTCCTCGACGATGAAGCCGCGGTCGCCGGAATTTCTGCCTCCAAAGACGTGGCCGCTATCGATGGCTGCGGCGACTTAGACGTTGCCGCCTCAATCGCTTCCTGACTCGGGACCAACGAAACCGTTGGCGTGCTCACCGCCAGGGGAACCTCTACTGCCGCCACAGTGTCCTCGCCCTCCAACCCCTTTCTCGGGATCGCACCCTCCGGAGCTTTGCCCGAGATTTCGGGGGAGTCTTCATCATCAGAGTCGTTATCTGACTCGAACACCACCGCCGACTTGGCCGGCAACATTGGCTTCTTCGCTGGTGACTTGGGCTTGCGCGCGGGCTTCGATGGTGTGGCCGTACACCGAGATGTGTGCTCCTGCGCGACCTCATCGCCTCCTTCGTGTTCATCGAGGCTGCGACTTTCCTCGAACTCGTGCTGTTTCTACATGCGAGTCTTGCGAGCCACAGGCGCTAGGGGAGGAACCTCCTCCTCCTCCCCGTCGCTATCGAAAGAGTCTCCCTCGGAGGCCTCCTCGAGCTCCTGGGGAACCTCTTCATCGAGCGGAGGAAGCCAGCCCTCCAACACTTGAAACAGCTGAGAACCACCATGAGTAAGCACCAAATGCAGCGACTGAGAATTGAGGTGCGGAAATAGCGACTGGGGAGAAAAATTACTGTGGGGGCTTCATTCTTCACGGGAGTGTATGGGGCGAGCCCGGCCGACACGCTGGTGAACTCCGCGTCAGTGATCTTCTTCAAGGCGGCCTTGTAGTCCTCGGCCTCCAACGATTCTTTGCTGGTTCGGGAGGGGCCGTGCTTCCCGCTATATTCGTACATCCAATGCGGCCGAGCCTCTAGTGGAACCAGGCGCCGCCCGAGCCAGCAGTTGTAAAGGTTGATCGAAGTCAACCCCCGGTCCTTCACTTCTGGATCTGGTCCATCATCTCCGTGACGGCCATCCTCTGGTCTTCGGGAAGCTTCTTTAGCGCCAACCGGCGAGGCTCGCTCCTCTCGGCGACGAACTCGGGAAGTGCCACCTCGCCAGGGGGAGTGGATTCTTTTACTTAGAACCAACTCTTCTTCCACTCGCTGGCGGCTTTCTTTGGCAGAAGGAGCTTGATGAAATTAGCCTTCGGCTTCAATTGGAACGTGACGCCGCCTGCAGCCAATATCAAGCCACCGGACGCCTCGCGCCCGATGCGGTCGTGGAAGAGCTCCAACCACAGCGGAAAATACGGTCTGCAGCCGAGGTGGCACTCGTAGAAGGCCACGAAGATCGACAGCTGCTCGATGCTATGCGGGCCGAGATCCGACGGCTTGATCACGTAATACGCCCAGAAGCACCGGAAGAAGAGCGAGGTGGGGAATCCCAGACCCCTTTCTAGATGGCTGGGGAAGCAGATGAATTCACCGGCTCGCGGCTTCGGCTCGGTCTCGGAGGAGGAGGGAACCTGCCAGTTCCCCTTGTGGAGGACTCCGGCATCCTCGAAGGACTTGAGTTGGGCTGTGGTGCATTTGAATTTTCCCCATGAGCCTTTGGGAGGCGCCATCAGGTAGGACGTGGAATCGCATGGTGCGGAAAGGTCGAATCGGAAGGTTGAAGGCAGGAAGATTGAAGACAGGAAGAATGAATATGGGAGAATGAAGAATGCGGGGAAGGATTTGCAGAACTGAATCATCACTCCCCTTATATGGGAACGCCACCCGCCAAATTCGGGGTAGCCGTTACTTACGGTAATTGCGCCGAAGTTACCGTTGGAAATTCCAACGGATAGTTTGACCAGAATTGACGGTCCAACTCCTCCATTCCACCCGCTACCCGCTAGTCTTCTCCACTCGCCGAAGCGACGACTTGGCAGCAGTAACATTCGTCGGGGTGGCGAGTGGAAGCCTGGGAAATTTTCCTCGGTTCTAATGGAGTCCATCGCCGACTCAACTGGGAGTCCAAATTGAGCTCTCCTACTTTGATCGCCAAAGGGACACCTACACCTGAATCAACATTGGCCTCGGGGACTACTGATGGGGATATGCCAAAGGGGGTATGCCCAGCAGGACGTTCCGATTGGGTCGAAGGGCCTGTGAGTGGGCCTGAAGGACGGTGACTAGACTACGACTGAAGGAGAAGCCTGGCGACTGGAAACTGAAGGCCCAGAAGCGTATCTGAAGCCCAGTCGGATTAGGTTAAAA
Source organism: Avena eriantha (assembly GCA_910589775.1). NCBI lineage: Eukaryota > Viridiplantae > Streptophyta > Magnoliopsida > Poales > Poaceae > Avena > Avena eriantha. The sequence goes on along the minus strand of OU342745.1, from coordinate 418,928,097 downwards.
ATCCTCCGAGTCCATATCTGGCTCGATTGTAACTTGTAAACCCTAGCGAGGTGACTCCTATATAAACCTCCCTAGGGTATCCTAAGGACTTACGTTCCATCATACACCCCCTCGAGCGACTCGCTGCTTAGACGCCGAGCTTGCCATCCTTGTAACTCGCTCTCCATTAATCCAATCTAGCAGGAGTAGGTCTTTACCCTCCGGGGTGCCGAACCTGGGTAAACCATGTGCATCCACCCCCATCTCGCACCGCAGATGGCCGCTAAGTCTTCCTCACATTACAATCAATCGCTACCAGTAGCAGCGACTGCCATGGCCATTTCCACGACAAGTTCTGAAGTGTGTGCGTCAGTTTCTTGTGCATTCTTGATGGAGGACATAAAGAGGTGCAAGGGAAGTCGAAGAAAGTACATGCGGGTGTGGCTAAAAAATCGGCTTGTGGCAATGCCACTGTCCTGGTCCATGCAATAAGAATTAGTGCACCTGAGTGGGCAGGATGTTTCTTTCCTGAGGTGAAAGACTTGCGTACGTTAAATTGGACATGACCCAGACTTTGTAACAGAGTAGCACGGATCAGTGGACGGTGATCTGCTTCAAATCAAACGGTTCTGAATAAGCGATGAGGTGGATAGGTTGCATGTGTAGATAGACAAACTTAATGATTTTTAGTGGGGTTCTACTTTATAAGAAGATATAGATATGAGGATTATAAGGGGAGTCCTAGTCTCATACAACACGAACACATACAAAATGAATACACAATATGACCCTATACCTATATAAACACGATATGGTGCAGCAACCGCACGTGGCGAGGAATCGTCCTTAGCAGACATGGCGGGTGAGGAGGCGGGCAATGTGGCAGTCGCAGGCGACGAGGGGGCCGCGGAGGGAGAGGCGGCCAAACTCGCGGCAGAGCGGACATGCATAGCAGGGGAGGCAGCTGCGGCAGGCTGCCGCACGCCCGCGGTAGAGCTCCCCCTGGCTAGCACGGTGAATGGCGTCGACAACATCGGCTGCTCAACCTGCAAAAAAACATAAGTGTGCAGGGAAAGAGTAGGAGACATTGCGGACGCGGTGGTGGCAAAGAGAAAGACAGACTCGTCGAAACATGGAGGAACTTGAAATCCTTAAGTCTAACTTACCCGACAAGTTTGTGGCTGGGTGCATCATTGCAAAGTTGCCTTCTTCATGGAGGAACTTCGCCAGAACTCTCAAGCATAAGAGACAAGAGATATCGGTTGAAAACCCGATAGCGTCTCTTGATGTTCAGGAGAAGGCTCGGGCTAAGGACACTGCTGATAAAGGAGGTGAGGGTCAGTCTAGCGCCAACATGGTGCAGAAGAGGACCTTCGGCAAGAACAAAGGGAACTATAAGCCCTCCTTCAACAAGCCTGAAAAGACTACAACCTTCAAGAAGAAGAAGAAGCTGAACAAGGCCGAGCTAGGATGTTTTACCTGTGGAGAGCTCGGAAACTTCTCCAAGGACTGCCCAGAACATGCAGATCGAAGAGGGAAAAGTGGAAAGACTGTCAATGTCGTGACTGCTAGCAACACGGATGGGTATGGTAATTTATTTACTGTTCTTTCAGTGTTTCAATCACCATGTTGGTGGATTGGTACGGGTGCTAATGTTCATGTGTGTGTTGATATCTCTATGTTCACTTCTTATCATCTCGCACGGGATTCTTCCGTCCTAATGGGGAATGGATCACATGCTTCTGTTCGTGGTGTTGGTAAGGTGGATCTGAAGTTTACTTCCAGAAAGATCGTGCAGCCGAGGAACGTGCAGCATGTCCCTACTATGAACAAGAATCTCGTTAGTGGCTCCCTTCTATGCAGAGATGGGTTTAAGGTTGTGTTAGAGTCTAATAAAGTCATTGTTTCGAAACATGGACAATTTATTGGTAAAGGTTATGAGTTTGGAGGCTTGTTCCGTTTCTCTCTTTCAGAGTTTTGTAATAAATCCGTGAATCATATTTGTGGTGATGTTAATGATGATACCAGTGTTTGGCATTCTCGTTTATGTCACATTAATTTTGGTTTGATGTCTCGGATGTCCAGCATGAGTTTAATTCCGAATTTCACTATTGCCAAAGGTTCTAAGTGCCATAGTTGTGTGCAATCAAAGCAACCTCGAAAGCCTGACAAGGATGCCGAGGAGAGAAACTTGGCACCTCTAGAACTCATACATTCTGATCTATGTGAGATGAATGGTGTGTTGACAAAAGGTGAAAAGAGATATTTCATGACATTGATTGATGATGCGACTAGATACTGCTATGTTTATTTGTTGCGCACTAAAGATGAAGCTTTAGACTACTTTAAAGTTTATAAAGCCGAAGGTGAAAATCCACTAGAGAGAAAGATCAAACGTCTTAGGTCGGATCGTGGTGGTGAATATTTTCCCAAAATCTTTGACGAGTTCTGTGAGGAACATGGCATTATTCACAAGAGGACGCCTCCCTACTCGCCCCAATCAAACGGGGTTGCCGAGAGGAAAAACCGCACGCTGACTGACTTGGTGAATTCCATGCTAGCCACTGCTGGTTTATCAAAGGCATGGTGGGGGACGCTTTGTTAACTTCATGCCATGTCCTGAATAGAGTACCTAACAAGAATAAAGAAAAGACCCCTTATGAGGAGTGGGCTGGGAGAAAACCATCACTTGCATATTTGCGCACTTAGGGGTGTTTGGCTAAGGTCAACATATCGATTTCCAAGAAACGCAAACTTGGACCTAAGACAGTGGATTGTATCTTTCTAGAATATGCTCCGCGGAGTATAGGCTATAGATTTCTAGTGGTTAAGTCTGAGGTTCCTGATATGCATGTTAATACTATAATGGAATCTCGTGATGCAACATTCTTTGAGAATATGTTTCCTATGAACGATATGCATAGCATTGCTAGAATTTCTTCTGAAATACTTCCTGAATCTAGTGCATCTATTGATAATTTTGAACAAACACATGAGGAAGTCCTAGAGAAGGATGACGATGAACCTCCCACAAGGAGTAAGAGACAGAGGATTGCAAAATCCTTTGGTGATTTCATCGTGTACCTTGTGGACGATACTCCCAGATCCATTGCAGAGGCATATGCATCTCCTGATGCAGATGATTGGAAAGAAGCTGTCCAAAATGAGATGGACTCGATTCGTTCTAATGGAACTTGGGAACTATCAGAACGACCCTACGGTTGCAAACCTGTGGGCTGTAAGTGGGTGTTCAAGAAGAAGTTAAGGCCTAATGGTACTATTGAGAAGTACAAGGCACGGCTTGTAGCAAAGGGCTACACACAGAAAGAAGACGAAGATTACTTTGACACCTATTCACCTGCCGCTAGACTGACCACCATTCGAGTACTACTATCCCTGGCTGCCTCTTATGGTCTTCTCGTTCATCAAATGGATGTGAAGACAGCTTTCCTTAATGGAGAGTTGGAAGAGGAGATCTATATGGATCAGCTGGATGGGTTTGTAGTAAAAGGTGAAGAGACAAATGTGTGCAAGTTGTTAAAATCTTTATATGGCCTGAAACAAGCACCTAAGCAATGGCATGAGAAGTTTGACAGAACTCTACTTTCTGCTGGCTTTGTCATTAATGAGGCTGATAGGTGCGTGTACTATCGCCATGGTCGAGGGCGATAGCGTTATATTATGTTTGTACCTGGATGATATTCTTATCTTTGGTACAAGTAAGGATGTGATAAATGAAGTCAAGTCTTTCCTGTCAAAGAGTTTTGATATGAAAGATCTGGGAGAGGCTGATGTGATTCTGAACATCAAGCTTATTAAGAACGAGAATGGGATTACTTTAACGCAATCTCATTATGTTGAGAAGGTCTTGAGCCGTTTTGGCTTTATTGATGGCAAGACTTCTCCAACACCTTATGATCCCAGTTTGACATTGCGAAAGAATAAGAAGGAACCAACAGACCAGTTAAAATACTCACAAATTGTTGGTTCTCTCATGTACTTAGCAAGCTCTACAAGACCCGATATCTCTCTTGCTGTCAGCAAGTTGAGTAGGTTCATGTCTAACCCAGGTATTGATCATTGGCATGCACTTGGAAGGGTCATGCGCTATCTATGTCGTACAATGAGCTATGGGATTCACTATTCAGGGCACCCTTCTGTGCTTGAAGGATATAGTGATTCGAACTGGATCTCTGATGTTGATGCACTCTACGCCACGAGTGGGTATGTGTTTACCCTTGGAGGTGGCGTAGTCTCATGGAGATCTCGTAGACAGACCATATTGACGAGGTCAACTATGGAAGCAGAACTTACTGCTTTAGACACAGCCACTGTTGAGTTAGAATGGCTGCGTAAACTGTTGATGGACTTGCCTGTGGTTGAAAAACCTGTGCTGGCAATCATTTTGAATTGTGACAACCAAACTGTTATTGTCAAAGTGAACAATTCTAAGGATAACGCGAAGTCATCAAGACACATCAAGAGACGTTTGAAATCTGTCCGGAAATTGAGAAACTCCGAAGTAATAACTGTTACGTATATTCAAACAGATAAGAACCTGGCAGATCCCTTTACAAAGGGACTATCACGAATTGTGATAGAAAATACATCGAGGGAGATGGGGTTGAGACACATGGATGTCACACCATAGTGGTAACCCAACCTATGTGATCGGATATCCCGTGAATTAGGATCTAGGATGAACAAGCTAGTGGTTTGACTAAGGAGAGTACTTTTGTAACCCTCTCTAGTCGAAGATGCATGACTCTCAAATTTGTAAGGCAGGTTGGCAACATGCCTTAATGTATTTCTGTTGGCTATAACTAGCGAAGATGCCGTCCTACAGGGCATTCTTGAAAGAACACACCTATATGACCTCGACTGTAAACGTCGCGGTCTATGAGACTTGGGTGGTCTCTAGTAAACTCATGAAGAGACCAGGGAGTATGACGCATATGCTCCAACCCGCGGGGTAGCCTACTGGCAGCCAGGTACTAGTTATGATTTTGAGTGAAATCTATTGGCACCAAACTTGCAATTCAAGGGTCGTCCATTGTTCAAGTTGCTGATAGACGTAATTCAAGATTCTAGGCGGATGTTCAACTTAACAGTCTCTGCTGAAACACTAGTATATAAACAAGGAGCGAGGATTGGCAAATCTTCAAATGGGCATTTGAGATCTGGTGGGGGATTGTTAGAAATAATGGGCTAAGTTATTTAAGCCCATATGTGATTTCAGTTTATCCCTAAATCTCAAAGCCCATGTGTGTGGAAGCCCATGTGTGATTTAGCCCAATTTGGTGGCAGCTCACATATGAGTGGAGTGGGAGCTAAAGTTTAGTCCCACATGGAAAGTTGGACGAGAGTTACACCACCTTATAAGGTGGAGTGGTTCACCACTTAGTAAAGTGAGTGAGAAGAGGAGAACTACACGCGCTCCTCCTCTGACGACGACGCCGCTCACACGCACGCCCGCTCGTCTCGTCACGACGCGCGCACGCGCTGCGGGTTGCGGGAATCTCGTCGAGCCGAGCTTTATTTTTGCTGCATGGGACAACTTGTGCGGTTTTGACAGACGTGTCAACAGTCAGCCTATTCGGGTCGCTCCCGGATCATGGGCTATCTGTAACCGACCCGAACGTGCCACGACGTGCGCTATGCGGGATTCCCGAGCCGCTCTATATAAACACCAGTGCGGCTTCCACCACGTACATACCGAAAACCAATCTAGGGTTTTGCCTCCTCTCTGCCTTGCACCACCACCGTAGTTTACTCCATCCCGCTTGCCGGCGTGCACCGGCGAACGGGAAGCAGGTCTCCGGAACCACTCGCCTTTGCGATCCTCTACGGGAGAAGGTGAATAAGCTTTTTGGGAAGCGCTCTGCGCGACTGCTCGAGTTCTGCATCACGGCTCGTCTTCCAGCCAAGTTAGGCGGTGCTGCCTATCGTCGTCTTCGCCGACGTCTGCTTCGATCAATCTTCCTCAAGGTTACTGCTGCGACTACTGCAATCGAAAGGTACGTGCGACGTGTTGCTGTCTAGTTATTCATCATGTTCTGTAAGTACATGTTTAGCTGCTATCTGTTTCCGTTCATCTTGTTGTTTAGTACATCTAGTTGGTGTTGTCATGTTTAATATTCTAGAATTAATCACGGAAATTGTGTCTAATTATCCAACAATCCAAAAATCTTATTATAGGCAATTTTCCGAGATAAACATGGGACACTTGGCCGATGCGATGAAGCCAGAAAAGTTTACCGGTGTTCATTTTAAGAGGTGGCAGTATAAAACCACTATGTGGCTGCAAAATCTGAAAGTATTCGAGGCTAGTGAGGGTTTACCTGAAGGAACTATATCTGAACAAGATCAGAACAAGTTCAAGGAAACCAATCTTGCCTTTGTGGGATGCGTTCTGAGTGTTGTTGACAACAAGCTGTTTGATGTGTACATGCACTTCAAAGATGGAAAAGAGCTCTGGGAGGCACTGAACACTAAGTTTGGTGTAACAGATGCTCGCAGTGAACTGTACATCATGGAGAACTTTCATGATTACAGGATGGTTAACAACCGTTCTGTAGTCGAACAAGCTCATGAGATACAGTGCTTTGCCAAGGAGCTTGAAATCCTTAAGTGTAACTTACCCGACAAGTTTGTGGCTGGGTGCATCATTGCAAAGTTGCCTTCTTCATGGAGGAACTTCGCCAGAACTCTCAAGCATAAGAGACAAGAGATATCGGTTGAAAACCTGATAGCGTCTCTTGATGTTGAGGAGAAGGCTCAGGCTAAGGACACTGCTGATAAAGGAGGCGAGGGTTAGTCTAGCGCCAACATGGTGCAGAAGAGGACTTCGGCAAGAACAAAGGGAACTATAAGCCCTCCTTCAACAAGCCTGAAAAGACTACAACCTTCAAGAAGAAGAAGAAGCCGAACAAGGCCGAGCTAGGATGTTTTACTTGTGGAGAGCTCGGACACTTCTCCAATGACTGCCCAGAACATGCAGATCGCAGAGGGAAAAGTGGAAAGACTGTCAATGTCGTGACCGCTAGCAACACGGATGGGTATGGTAATTTATTTACTGTTCTTTCAGTGTTTCAATCACCATGTTGGTGGATTGATACGGGTGCTAATGTTCATGTGTGTGCTGATATCTCTATGTTCACTTCTTATCAGCTCGCACGGGATTCTTCCGTCCTAATGGGGAATGGATCACATGCTTCTGTTCGTGGTGTTGGCACGGTGGATCTGAAGTTTACTTCCAGAAAGATCGTGCAGCTGAGGAACGTGCAGCATGTCCCTACTATGAACAAGAATCTCGTTAGTGGCTCCCTTCTATGCAGAGATGGGTTTAAGGTTGTGTTAGAGTCTAATAAAGTCGTTGTTTCGAAACATGGACAATTTATTGGTAAAGGTTATGAGTTTGGAGGCTTGTTCCGTTTCTCTCTTTCAGAGTTTTGTAATAAATCCGTGAATCATATTTGTGGTGATGTTAATGATGATATCAGTGTTTGGCATTCTCGTTTATGTCACATTAATTTTGGTTTGATGTCTCGGATGTCAAGCATGAGTTTAATTCCGAATTTCACTATTGCCAAAGGTTCTAAGTGCCATAGTTGTGTGCAATCAAAGCAACCTCGAAAGCCTCACAAGGCTACCGAGGAGAGAAACTTGGCACCTCTAAAACTCATACATTCTGATCTATGTGAGATGAATGGTGTGTTGACAAAAGGTGAAAAGAGATATTTCATGACATTGATTGATGATGCGACTAGATACTGCTATGTTTATTTGTTGCGCACTAAAGATGAAGCTTTAGACTACTTTAAAGTTTATAAAGCCGAAGTTGAAAATCAACTAGAGAGAAAGATCAAACGTCTTAGGTCAGATCGTGGTGGTGAATATTTTCCCAAAATCTTTGACGAGTTCTGTGAAGAACATGGCATTATTCACAAGAGGACGCCTCCCTACTCGCCCCAATCAAACGGGGTTGCCGAGAGGAAAACCCGCACGCTGACTGACTTGGTGAATTCCATGCTACCCACTGCTGGTTTATCAAAGGAATGGTGGGGGGAGGCTTGGTTGACTTCATGTCATGTCCTGAATAGAGTTCCTAACAAGAATAAAGAAAAGACCCCTTATGAGGAGTGGGCTAGGAGACAACTATCACTTGCATATTTGCGCACTTGGGGGTGTTTGGCTAAGGTCAACATACCGATTCCCAAGAAACGCAAACTTGGACCTAAGACAGTGGATTGTATCTTTCTAGGATATGCTCCGTGGAGTATAGGCTATAGATTTCTAGTGGTTAAGTCTGAGGTTCCTGATATGCATGTTGATACTATAATGGAATCTCGTGATGCAACATTATTTGAGAATATGTTTCCTATGAAGGATATGCATAGCATTGCTAGAATTTCTTCTGAAATACTTCCTGGATCTAGTGCATCTATTGATAGTTTTGAACAAACACATGAGGAAGTCCTAGAGAAGGATGACGATGAACCTCCCACAAGGAGTAAGAGACAGAGGATTGCAAAATCCTTTGGTAATGATTTCATCATGTACCTTATGGACGATACTCCCAGATCCATTGCAGAGGCATATGCCTCTCCTGATGCAGATGATTGGAAAGAAGCTGTCCAAAATGAGATGGACTCGATTCTTTCTAATGGAACTTGTGAACTATCAGAACGACCCTACGGTTGCAAACCTATGGGTTGTAAGTGGGTGTTCAAGAAGAAGTTAAGGCCTGATGGTACTATTGAGAAGTACAAGGCACGGCTTGTAGCAAAGGGCTACACATAGAAAGAAGGCAAAGATTACTTTGACACCTATTCACCTGTCGCTAGACTGACCACCATTCGAGTACTACTGTCCCTGGCTACCTCTTATGGTCTTCTCGTTCATCAAATGGATGTGAAGACAGCTTTCCTTAATGGAGAGTTGGAAGAGGAGATCTATATGGATCAGTCGGATGGGTTTGTAGTAAAAGGTGAAGAGACAAAGGTGTACAAGTTGTTAAAATCTTTATCTGGCCAGAAACAAGCACCTAAGCAATGGCATGAGAAGTTTGACAGAACTCTACTTTCTGTTGGCTTTGTCATTAATGAGGCTGATAGGTGCGTGTACTATCGCCATGGTGGAGAGCGATAGTGTTATATTATGTTTGTACGTGGATGATATTCTGATCTTTGGTACAAATATGGATGTGATAAATGAAGTCAAGTCTTTCCTGTCAAAGAGTTTTTATATGAAAGATCTGGGAGAGGCTGATGTGATTCTGAACATCAAGCTTATTAAGAACGAGAATGGGATTACTTTAACACAATCTCATTATGTTGAGAAGGTCTTGATCCATTTTGGCTTATTGATGGCAAGACTTCTCCAACACCTTATGATCCCAGTTTGACATTGCGAAAGAATAAGAAGGAACCAACAGACCAGTTAAGATACTCACAAATTGTTGGTTCTCTCATGTACTTAGCAAGCGTTACAAGACCCGATATCTCTCTTGCTGTGAGCAAGTTGAGTAGGTTCATGTCTAACCCGGGTATTGATCATTGGCTGCACTTGGAAGGGTCATGCGCTATCTATGTGGTACAATGAGCTATGGGATTCACTATTCAGGCCACCCTGCTGTGCTTGAAGGATATAGTGATTCGAACTGGATCTCTGATCTTGATGAACTCTACTCCACGAGTGGGTATGTGTTTACCCTTGGAGGTGGCGCAGTCTCATGGAGATCTTGTAGACAGACCATATTGACGAGGTCAACTATGGAAGCAGAACTTACTGCTTTAGACACAGCCACTGTTGAGTCAGAATGGCTACGTGAACTCTTGATGGACTTGCATGTGGTTGAAAAACCTGTGCCGGCAATCCTTTTGAATTGTGACAACCAAACTGTTATTGCCAAAGTGAACAATTCTAAGGATAACGCGAAGTCATCAAGACACGTCAAGAGACGTTTGAAATCTGTCAGGAAATTGAGAAACTCCGGAGTAATAATTGTTACGCATATTCAAACAGATAAGAACCTGGCAGATCCCTTTACAAAGGGACTATCACGAATTGTGATAGAAAATGCATCGAGGGAGATGGGGTTGAGACCCATGGATGTCACACCATAGTGGTAACCCAACCTATGTGATCGGAGATCCCGTGAATTAGGATCTGGGACGAACAAGCTAGTGGTTTGGCTGAGGAGAGTACTTTCGTAACCCTCTCTAGGTGAAGATGCATGACTCTCAAATCTGTAAGGCCGGTTGGCAACATGCCTTAATGTGTTTCTGTTGGCTATAACTAGCGAAGATGCCGTCCTACAGGGCATTCTTGAAAAAAAACACCTATATGAGCTCGACTGTAAACGTCGCGGTCTATGAGACTTGGGTGGTCTCTAGTAAACTCATGAAGAGACCAGGGAGTATGACGCATATGCTCCAACCCCGGGGTAGGCTACTGGCAGCCAGGTACTAGTTATGATTTTGAGTGAAATCTATTGGCACCAAACTTACAATTCAAGGTTCGTCCATTGTTCAAGTTGCTGATAGACGTAGTTCAAGATTCTAGGCGGGTGTTCAACTTAATAGTCTCTGCTGAAACACTGGTATATAAACAAGTAGCGAGGATTGGCAAATCTTCAAATGGGCATTTGAGATCTGGTGGGGGATTGTTAGAAATAATGGGCTAAGTTATTTAAGCCCATATGTGATTTCAGTTTATCCCTAAATCTCAAAGCCCATGTGTGATTTAGCCCAATTTGGTGGCAGCTCACATATGAGTGGAGTGGAAGCTAAAGTTTAGTCTCACATGGAAAGTTGGAGGAGAGTTACACCACCTTATAAGGTGGAGTGGTTCACCATTTAGTAAAGTGAGTGAGAAGAGGAGAACTACCGCGCGCTCCTCCTCCGACGATGCCGCCGCTCGCACGCCCGCCCGCCCGCTCGTCTCGTCACGAGGCGCGCGCGCGCCTTGGGTTGCGGGAATCTCGCCGAGCCGAGCTTTATTTTTGCTGCTTGGGAAAACTTGTGCGGTTTTGACAGACGTGTCAACAGTCAGCCTATTCGGGTCACTCCCGGATCGTGGGCTATCTGTAACCGACCCGAACGTGCCACGACGTGTCCTATGCGGGATTCCCAAGCCGCTCTATATAAACGCCAGTGCGGCTTCCACCACGTACATACCGAAAACCAATCTAGGGTTTTGCCTCCTCTCTGCCTTGCGCCGCCACCGTAGTCTACTCCATCCCGCTTGCCGGCGTGCACCGGCGAAAGGGAGAGCAGGTCTCTGGAACCACTCGCCTTTGCGATCCTGTACGGGAGAAGGCGAATAAGGTTTTTGGGAAGCGCTCTGCGCGACTGCTCGAGTTCTGCATCACGGCTCGTCTTCCATCCAAGTTAGGCGGTGCTGCCTATCGTCGTCTTTGCCGCCGTCTGCTTCGATCAATCTTCCCCAAGGTTACTGCTGCGACTACTGCAATCGAAAGGTACGTGCGACGTATTGCTGTCTGTTATTCATCATGTTCTGCGAGTACATGTTTAGCTGCTATCTGTTTCCGTTCATCTTGTTGTTTAGTACATCTAGTATATTCGAGTTAAATGTGCTAGTAGCTGGTATTGTCATGTTTAATATTCTAGAATTAATCACAGAAATTGTGCCTAATTATCCAACCCTTGGTCGGTTTCTGTATTCAAGAATAGAGGCGAGTTAGCACATGTATGCAAAAACGATTCAGGTAAAGGATCAGACATGTTCAAAATCACTTACATGTACCAGCACTGGCATTGGGTGGTTGGTATTGCTGACTGATGCACGGGTTTCAGCATCCAGTCGAATGGCTTCAGCCTCCGTGGCTCCTCCCAGAACCAAGATCAAGATCGCAGCAGCAGCGGACAGTGAAAAGTAGCTTGGACTCCTCATTCTGTCAGACAGTCCGAGTACTTTAGCCTTCAGCTCTGCTCGGATGGAAGTGCGTAGCTAGAGTTTAGAGCGGAGGGAGCTAGTTATAGCTAGACGAGTCCGTTTGAATCACTTGCCTCGTTGACAGTAGTATACATACATCCTGCACTGTGCAACCTATGTCCATCGGAAGTGTGTGTGCCATCAACAGAATATACTACTCCACAGTTGAACAGCTGCTTCGACTTTGCGGATGCCTCCGGATCACTGTCGCTAAGCAACCCGTATCGATTCATGCAAGATTACTTTCTTAATGGTATTCCGGTCACCTTTATGGCCGGATGTCTGCACGAGCACGAAAGTTGGGTCATGCTTATAGTTAAACTGCTGGTCCCTCCAAGATTAGTTGCTAATAATGCCTGATGCAGCCGTAATGAAAGCGCTATACAGACAGGGTAGCCACTAATCTAGGCCGGCCTTGCGTGACAGTGTCGTCAGGTTTCGTGTTTGGTCGATCAGGCGCACCACGCATCCTTCCCTGGAATGTTGCCAGACTGTCCCCCACACAGTCCGCTCGCACGGGTCAGATTCCTAGCATATTCAGAGCGTTTCTGTTTCAGTGTTTACCCTCCTAAAAACTAAAAGTTTGGCAAAACACATGGATGGCTAGGATTCGCGTGGACGGTTCAACGACGGAGGGGCACGATCGTCCTTTCGAAATTTTCGGAGCTGCGCTGGAAAAAAACAAACCGTAGAAACCCGCGTAGAAGCCCGTACGGCCCGTTCACCGGCACGTGTTATACATGTATGCACGTGGGTGCCGAACCGTCCGCTTCCTTAAGTAGCATAGTCAGTTGGTGTGCGTTCCAACCACTTCCAGAAATTACCCAAATCAGATAGCAAACCCTGGCTAGCCGTCTCTCCACAAACCCTCGATCGCGGCGGCCATCAATGGAGAAGGGGAAGCAGATGGCGACAACCGCTGACAACGCGGAGAAGGGGAAGCAGGTGGCTGCGGGCGCTGAGCACGCGGAGAAGGGGAAGCAGGTCGTGGATGCAGAGGGCGGCAATGGGAGCTCCGGCTTGGGTGGGCCGGCCGTCTACTCCGGTGTGCATCCAATGAAGCGGAAGTTCGAGACAGAGGCGCAGATCAGGCGTAAGAAGAAGAAGAACCTGAAGAACAGGCTGCGTCAGGAGAGGAAGGAGAGGGGGAGAAGATCTACTCGCCTGCCGACGTCGAGACCTTCCGCGAGTCTGACAGCGATGACACCGATGAGGTAAGTCCAGATCTCTCTCTCCTAGTTTTCTTGCCGCCGAGGTCTGCCTCGTCCTGTTGTTGCTAGCGTTTATGGTGCTAGTAGGGTTAGATGCATCTAGCGATGCTAGTTTGTGCCAGGTTAGATGCGATGTAGATTAGCTACTGATTTTCCCAGGACCCCTTTGGCGACGTTCTGATGGATGTAGGATCAAGTAGGCTTCTGATTTGGCAGACTAGGTCGTCGAGTGGTTCCTCTTACTTTGAATGTGACGATATCCATAATCTGTGCCAGGTTTACATGCGCCTAGATGATGTAGCTTATGCTTGGCCTTTGTGCTGAGTTTTTGGTCTTGAACGATCTGACAAGTAAGAACCTGGTATTTTGTTTGCAATGAAAATGGAATGGGGCTGCTGCCTATTGATCTACACATATAATTGATTTATAGGTTCTACTTGTGACCACTTCGAGATTGTAAATTCAGGTAATGTGACCATGGATAGCTAGTTTGTGAATTTGCTTGTAGTAGTTAAGTAAAAGAGACATGGGAATCTGTCCCAGGTGCATGTCATTATACTGGTGTACTGTTGTGTAGAATGTATTTGGTATCGTTTACTTTTCTTATTAATTTAGTTCATTACATCATCTGATCACTTTATACTGAGCTAAATATACTATGTCTATGTACTCATAGTCAGAGTGTCTGCCTTGGTAATTTGCTAGTATTTTGAAATGCTTGTCTCACATAGACCATATGGGTCTACTACATTCATGATAGTTGATTTGTATTTGTATTTGTAAAATATTTGTGTAGTTGCAGTTCTGGAGCTGAAAGTTTATGTGTTTTGTTACAGATGCATAAATTCCTAGTTGTAGTACTGCTAGTAATAGTTGCTGTTGTCTTGCTTCATTGGTTTATTCTTTTTATTGCACTACTACTTTCAGTGGCTATTTTCTTATGCTCCACACATAAGTTGGTAGTTAATGCTGATGTGATCTAGCTTAAGATTATTACGTGTCATACAACATTCTGCTTCATAGGATTATAATATTTACTGCACTACTGCTTTCACCACATGGGTTGTTCTGCTGCAAACTTAAGTTGGCATTTAATGTTGCAGTGATACAATTTAAGATTAATAAGTGTAATAGATCAATCTGCTTGTAAGGCATAATATTTTGTTGCACTAATGCTTTCATCATGTTTTGTTTTGCTGCACACATTTGATTTGTACATAATGCTGCTCTGATCTAACTTCATATGTGTGATATATTAACTATTATGTTATGATTTTTAAATGTTCAATTAAAAAGCAATTGTCCAAGTTTACCGGTGTATAATACGTGGCACATATAGTCTTTTTACACAGAATTGTAAACCTTATTTCATTTCACAAATTTTCACAGGAGTCAGACGATGTCAGGAGTGACGTGGAGGACAGGGACCGCAAGAGCCGTGTTGTGCTGAAGAAGCTCAAGGCTGGAGACATCCCCTATCTTCTAGGCCCAGGGCAGTACAAGTGCCCGTGGTTCTTTCGGAGAGAGATGCCAAAGGACCACCTGGGAATGTTGCAGCATGCTACCTACTATGGAACTGGCAGCCAGAAGCATAAGCCCCACATGAAGGCCAAACATGCCGCTTATGGCGTGTTCCTGCTGAAGCACCTCCCCCAGGCCTAGATTGTGTCATGTCTGTTTGTTTGCTAATGTGGTTGTAATGTGAAGACTATGTTTATCTGTGATGTGTGGAACTTGATGCAGTTGGTTAATTACTGTGGTTGAACTTGTGTTTGAACAATCTAATATTCGTGCTTAACTTTATTGTTTCATGTTTAACCTGGTTTGTTCTTGATATTTTTAATCATGTGCATATGTACTCTGATTGTGTATTTGCGGGAAATGGTGGCATAAAGGGAAAACAAGAAAATCTATGGAATGTATATGTATTTGGGTTTCTTTAGCTAGTTGATAATGGGTTAAATTAAATGATTAGCTGCATTACATTGATTAAAGTTTCACTTTTAGTGTGGCATCAACGGTGCATTTGTGGTAACAGTCTTATGTGAGACTCTAAGATTAGCCGGCAGTGGTAGCCCTGGTTTACAGAAATGTATGTCAGTGTAGGGATAGCGTTTGGGTTTATAAGAGGAAAACAACTATGAAGGCCGGCCCAATAAGACACCCAGGTAATGCGGCCTGGCTATTTATAAGAGAAACAGAAACCCTAACTTCCTCTCACCGCCTTCCCAAAATAATTGTGGCGCTGCCGCCGGAGCCATCAACCGTCAGAGTTGTCGCCCTTGTCTTGATCCTTAGTGGCCGCCATGTCTTTTTCAAGGTCGTCCCGCACGTCGCATAATCGGAACCGTCCGCCCTACATTCCCCTGGTTCCCTGCTCCGACTGCGGCCTCGTCGTTAATAGACATGTTTCCGGCACCGATGACCATGATGGCTGGGTCTTTTACAAGTGCAAAACTCATGGGGTAAGCATTTTGATTTGATTTTCATGCAGTCGATTGCGCATGTACCTACACTATGAGTAGTATTCATACAAAATTAAATGTTTGATATTCAGTGTTCCTAATTTTACAGACTGGATGCAATTTTTGGCGGTGGGAGCTGAAGTACGTGGAGTACTTGTGTGAGAACGGTATTCTGACTGGTGATGCAGTAATAGATGCTTATGGATGGGCAGAGGAGAGGAGGGAAACTCTGGAGCTAAGGAAAAAAGAAAGAGCAGCATTAAATCCTAGGAATGAGGAACTGGTACTGATGAAGTTGGTCTCTACGGTTAATCTTCTTACAGAAGCAGTGCTTCTTCTAAAATGTGTAATAGGATTGGTAGTTGTCCTTTGTCTGTTGCTTATTCAGCAGAAATGAAAATCCATGTGCGTTGTTGATGTAATGGTATATCCTCTGTGTGTCTCTGCTGTATCCGTGTGTTGAATAATTTTGAAAGCAAGTGAACGTACCTATGTGTTGTCTCTGTTGTATCTGTTTGCTGATGTAATGGTACTTGAATAATTTTCGGCACGGTAGACGTCTAAAATCTAGGGTTTTAGGGGTGTTTCGCACAAGTACGGACGAATCGTCAGGCCAAGTGTCCAAGGAATGTGCTCTCGTTTTGCACATTTCTCCACCATGCCGTCACAAGCACTCACATCCCTTGTTTTACAAACAACATGTTGCTTGGCCATGCACTCCCACACTGGCCAGCTTCGTTCTAGGGTAGTAGGGTGTAACGCTTCTACCCGTCGGGATAGCGGCATGGCTATAGATGAATGTCCTCAAACTTGGCACAATGGCTCACAATGACACACATCACACTTATATCACTTCAATGAGCAGTGATGGCATGCTTGGGCATGCCTTCGGCACGGTAGACGGCTAAAATCTAGGGTTTTAGGGGTATTTCGCACAAGTACGGACGAATCGTCAGGCCAAGTGTCCAAGGAATGTTCTCTCCTTTTGCACATTGCTCCACCATGCCCTCACAAGCACTCACATCCCTTGTTTTACAAACAACATGTTCCTTGGCCATGCACTTCCCACACTGGCCAGCTTCGTTCTAGGGTAGTAGGGTGTAATGCGTCTACCCGTCGGGATAGCGGCATGGCTATTGATGAATGGCCTCAAACTTGGAACAATGGCTCACAATGACACACATCACACTTATATCACTTCAATGAGCAGTGATGGCATGCTTGGGCATGCCTTCGGCACGGTAGACGGCTAAAATCTAGGGTTTTAGGGGTGTTTCGCACAAGTACGGATGAATCGTCAGGCCAAGTGTCCAAGGAATGTGCTCTCATTTTGCACATTGCTCCACCATGCCCTCACAAGCACTCACATCCCTTGTTTTACAAACAACATGTTGCTTGGCCATGCACTTCCCACACTGGCCAGCTTCGTTCTAGGGTAGCAGGGTGTAACGCGTCTACCCGTCGGGATAGCGGCATGGCTATTGATGAATGGCCTCAAACTTGGCACAATGGCTCACAATGACACACCACACACTTATATCACTTCAATGATCAGGGATGGCATGCTTGGGCATGCCTTCGGAATGGTAGACGGCTAAAATCTAGGGGTTTAGGGTGTTTCCCACAACTACGGACGAATCGCCAGGCCAAGTGTCCAAGGAATGTGCTCTCCTTTTGCACATTGCTCCACCATGCCCTCACAAGCACTCACATCCCTTGTTTTACAAACAACATGTTCCTTGGCCATGCACTTCCCACACTGGCCAGCTTCGTTCTAGGGTAGTAGGGTGTAACGCGTCTACCCGTCAGGATAGCGGCATGGCTATTGATGAATGGCCTCAAACTTGGCACAATGGCTCACAATGACACACCACACACGTATATCACTTCAATGAGTAGTGATGGCATGCCTGGGCATGCCTTCGGCACGGTAGACGGCTAAAATCTAGGGTTTTAGGGGTGTTTCGCACAACTACGGACGAATCGTCAGGCCAAGTGTCCAAGGAATGTGCTCTCCTTTTGCACATTGCTCCACCATGCACTCACAAGCACTCACATCCCTTGTTTTACAAACAACATGTTGCTTGGTCATGCACTTCCCACACTGGCCAGCTTCGTTCTAGGGTAGTAGGGTGTAACGCGTCTACCCGTCGGGATAGCGGCATGGCTATTGATGAATGGCCTCAAACTTGGCACAATGGCTCACAATGACACACATCACACTTATATCACTTCAATGAGCAGTGATGGCATTCTTGGGCACGGTAGACGGCTAAAATCTAGGATTTTAGGGGTGTTTCGCACAAGTACGGACGAATCGTCAGGCCAAGTGTCCAAGGAATGTGCTCTCCTTTTGCACATTGCTCCACCATGCCCTCACAAGCACTCACATCCCTTGTTTTACAAACAACATGTTGCTTGGCCATGCACTTTCCACACTGGCTATCGGGGGGACGTTCCCCGGGTACCCCAAAGACGGTCCAAAACAGGTTAAACAGACAAATATATAAAAGAAAAAGCAGCCACGGACAAATCTGGGCCGGCTGAGACCTTCCAGCCGGCCTGCCAGCCACCCCACGCCACCCCACCTTCCGCCTGGGCCTCCCCCGCCCCAGCCGGCCTGCTCCACACCGCCTCTCCGCTCCTTCCGGCTGGGCCGACCCAGCCGGCCCGCCTCACTCCGGCTCCGTCTGGGCTGCCTCGCCCCCGGATGGGCCCTTACGAAGCGCCCTCCCTCCAGCGCCCGGTTGGGCCGGCCACCACCCAGGTCGGTTCTCGCCGCCCTCGCTGGGCTGGCTCGCACATGGCTCCCGGCTAGGCCTCTCCCGCTGCCCCAGCCGGATCGCCTCGTCCCGCCTCCGCTCGATCGGCACGAGGCCGGTCGCCTGGCTCCCTACTACAACACTATGTGATCACTGCCCAGCTGGTGTCCCTCCATCGCTCCTGACCGATTAGCTCCAGATGTCCATGCCCCATCGATCGGTACTGAGGACACCAGCTGCCTTGGATTCTACCAAAGACATAAGAAGAAGGACAACGAGAAGACCCTTGCCATATTGCCTACACATGCACTAGTGTTCACTATACCAGATGATGTAGTCAATAGTGTACCTCAATCAGATGACATACTACATAGTACTAGTTAGGCTAGGTGGGCCCTTTGTGTTCCCTGGGCAGCCAATATAATGCACCAGGGAGGCTCACTTGTTTCCTACGTTCACTAGGAGCTGGGCTCTTTTGATCGATCACTCACAGGCACTAGCACTCCCTGCTAGCTAGCTCGCTCTCTCACAGAGATACACATAGACAGGTTGGTTGGTGATATAGCATTTAAGGCAGTAGATAGCACATACAGCTCGAGGAGCACTTGTAGTTGGTGTATCCCACATAGTCAGATCCGGCAGGAGTAGGGCCTTTACCTCACCACGAGGGCCCCGAACCTGGGTACTTCTTGCGTCCCGCTACGCTCGCTTGTATCTAATCTCACCTGTGGACGCCGTCGATAACTTCTCTGCTAGTCCCCACACCTCTATCTAACCTCCTCAGGTACTGCCGTTCCCAATACAACGACACTGGCCAGCTTCGTTCTAGGGTAGTAGGGTGTAATGCGTCTACCCGTCGGGATAGCGGCATGGCTATTGATGAATGGCCTCAAACTTGGCACAATGGCTCACAATGACACACATCACACTTATATCACTTCAATGAGCAGTGATGGCATGCTTGGGCATGCCTTCGACACGGTAGACGGCTAAAATCTAGGGTTTTAGGGGTGTTTCGCACAAGTACGGATGAATCGTCAGGCCAAGTGTCCAAGGAATGTGCTCTCCTTTTGCACATTGCTCCACCATGCCCTCACAAGCACTCACATCCCTTGTTTTACAAACAACATGTTGCTTGGCCATGCACTTCCCACACTGGCCAGCTTCGTTCTAGGGTAGCAGGGTGTAACGCGTCTACCCGTTGGGATAGCGGCATGGCTATTGATGAATGGCCTCAAACTTGGCACAATGGGTCACAATGACACACCACACACTTATATCACTTCAATGATCAGGGATGGCATGCTTGGGCATGCCTTCGGCACGGTAGACGGCTAAAATCTAGGGTTTTAGGGGTGTTTCGCACATGTACGGACGAATCGTCAGGCCAAGTGTCTAAGGAATGTGCTATCCTTTTGCACATTGCTCCACCATGCCCTCACAAGCACTCACATCCCTTGTTTTACAAACAACATGTTGCTTGGCCATGAAATTCCCAGACTGGCCAGCTTCGTTCTAGGGTTGTAGGGTGTAACGCGTCTACCCGTCAGGATAGCGGCATGGCTATTGATGAATGGCCTCAAACTTGGCACAATGGCTCACAATGACACACCACACACTTATATAGATTCAATGAGCAATGATGGCATGCTTGGGCATGCCTTCGACACGGTAGACGGCTAAAATCTAGGGTTTTAGGGGTGTTTCGCACAACTACGGACGAATCGTCAGGCCAAGTGTCCAAGGAATGTGCTCTCATTTTTCACATTGCTCCACCATGCCCTCACAAGCACTCACATCCCTTGTTTTACAAACAACATGTTGCTTGTCCATGCACTTCCCACACTGGCCAGCTTCGTTCTAGGGTAGTAGGGTGTAACGCGTCTACCCGTCGGGATAGCGGCATGGCTATTGATGAATGGCCTCAAACTTGGAACAATGGCTCACAATGACACACCACACACTTATATCACTTCAATGAGCAGTGATGGCATGCTTGGGCATGCCTTTGGCACGGTAGACGGCTAAAATCTAGGGGTTTAGGGGTGTTTCCCACAACTATGGACGAATCGTCAGGCCAAGTGTCCAAGGAATGTGCTCTCTTTTTGCACATTGCTCCACCATGCCCTCACAAGCACTCACATCTCTTGTTTTACAAACAACATGTTGCTTGGCCATGCACTTCCCACACTGGCCAGCTTCGTTCTAGGGTCCATCTACTCGTCCATGTCGTGGATGACATCATTCATCTCGGGCCGACATTCCTGCACAACATGATGCCGTTTGAAAGGCTTAACGGTGTTATCAAAGGATTCGTACGCAACAGGTCCCATCCAAATGGAAGCATTGCCAAGGGCTTTCTGACCTACGAGTGCGTCTTTTTCTGCCAGAATTATCTACGCACCGACCCGGACGACGAGGATGACCCTGTTGGTCTGCCCAAAAGGACGCACCTCGGCAGGCTCGCTGGATATGGCCACCACGAGGGCTTTCGCACCATGCATGTCGGCGCGAAGGGTCGATGTGACGACTTTGACAGGGCACACCGAGTCGTGCTACAACACATCGAATTGGTCGATCCTTGGGTGGAAGAGCACAAAAGCTTAATCGAGCAGAAGTTCATTGACCTTGGTCGACCGAGGAAGAAGGGAGCAGGTGATGCAGTTTGTCCGCGCCCGGTACTATCTCCACAACGAACTCAAGGAATTCGTTACCGACGACGACGATGTGAGGAAGTTCCAGAAAAGGCTGGTAAGGAATTTATCTCGGAGTACATATGTGTTTCTAATTAAGTAATGAAGCTGA
This sequence comes from Avena eriantha, assembly GCA_910589775.1. Lineage (NCBI taxonomy): Eukaryota > Viridiplantae > Streptophyta > Magnoliopsida > Poales > Poaceae > Avena > Avena eriantha. The sequence goes on along the minus strand of OU342745.1, from coordinate 418,906,917 downwards.
ATTTCTAAATGGGATCACTTTCCTTCTCTTCAGAGATCCGAAGAAAAGTCTTGTGCGTCAAGTGTGAGCTCGTCCCAGGGGTCGACGGTGGACCCGCGGTGGTACACGCCCTTCAACAGGGCGACAAACGTGTTCAAGGGGAGGGCCAAGTCCACGCCGCCGACTTCATTTGGCCGCGTGTCCGGCTATGGTACGTACGAAAAGGTTGGTGACCATAGGAAAGAGGACCCAAAGGCGAAGAAAGAGAGGAAGGCCGCGGCAGCGGCAAGTGAAAAACGCGAGGTTGAAGTCCTCCAGGAGCAGATGCAACAGATGTCGAGGCTGATCGACGAGAAAGTGCAAGAGAAGATCCGCGAGATGTTTCCCAATGAGCTGTGGGAGGGGATCGCTGCTTGGAATGCGGCAGGTCGACGAGGGCCGCTCGTGGTGCCCAGCCTCTCCGGCAGCAACTCGATCCAGCATGTGTCGCCGAACGTGGTGACGCCCGAGTCCACCAACGTCAAGATGCACCCGGTCGCTCCGGTGCCCCCTCACGCCGACGCCAACACCAACGCGCAGCCGGAGGTCGCTCTGGTGACACCTCCCGCTGGCGCCAACACAGAGCCGCGGGTCACACCGATGCCCCCTCCCGCCAAAACTAAGGCGCAACCGATGATGCTTCGTAAGGCATCTCAGCGGGAGGATGATACCGGTGTCTCGACATTAGCGGAGCTCAACACCATCTCCAAGGTAATGACGCCGGCCAACACACGAATGTTGATAACATTTCATCTCCTTTGCCTTTGATGACTAGCTAGCGCCATCTCACGATGCTTGTTCTTCCGCAGGACACTCCTTGCACGCTCTTGCATTACGTGGACGGCGATCTAAAGGATGTTGGCAAGGGCACAATTATTCAACCAAATAGCCACACGATGCACCACAAGTCGATGGAGGATGACGTGTTCAAGGTCCGGCTGGCTCGGGTGTTGCCGGGGTGCGAAGACATGGACCCCCCAGCCAACCTCGAGGCGCTAATGATCATAAGAACCTTCAAGATTGTTGTGGCTAGGTCTTGACATGGCCAAAGACCCAGATTCGGCTTGTGAAGGAACAACAAGTAACTCAGCGGCCACATGTGCCCTTGCCGCGGCGGCCACAACAACTAGTCACCGCCACCACCTCTCATCACTAGCAATTGTTGGCCGCCGCTGCACCGTTGCCTCCACATGGCAAGGCCGCCGCTGCGTCGCCGCCTCCACATGGCAAGAATGTCGCCGCACTGCCGCCTCCACATGGCAAGGCTGTCGTGCTGCTGCCTCCTAAGGATGCACCTAGGGACAACATTAACGATGATGATGATGATGATGATGACAACCGAGATAACTGGATCAACACTAGCGTCACGGACTCTTTGTTCATGCCAAACATGGACGACCCTACCGTGTTGCCGATGACCCAAATGCTCGTACCAGAACATGCACGTGTCTAGACTTCCATGGTACCCTAGAGGAGACGCCTCCGGATGCTGGTGCCGCTGGTCCTTATAAAGGCACCTAGGGAATCAATTTCAGCCCCACCACACTCCATAAGGCGGCGGATGAGCAGATGGCTGCTAATGTCAAGATGAAGAAGCATCGCAAGAGAACCAAGAAGAATAAGCAGTCTTTGAGCCAGCCGGGTCCGAAGAGGCCCCAGGCTCAGGATGACCCATTAACACAGCCTCCTGAGGGCACCTTGACCAGGGTTCACATAGCTAGTCAACCGATTCTGAGTGAGGAGCTGATCAAAAATGCAAGTGGAGCGATGGCTAACCTGCAGCATGGTATTCTATATCTAGAGGAATGCCTTCTTAAAGAAGCAAATCCATCGTACCCTGTTTTCACGGTCAATGTTCCAACGGGCGTGGGCTTCGTCGATAATGCCCCCGCGGATATCTTCTTCATATCGTATGAGGACATCTTCAAGCTTTTCCATGGCAAGCGGATGAACTATAACTTGGTCCGTCTATACGCGCTCCATCGGGCGATGAAGGTCAACAGAGAGAAGACCTCTGGCGTCGCGATAGTGGACCCCTATTTCATGCGTGATAGCCAGTTGGTGGATCCAGTGACCCGGGCCAGCGCAAGGAACTACCTCCAAAATTTCATGGTGGACAACAAGAGTGGAAAAGAGCTTATTTTGCCTTTCTTTCCCAAGTAAGTGCACACACTCACTCATTGCCGTAACTTGTCCTTTCTTAGTTTTCGGTTGCTCTTTTTCCAACATTGTTTCGTTTCAATTGTTTTACGTAGAGAAAAATACTGCACACCGATCCTCATTCACCCGAGTTATTCGCTAGCCACGTACTTGGACTCGGGGAGCGAGCAAAATAAGAAAGACTACACCAACATAAGGAGTCTTCTAGATGATGCTCTCGAGGTATACGCTGAAAATGGAGGCGAATTCAAGAAGGGGGCGGAAAATTTCAGGGATGGTAGACACGTGTTCAAACACGTAATGAAGTTCCCCTGCGTCAAGCAGCCGGATAACAGTGTCAAGGAGGCCTACTACGCCCTCCATCACCTGCGGGCGATCGTTCGGGATGCACACATCATTACGTTGCCATCTAGTCTCCGAGCATGGGCCGAAGCTAAGGCAAGAATGGACGATGATGAACTTAAGGACGACTTCTTACGCATCCAGACTCAGATTGCGACCATCGTGCAAGAAGATGTCATCACAAGGGGGGGCCTTATCCTGCAAAAGAGTGTTCAGTAAGCGCGAGATCGAAGCACGGCTCGAGGCGCAGGGTGACCGTAGGACATGGACAACGAAAGACGGCTACAAACCGTTCCCGACGCCGTGTAAAACAAAGTCTTCATGATGTAGTGTTCCTAGCTAGCTAGCGCTCAGCCGATTTGTGTATCTCGTGTGTGTGTGTGTCATAAACTTTAACTTGCCTTAGCTCGAAACGGTCGTTGTTGGACTTCGTTTACTTATTACCATATGTATGAAACTTAATAGCTTGCCTTAGATCGAAACCTTCTTTTTTGTGGAGATGCATGTGATGAACCTTTTAATTCTTTCTGTTGCATGATATAGTACTTATATGCCTTGTGTATAGAGATGTCGTGCTACGTGGTGTTCAGAGGGAGGGTCCCAGGAGTCTACGACAAGTGAGAGCATTATCATAAGCAAGTGAACAAGTTCAGTGGCAACAGATACAAAGGGTACCCGACGAGAGAGCAGGCGGAAGCTAGGTGGAGGAACCACCTCCTTGGAGAGCAAAGACACAGGAACCAGATGAAGACCTTGATGATCGTGCTCCCCGTCTTGCTCATCACCGCCATTGCGGTTGTGATCTACTCGGTCCTTTAGTAGTTTAGGACTTGGCTAATGATGATGATCAACTTGTTGTAATGTGTAATGTATGAGAAGATGAGATCAATTTGTTCTAGACTTGTGTAATATTCGGGCACTTGTCACTATGTCGGGTTCTAATTGATGTGATGATGTATAATTCTATTTGTATTATTATCTTTGTTTTTATACTGTTGTGTATCTGTATAAATACATGTACATGTACCTATATATGTACCTGTATAAATACCTGAGAGCCCTGTACCATGTATACCTGTACGAAACATCAGTGGCGCATATTTTATTCATCCAGTGGCGCATCTAGTATCAGTGGCGCATTTGGATATATGCTCGTAAAATATCAATGGCACATATTTAAGATGCGCCACTGGTTGTCCCACTATTAATGGCGCATATTTGATATGCGCCATTGATAAATAATTACTAATGGCGCAACACTAGTGGCGCATCCCATATGCGCCATTGGTAGGAAAAAAGATGCTCCACTGATAAGCAATTCTCTACTAGTGCGGGACCAGATGGTTTCCCTGCACTTTTCTACCAGACCTATTGGGAGTTTCTCAAGGAGGAGATCTGTTATGCGGTTCAGAGTTTTCTTGCCGGTAAAGCTATACTAGAGGGGTTTTCTGACTTTGTCATTGTCCTCATTCCAAATACTACCAATCCCCAGCATTTGAAGAACTTTCGTCCAATAAGTTTATGCAATGTGCTCTATAATATTGCCTCTAAGGTTCTAGCAAACCGCCTAAAACTTGTTCTGCCGGAGATTGTGTCTGAGAATCAGACTGCTTTTGTCCCAGGAAGGTTGATCACTAACAATAGACTCATTGCTTTTGAATGCCTTCACACCATGAGACAACAACGAGCAAAGAGGCCTTTCTTCGCTCTAAAGATCAACATGATGAAAGCGTATGACCGTGTGGAGTGGAGTTACCTACACGGATGTCTCACAAAGTTGGGCTTTGCTAGCTCTTGGATTGACACTATGATGCGATGTGTGACACTGACCCGGTATGCTGCCCAAGTTAATGGTGAGCTAACAGAGCCAGTTATTCCCTCTAGAGGAATTCATCAGGGAGACCCCATCAGCCCCTATCTTTTCCTCCTCTGTACGGAAGGGCTATCTTGTCTTCTGCAAAAAAAAAGGAGGCCCAAGACGAGCTACAAGGAATTAAAAATGGCAGACTTGGTCCTTCTATATCACATCTTCTGTTTGTATATGACAGTCTCTTCTTTGCAAGGAGTGATAAGAACAGTGTTGATGCGTTACATGAGACGTTGACCACCTTCTATGAGGGATTGGATCAGAGAATCAACTTGGAGAAGTCTACAATCTTCTTCGGTCGTGGCTGCCGAGATAGTGTCAAGTTAGAAATCAAGAATAAGCTTAGGGTTCATAATGAGTCCCTCCAGGACTCTTATGTTGGCATGCCCACACAGATTGAACGGTCTCCAACTATCACATTGTGCTATTTATTTTTTATTGAATATGGAGACTGGTTAATGGTCTATCGGATAGACCGTTATCTTGGACAGGGAATGAGATTATGCTGAAGGCTATTATCTAGGCTATCCCGATCTATGTGATGAGCTGCTTCCAACTCCCAGTGGCCACGTGCAAGGAGATGAGAAAGATCATTGCTGATCATTGGTGGGGTTTTAAAGATGGTCACAGAAAAATGCATTGAGGTCATGGGATTGGCTGTCTTCTCCGAAGTATTTGGGGGGTATGGGTTTTCTAGACATGGAGTTATTACTTACTGAAACCAATTCCCTGTGTGCTCGGGTGCTTAAAGGTTTTTACTTCCCAAGCAATGATTTCTGGAATGCTTCTTGTCCAGGTTCGGCATCCTACACTTGGCGTAGTATTCTGTATGGGAGGAAGCTTTTGGAAAGAGGTGTTTTATGGGGTACTAGGCCGAATACCCGTGCGTTGCCACGGCCATTTTCTTTTTTCCCCATAAACACATGCATATTAAGATAAAACTAAATAATATTCCAAATGGAATAAAATATATTTCTACTCTAGTAGATAACCGATTAGTTCACTTCCCTCAAACATTAATCTACTCCCTTCGACCCATATTACTTGACTTGGATTTATCTAGATTTAGTTGTATCTAGTACTAAAACATGTCTAGATACATCCGAATCTAGACAAATTCGAGTCAACTAATATGGGTCGGAGGGAGTACCATATTTTGGAATTCAACCCTCACACCCTTTATATTTCAAATTAAATCCCTATATTTTTATTTGTTTTTCTATCTAAAAACTATTTAAAATGGTTTTAAAATAAACAGAAAAGTAATACTCCCTCCTACCTGATTTAGGTGACGAGGTTGTTATACATGTTCAATTTAAAAAAATCCCTCAAACATTCATATTACGTAATACATATGCTAAAATCGCCTACTATTCAAAATTCACCTTTTTGCATTTGTCCTACTCATCTCCCGATACCCGCGATCCCAATCACCGCTCCATCTCTGATGCTACACTCCTAGCCAAGTCTAGCCGTCCTCCCCTGTCGTCTGTGATCCCAGCCGAGCGATCCTCATAGCGAATTGATCCACGCAACATGTAGTTGCGAAACGCGGTGGCTGTGGTGCGCCGTGAGGTGCGCTCCGTTAACACCACCTGCGCTAGGGCCACCCAACACCTACGCCGAGCTCTAGCGACGCCACCTCTGACGTTGCGGACACCAGCAGGCTCCCGGACCTGCCACCACTGCCCCTTTGTGTGACGCGCTGCAGCTCGCCATGCTGCTCCGCTGAATCGCTTGAGGTTGCAGCGGTGCCACCATCTCCAACTCCACAGGTCTCCGCAACTCTGTCTTCAACACACAACTACATCCTCAAGCTAGCTTCACCGTGGCGATCTCCACGGTCGTATTCTCAAGCTGCTCCAGCAGAGCAGCAGCAGGCATGTTATCAGCACCGTCGAGAAGTTCCTCTACCCCCACATAGTATCTGATCAAGATGGAGATGGGATCGACATATAGTAATCCACATAGTATCGCAACGGCAGCTTTTATGCCCCCATAGTATTAAACAGACAAATCAATGGATTTGCATGAAGTACCTTATCTAAACTTGAGTCCACCAATTGATCAAGATGAACCTATTGAAGCCCAAGATGAACCCGATGAAGCCCAGGATGAAACTGTGCAAGATCAACCCACAGGTACTTTTGCCTTCACTTTCAGTAACAAGTTGCACTGTCAGATTGAAATAAACATTGAGGAAGGAAGAAATTCACCGAGGAAGGAAGAAATGCATGTTAGGAGTAATATTGTTGTGCACATGGGCCAGTTCAAAGCAGTAATGTTAGGAAGGAAGAAATGCATGTTAATAGCAATCACTTGACTGTGTAAGCTGATAAAATTATCAAATATTGTCAATGTTAGTAGCATTCACAAGAATGCCAAGTACAGTCTATGCAGTATGATACCCAATAGAGGATTGCTAAACATAATGGGGATTATTAACAATTAAAACCCTATTAGAAGAAATAATCAGTTTACATGCATAATAACTTCACAACAAGCACTGTCAGCTTCAGAGTAGAAATATTTTGTGAATCATTTTGAACTCTGTATTTGTTCAGTGCTGTGCATATTAGATTGTAGCAACAATCTGATATGCATATGAAATTTCCATGAAGCACAACACTAACAATTTTGACCATGCGTATCAATTTACACAAAGTGGAAGCTACAGTTTCACTCTGTGATATACAAATAAAATGTACATTTGTCTAATCTTGGTGTACCATTTGACAAGGAAGAATACCTACGGAAAGGAACAGCATTAGCATTATTGCGCGGGAACGTCCTAACAGTGTTAACAATATTTTCCATGAGAGCAGATCCATGTTGATTGATAAAATGTTGCTTGCAGGAGCTTCTCCAAGGACACTCGCGTTGATTCTGGTGACAGAGAACAGAATTCAAGAAACAAGTGCTATCACTCCAGGTACAGATTACAATCACTCAAGATGGTTATAAACCTGTAGGCATGGTATGCGACAAACAAGAGTCATTCACAATTCGTAAGAGTGGGCAGTAGAGTAAATGCATCGTATAAAAACTTTTTCAAACCTGAATTAGCACAACGATCCCACCTTCGGTTTCAAAATGGTAGAAAAATAGTACAGTAGCTTCAGTTTCATAGATCCGGATCGAACAGTCACAGCAATCCCCTCTCTCTGCATCCACCTCAGAAAAGAGAGAGAGAGAGAGGCTCCGTTCCCGTCCCCGCTGCCAGGCTCATACGCGAGCAGCGCTCGCTCTCTCCTTCAATTCTCTCGCTCCCATCCCGGTCTTGCTCTTGCAGAGCGATGCTGTCGCGAGCCGCGACCCGGTCCTGGAGCCCGGCGACGATCCCGAGCTCGTTCTCGGCGTCGAGGATGGGGTTAGGTCACGCCCGCGCGAGGTGTGATGTGGAAACGGCAGAAAACACATGTCGACGTGCAGCACCCGGTTGAGGAAGAGAGGCGGCGGAGGACGGCGTCCATGGCGGCGGGGAAGGGAGCTCCCGTGCGTGGCGGCGCACGCGCACGCGGATGCCACAGGTGGCGGCGCAAGCAGATGCCGCAGGGAGTAGCGCCGCGGAGGGGAAGATGGGCGGCGGCGCTGCAGGACCTGGGGAGACGCCGGCCGGACCGGGGGGTGGGGGGTGGGGAGGGCTCTAAGGGAGGCGATCGCACGCCAGATAGAGACGGGGCTCTCGGAGGGAGGCGGAGCAGAGTTCGGTCGGGCTGATGGGATGGGGAATTTTCTGTCAACGAACCGGTCTGATTAGCGGTGGCAGGCCTTGTAAAATTGTCGAAACGCAAGGGCAAACTGGTCAAAAGCGGGCAGACGAAAAATTGTCAGGTGACGAACGAACGACAAGGTAAATTAGTAGATAGATAGATAGATAGATAGATAGATAGATAGATAGAAGATTGGAGATGGCTCATCAATAAAGATATTGGGTGATCGTTGGATTCCCGGTGTTGCCCCTATTCAATCAAGCCTCTCATCCCTCTGTTGGATGGTCAACTCATCAGCTCACTTTTGGATAATACGCGCACCTGGAACAAAGTTGTAGTTCAGACTATTTTTTCTGAGAACGTAGCCAACAAAGTCCTTCATTTACCTATCAGCCGTTTCGGTGGCAATGACTTTGCTATGTGGCCTCATAATAAACTTGGGATCTATATAGTTAGATCAGCTTACCACCTTGCTAGAGAGGATGTTGCTTTGGTCTCCCGCAGTGGATGTAGCCGTGGTATGTCTTCTTCCTTCACCGACGATGAGAAAAGCTGGAAGGCTCTCTAGGAAATCTGAGCACCTGGGAAGATGAAGATAACCCTCTGGCGGTTTGCTCACGATTGTCTACCTATTGGTATGCAACTTCAGCACTGTCATGTGCCTGCCTCTCTACTCTGTATCCCCTGCTCGGCGAAGGAAAGTATTCAACACTCATTTTTGTTTTGTCCCTTCGATAGAGAGGTATGGTCGGATGTGAAGACTTCCTTTGGGATCGAGCTGAAACGCAAAGACTTTGTCAACCCAAAACTATGGTTGTTTGAGTTCTTAGCCAAGTGCAACGATCATCAAGCAACTACTCTTCCAGTTTCCTTCTGGCACCTGTGAACCCCAGTTCGGTTGCCATGAAGATCAAGGCTTACATCGACATGATCATTACTTATCTACATAAGACCGAGCAGATCCTATACATGGAGTCGGCCATGCCATCCCTTGGGTTCCACCGCCTAGATGCACTCTTCTAGTTAATGTTGATGCAGCTCTTTTCGCGTCTCCGAGCAGTGTGGGCTCCAGGGTGATTATCAGAGATCATAAGGGAGACTGTGTTGCTTCTTGCAGTGACATGTTTTCCAATGTGCGGGTTCCTGAGATTGCCGAAGCTTTGGCGGTGCGGCGTGCCCTTGTTTTCGCTTAACAGACCCGGGCTTGATAACATATGCATTGCTTTGGATTGTCTCTCGGTGGTTCAACGGGCTCGATCCTCCTCCAGAGATAGATCTGCATGTACCCCGAACATCAAGGATATCAAGAGTCTGTTGTCTTCTTTCAACTCGTGTTCTCTAACTCATGTTAGTAGAGTGCAGAATTTAGCAGCACATTGTTTAGCGCAATCTTGTCAGTTGTATCCTAGTTCAGTGTGGTGTGGCATGTCACCAGAGTGCATCCGGGAGACAATTTGTATTGAATCCTTGTTTGGTTGATCAATAAAGCACACCTGTTTCCCTCAAAAAACGTGTGCGACCGCGGGACACGTGGCACTCGCCAAAGCCTGGCTCCGTAGAAATGCTCGACTTGGGCATTCCTAGCAGGCCAAGTTTTGGCCTGTTTTAAAACTCCTGCTATGTGATAACGGACCTGAACCAGCTAATCAAACAGGCTTATTTCTACGTGCTAGGTGCGGGAAACGAAAACTCCTCATACCAAACACGTCCTATGTGTTTGAGATGCTTGAGACTGTGCTCAACAAAGCTGTGTGCCCAGAGTTTTTTCCTGGTTTTAGGGCATCTCCACCAGGCCGACCCAACATGCCCGAGCACGTCCGAACGCGTCCGCGTGGATATGCGGGACATGCGCGGTCTCCCAGCAGCACAACCCATCCGGATCGACGCGTCCGACTCGACCCATTAGCGCACCAAATTTTCGTGACCGATGCATCAGCCCGGACACGGGCGGGTCGAGGGCGTGTCCTCCCCGCATGCGCTACTGGCTCACCCGTCAGTGTTCATAGCGAGTCAGAAGAAACCATGGCACCAATTCAAACACAACTGCGGGACCGATTCAGAGGTGCGGGCGACAGCCTAACTGGCGGCACTGAGTTAGACGCAACCGTAGCAGCCTTCGCCATCAATGCCAATGGGACGGGACGCCGCCTGAGTTCCCGCACCGGCATTGATGGCTAAGGCGCGAGAACCCGTGCGCGCTCGCACTGGCAGGGGCTACTAAGCAGGCCCCTACGACCGTCGGTGCTGCACTTCACTCCTCTCGCCATCGCTAGAGCCAGAGCCTCCCAGCACCTCACCGCCGCAGCCACCGCCATCGCCACCGGTAGCGATGATGAAGCCGGGGTGGTTTAAGAAGGGCAAGAACAATCACAAGGCCGGCGGATCTGGCTTGAGAGACCGATGCCGTCAGGGGAGCGGCATGCCAGCCTTCCTTCGGGGGGTCTTGTCGCGTACGCCCCAGGCGCAGGACTTCATCAGCATCCCCACCGCGCGCTAGGAGGAGGAGGGGCCATGCTGTGACCGCCGCTACTTCCGCATGGTGGAGTGCGAGCGGCGGTGGAGGGAGGGGAGAGGCATCGCCCACCATGATTTCTCCCTCCCCACGGGCTGACATCTCAACCGGGAGCAGGTGCAGTGTCGCCCACACCGAAGGATGGCAAAGGCCTAGAGGAGGAGATCGCCCACCGCATCCTCAGGCTCCCGTCGGCCTTCCGGTACGACCACGCCTACCAGAACAAGATGTTCTGGAAATGGTTCCTCGAGTGCGAGCACATGGCGCGGCGCGCGAGCTCCTACCGCGGTGAGTTTGATCCGTGGGGGTTGATGACTGCAAGTGCACAGATCATTTGTAGCTAGTTTCGAAATAAAGATATCAATCCCACAGGGAGCAGGAGTCTTGATACGTCCATTTTGCATCACTATTCTATGTCTTAATTCACTATTATTCATTGATATATTTCATATTGAGAGGTGATACTTATGTTATTTCATCTATTTTTGCATGGTTGATGACTTTTGGAGCATGGACCGCTGCAGTCAGGATTATGATGGAAAAGGTGCTGTTTGGAGGCAAAATTCGCGAAGATCAGAAAATTCAGGAAAATATACGGAAAATTCTATTTTTCCAGAAGACTAAGGATGCCAGAAGACGGAGTGGAGATGGGCCACAGGGGGCCGACACCACCCCATGGCGCGGGTAGCCCTAGGCCGCGCCAGGAGGTGGTGTGGCCACCCTGGCCCACTCCAGCCTCTCCCCTCTAGCGTATATCATCCTCCCGAAACCCTAAGACTCGGGGAGCGACCACAGAAAGATTTCGCCGCCTCTGCGGGGTGGAAAACACCGAGAGAGAAAGATCTCTCCGGCAGACAGATTTCTGCCGAGGTAATTCCTTCCCGGAGAGGGAAGATCGTCACCATCAACACCACCACCAAGATGGACTTTATCGGGATCACCATCATCACCACCATCATCACCATCATCACCATCTCCATATTGCTGTAACAATTGTGTTGAATCTTGCATAGGTGTTGATTACTCTTTGTAGTTGATGCTATTGAGTGAACCATTGAATTATTGTTTATGTTCAGATTGTTATACATCATTATTCCATCTCTGATCATGATCCATATGATGTCTTGTGAGTAGTTCGTTTTGTTCTTGAGGACATGGGAGAAGTCATGTTGTTAGTAGTGGAGTTGTGTTGAGGAAGATTCAATAGTTTGTTATGTAAGTTGTGGTGTACTTCTTCTAGTGGTGTCATGTGAACGTCGACTACATGACACTTTACCTATATGGGCCTAGGGGAATGCATTGTGTATTTGGCTACTAATCGTAGGGGTTGCCGGAGTGACAGAAACCTGAACCCCCTTTAGGAAACCATTGCACAAGGGACGTAAGGGTCTTAGAGTTTAAAGTTGTGGTTAGGTTTCTATCTTAATTACGTTCTTGTACTTACGGATGTTCGCAAGGGGTATAATCACAAGTATGTATTAGTCTTGGATGGGGCGGTACATTAGCACAGGTTCACCCACACAACACTTAGCAAGCTAGAGAAGATTAATCAACTATATGAAGCGAAAGCACTTGACAGTCTTCCCATGTGTCCTCGAGAATGTTTGGTCATCTTAAGTAATACAACCGGCTTGTCCTTTGCTGCATAAAGGATGGGGCCACTTGCTGCATTTATTCCTACTATCTTTTATTTACTCGTACTTTGTTTACTTGCTTTATCGAAAACCCCTAAAAATCCATTTGCTAAGTATTTGCAGAGAATTCCCGATCCATACCACTAGCCAGCACCTTCTGCTCCTCGTTGGGTTCGACACTCTTACTTATCGAAAATACTGCGATACAAACCCTATACTTGTGGGTCATCAAGACTATTTTCTGACGCTGTTGCCGGGGAGTGAAGCGCTATTGGAGAGTGGAACTGGTAAAGGAAACTTCTACTATGAGTATTGTTTACTTCTGCTAGTTGCTTTATTTTCGTTATGGATAATTCGTTGAGTTTCTTATTTGGTAATGCTACTACCACTACCAAGGTAGTAGATAAGCCACCACATGCTGAGAATGATGCTTTCAAAATACCTACAAGAATTATTGATCGTGTTATGGATAACTACTATGTTGGGGATGGAGCTGTCCATCCCGGTGATCATTTACTCTTTATACACGAATTATGCGGGTTGTTCAAGTGTGCAGGTATCACTACAGATCAAGTTAAGAAGAAGTTATTCTCATTGTCACTGAAAGGAAGAGCTGAGGACTGGTATAAGCTGCTGAAGAATGGTCAAGCTCTGGAATGGGAGGAAATAATGCCTCTCTTTTATTCGAAGTTTTATCCTCCTAGTGAGATTCATAAAGATCGGAATCAAATATACAACTTTTGGCCTCTTGATGGAGAGAGTACAGCTCAAGCTTGGTGGAGATTGAAGTTACTAATGCTCAAATGTCCCATTCATGAGCTTCCCAACAATATTATTATCAATAACTTTTATGCAAGGCTCCCTCTACATGACAATGATTTATTGGATGCTTCTTGTGCTGGATCATTCACTCGTATGGAAGAAGAAGCTAAATGGGATCTTCTAGACCGTATTCAAGACAATGTTGAAGCTTGGGAGAATGACAAAGGTAGAAAGTCAGGTATAAATTATGATTATGAATGCGTTGAATCTTTTATGGGAACTGATGACTTTCAAAATATTAAAAATGCTTATGGTCTAGACTCTCAAGCTATTGCTTCTTATTTTAAGGCTTTTGCTTCCTATATTGAAGTGCCTAAAAAGAAGTGTAATAAGTATCATGAACCTTATAAAGATGTTGCTAAGAATGTTCCTGCAAGAAAAACTGAAGTTTATACTGCTAATCATGTTTTACATAAACCTTACATTGAGAAAATTCCTTTCCTAGTTAAGATTAAGGAACATTCTATGATAGCTAGTATGGTCAATGAAAGTACAAATAAAGCTGTTGAACCTGATAAACAATTGGTTGATGAACCTATAATAGAAAATGTGAAAGACTTTGTCACCAAATATGAAGAAGAGGGACACACTATCCTTTGTAAGGATACCTCTAATTTTGTTTCACAAAGTAGTGTTATGAGAGCTAGTATTCCTGTGTTTTCTGTTAGAATAAGTGATCATTGGTACGATGGTCCTTGTGATAACTATATTGTAAAGTTTATGCATGATACTGAAAGTTAGTATGAGAGAGAGAAAAGTGTTCTTATGCATCTCAATAATATCAAGTTTCCTCGTTTTATGCTGAAGGTTTTTATGTTGCACTTGTTTTGCCTTCTTATGCAAGTAGCCTTTGGTTTCAACAACTTGTTTGTTTACAAAATTCCCTTGCATAGGAAGTGGGTTAGACTTAAACTTGTGTATTTTTGCTTATTAATGCTCTCTTTCGCTTCAATTCATATTCCTATGAGAGCGTCTTCAAAATTATCATGCCCATCTTAATGGCTATAAAGAAAGAGCTTTTTGGGAGACAACCCAATTTGTTTTTGCTTTCAGTTGTTTTTGTTTATTTGAGTCTTGGGAGTTATTACTTCGGTAATAACCACTCCTTATCCGTTTTGTTTGGTTTTGTGTCAAGATCAACCTCTAAAGAGAGAGAAGTAATATTTGGGGAAGTTGCTGTCCCGAAACAGATTTTTGTGCTTCACCGTAAAAAATCATGAGAGATCTCTGTATGTCAGATTGAGCTGTAATGTTTTGTGCTTCTGCCCCAGGTTGTTATTTAACTTTCGTTAGTTTTGCAGTTTTTGATTTAAGCAACAGAAGATTTTCGAAAAAATTGATCTTTACCTGCTGGTCTGTTTTGACAGATTTTGCCACTCTTGCATTTGCTTCTTTATTCGATTTACTTTTTGAATTCTTTTTGGGTTTTCGAAAGGAGTTGCTAAAGTAACTTATGTTTTGATGGTTTTCAGTTGAAGTTGGACTCAAATGTTTTATCACTTCACTTATACTAATGTTGTTAATGAGAACTGTGTGAAGTTTTGTGTGAAAGAAATTTCTAGGAAGTGGAGATAATGATCTAATAAGGAAGAGAAGGGTTTTATGACTCAAATAATAAGTGTATGAAGATGAAGATATCGATGATATTCAAGTGGTGACTCCGGAAGAATCTACTAGACACCAAATTCAGAGACCTGCAGAGTCTGTTTTCAAATAGGTAACAGTTCCGGTAAGAAAAGTTCCGCGAAAATACAATCCAACTATATTTTTGCGTTTTTCAGTCAATAAGGAAATCTACGAAGCGAAAAAGGGACGTAAATGGAGCCAGGGTGGCCCACACCACCCTGTGGCGCGGGCCCTCCCCAGGCCGCACCACTAGGTGGTGAGTCCATCCCGGACTCCGCCTCCGACTCGTTTTCTCCCAATACCTTCCTTTTGTTATGAAACTTCGTAATATATAATCCCCCGGATCTCTCGAGGTTCGTATATCATTTTTTCGTCGTGTTTTTGTTTCGATCTTTTTCGGCCAGGACATACTCTTTGAAGGTTTAGAAGCAAAATGGTGTCCGCTAAGGATAAAGGGAAGGAGCCTATGGAGGAGGATTCTCAAGACCCCAAGCAGGGGCTAGTACCTTTAGTCTCTTGCCCCACATCAACGGAAGCTCTACGAGTCACTAATGAGTTCTGCGATAAGTACCGAGACTTGAGAAGGATTTTTCCCTACTGTTTCACCTCAAAAAAAAGACTTGAGAAGGAAGGTGGACCTGCTTCAATGGGAGAATAATAGGCTTCGCAAGATGCTGGAAGATTTCCTCACGTCAACGAAGAAAATATTACCACCACCGCCAAAGGAGTAATTCGTCATCATGTTTGGCATCCCCTTGGTTTGTTCCAAGCTTGGGGGAGTGCCGCGGTATCACATCACTATCTTCTATCTTTTTACCTTATTAGTAGAGTCATATCATGAATAGAGGAGTTATTATGTAGGATGGTTTGCATTATGGAAGTGTCCCCTCTCTCGTTAGATATGTATCCCTTGGTGTGAGTTGCCATTATGGATTATTAATAAGAAGTTCTATCATTCACTCTTTTGCATAGCTTATATTGGTTTTCAATTCGTGGTTATATGATTGATCTTGTTGTTAGTATTGGTATCACCTTGGGATCATTGAGTTGATCTAGTTGGTTTTGGCAAACCTGGCTCGGTCAGTAGCAACACCTTTTTGAGAGTTGAATAAAAAGTTAAAGTACTCTAGAGAAAAAATAATTTCATCATCTTTCTTTCTTGATTTGCTCATAAGTCTAGTATTCTCTAGTTAAGATCTTTTGTGCTTCCGAGGAAGATTGCATGTTTGTTTTTATCACTTGTATGTTTGGTTGTTTTCTTCAACTCTTATACTTGCTACCCGACCTTTCTAGCCAAAAACCTGTACTGAGAGGGTATTCTTCTCGTGCATCCACTCCTTTAAACCAAACCCATGCCATTTGTGTCCACCATACCTACCTAGTAGCATTATTGCTATTCCAAGTAAATTCTTGTTTTATCTGCCTCCTAAATTAAACCTGTTATGTGAAAATTAGTGATCAAAGCTCTCACGAACTTGATGGCACACTTTACTTTTTTGCCTTTAATAAACTTGAACCATTATGCTCATCTATGTTGCGTATATGCTTGCGTTTTTTGTAAGTTGTGAATTAGCAGAACCATGCTGTCATGGGGAACGCTTTCAACATTGCACTGGTACTTTGTACCTAGTTGATATCATGTTCTTTTGTCTATGGATGTCGTCGGTGTGAAATGAATGGGGAGCTTGTAAGTCCATGGAGTTATGCATGTGTGTTAGAGAAACGTCTGGGCCGCTGGTCTAATCCATGCTGACATGGTGGAAACCTGCAGCATAACCATAACGAGTATTTATGAAGCATTCTTCTTATAAAAAAAGAGATAGAGATTGAGAAAAAAAGAAAAGAAAAAAAAGAGATATTATGAAAAGAGGAAAGAGATAAAAAAGCACCATATTCCCATGGTAAATAAGAAGATTACTGAGATACTTGTTGTCTGCTTGCTTGTCATTTTGATACAAGTGGAAACCTTGTTGGAGTCAAATTGGGATTTTATAGAAATCTGTCTCAAAACTCTTTTTGAAGATGGTCACGTTTCGGGTCGAAGACAGCGTCAAACGAAAAACTCTTCAACTACAAAGTTGTTGGAAATTTCGCAACAAACGTTCTGGACATAAAATTTAGCTGATTCTGAGTTCGAACGGGCCTTTTAGGCCCGATTTACTACAGCCCAAAAGGGGTGATGGGAATCCGAGAAGCTATATATAAAGGGAGGAAACCTAATTCGCCTAGGGCACCTCCACCCACGAATTTGCAACCACCAAAGCCACGTTTTTGCCTCCCCCATAGATCACATCTCCATGGGGAAGGGCTCCCAAGAATCCATGAAAGAAGGGTGCTAAAGGGCGATGCTCCCCTGTGATACCGATGGCGGGAAAGGAGTCCTCCACGCCGCCGCCGCCGCCGAAGTGCCCCCGGAGCCATCTCCATCGATCTCCACCACCATATCCATCACCATTGCTGATTCCCATGATGAGGAGGGAGTAGTTCTCTCTCGAGGCTAAGGTTCTACCGATAGCTATGTGTTCATCTCTCTCTTTATGCATGATCTTATTGAGATCATGAGCTTGTAATCTATAGATCTACCTTGCTACTCAAGTGCTTTAATGAATCTCTGCTCTCCCCATGTGTGTGAAACTGACAGCGTGCTCACCATGGTGGCACTTAGGCTAGAGATTACAAATACTTGTTATGAGTTATATTTGGAGTTGGATCTTTCTATGAAATTGTGGTGTTTGTTGGACTCATCTAGTACTCAAGGTGACAATGTGGGGTTATCTAGATGGGAAAGGCTTACTTTAAGGTGTGTTGTTATAGCCCTACCATTGATTAGAGTGTCCAACCGGAGAGTAGTTAAGAGTAGTATCATGAA
The DNA here is from genome assembly GCA_910589775.1 of Avena eriantha. Classification (NCBI taxonomy): domain Eukaryota; kingdom Viridiplantae; phylum Streptophyta; class Magnoliopsida; order Poales; family Poaceae; genus Avena; species Avena eriantha. The sequence continues at coordinate 418,889,354 of OU342745.1, read as the reverse complement.
GAGAAAATATTTATGAGAGAGTGTTCACTAGTGAAAGTATGATCCCTAGGCCTTGTTTTTAAGCATTGAAACACCGTTTGCTATTAGATATGTTACATGTTTGCTTTCTTCCATCTTTATTTCAGTTTGCCTTTAGTCTTTTCCACGCCATCAAGTTATTTTCTTTCACCGTTACCACTTATATTTATCCATCCCACGTGTGTTTCACTATCTCTTCGCCGAACTAGTGCACCTATACACCTGACAAGTGTATTGGGTGTGTTGGGGACACAAGAGACTTCTTGTATCTTGATTGCAGGGTTGCTTGAGAGGGGATACCTTTGACCACTTCCTCCCTGAGTTCGATAAACCTTGGGTAATCCACTTAAGGGAAAACTTGCTGTTGTTCTACAAACCTCTGCACTTAGAGGCCCAACAACTGTCTACAAGAATAGAAGTGCGTAGACATCAAGCTATTTTCTGGCGCCGTTGCCGGGGAGGAAAGCTAAAAGGTATTCACACCAGAGGATTAAAGAAGAAGAACCTCCCACGGCAAACGCCTATTTTCTGGCGCCGTTGCCAGGGAGAAAAGGTAAAAGGTATTCACACCGGAGGATTAAAGAAGAAGAACCTCCCACGGCAAACGCCTATTTTCCGGTGTGAGTGCTCGAAGTTATTTCCTTCAGATTCTGCAATTTTGTCCTTTTGTTTCTTGTTTTCACTAGTTAGGCTTAATGGAAAACAACAAAAAATTTAGAGAGCTTTATAGTATTTATCTTGAGTTAGGACATGAAGTGTTTGAAGAGAAAATCAAAAAACCTATGGAACTTTATTTGCATGCTAGTAGCAATGTTGTTAGTATGAATTCTTTGGACACCATTATTGCTAATGCTATGGAAAAGTCTAAGCTTGGGGAAGCTAGTTTTTATGAAAATGGTCTTTTTAGTTCCCCAGCTTTGGAAGATAGCTATTCTATTACTTATGATGATACTATGCCTCCAATATATGATGATTGCAATGATGAATATGATATTTTCAGTCCACCTACTATTGAGGAGGAAAGTAATTATGATTACAATATGCCTCCTATATTTGATGATTATGGTGATGAGAATAATAATGATAGCTATTTTGTTGAATTTGCTCCCACTACAATAAATAAGAATGACTATGTTTATGTGGGGAGTATTAATTCTTTTATGCATGTGGCTCATGATAAGAATGTTTTATGTGATAGTTATATTGTTAATTTTATTCATGTTGCTACTTGAAGTTATTATGAGAGAGGGAAACATGGTTTTATGTATCTCAACAATGTTAAGTTTCCCCTCTTTATGTTGAAAGTCTTGAATGTGCACTTGTTTTGCTTTACTATGCTTGTTGCTTTGTGCTTTCATGACTTGTTTCTTCAGAAGAGTCCTATGCATAGGAAGTGGGTTAGACTTAAATGTGTTTTGAATTTGCTTCTTGATGCTCTCTTTTACTTAAATTTATATTTCTTTTGTGAGCATCTTCTCAAACTATCATGCCTAACTTAAAGGCGTTAAACAAAAGTACTTATTGGGAGATAACCCAAAAGTTTTAGATGAGTCTTGAAAGTTATTACTCCTGTAATAACCTCTCCTTATCCTTTTTATTTGCTTTTTGTGCCAAGAGTAACCTCTAATGAGAGAAATTAATGATTGGGAAAGTTGTTGTCCTGAAACAGATTTCTGTGCTTCACCGTAAAAATTCGTGAGAGAGCTCTATATGTCGGATTGAGCTGTAATTGTTTGTGCTTGTACCCCAGGTTCTTATCGAAATTTCGTTAGTTCAACACTTTTTGATTTGAGCAACAGAAGGTCTTCGAAAAAATTTGTCTTTACCTGCTGGTCTGTTTTGACAGATTTCTGGCATTTTCTTCATTTGCTTCTTCTTAGTTCCTACTTGAGTTCTTTTGGGGAATTGAGCTTTTTGAGGGAAGTGCTATAGTAGCTAGTATTCTAATGTAAGTTTATTTGGTGTTAGAACTGAACCTTAATACTTATTTATCTTAAGTGCACTAATGTTGCTAATGAGATTGTGTGAAGTTTTGTATGAAGGAAAAATTTCAGGTGTATGGAAGTAATGAGTAATGAGATGAAGAATGGACTAAAGCTCAAGCTTGGGGATGTCACGCGTGTCACCCCAAGAAATATCCAAGAAGTACAAGCGTCAAAGCTTGGGTATGCCCAAGGCATCCCCTTCTTCATCAATAAAAATCCCAGGTTTCTTCCAAACACTTTATTTTTATTGTTTCATGCACAGTTGTATTGTTCTTGGAGTGTCTTCTTCTTTGTTTTCGTTTTAGTTTTCGTTTGCTTTGGTTTGCTTAGTTTTCTGAATAAATTGGTTGGACCCCCTCTTTCATACATTGGTTTGCAAATAGTTAGGTTTGGTTTGGAAAAGAGTAGGAAAGCTCATGCTTATGTGGTAAAAAGAGCTTGTTTTTGACTGTGGCCTATGCTTTGTCATGCCATGCTTGATATTGTTTTGGCTTAATGCTTAGTATTCTTTGCTGTAGCATGACTTGTTATAAACAATTGAGATTGCTTGCCTTGGATGAATCATGTGTTGTTTTAGCATATTAAAGCATAGTATAGTGGTATTCTCCTTTGATGCTTTATTTGGGTTGACTTGGCGCATGCTCACACCATGTTATGACTATCTCAAGTCACCATAGCCTTTATGATCCTTTAGCTTTCAACTTGTAGTATCACTTTATGCTTTTATCAATGATGTTTTGTCGCTCTGCATGATTATGGCCATTATTGCTCTCTTAGTTTGTTGCTCCCAATCTTTTGCTAGCCTCCACAACAAAGTATGAGTTCCACTCATGCATCCAACTCCCTAAACCAAGTTATTCCAAAGAGTCCACCATACCTACCTACTAGCTTATACTATTCCAAGTATATTCATGCTTTTGTTTACCTTCCAAATTAAACTTGTTATGAGAAAACTAGTGATTAAAGCTCTCATGAACTTGATGGCACACTTTACTTTACTTGCCCTTAATAAACTTGAACCATTGTGTCTTCTATGTTGTATATGATTGCACTTATTTGTTGGGAATTAGCAGAACCATGCTATCATGGGGAACGCTTTCAACATTGCACTTGGTACTTGTACCTAGTTGATATCATGCTCTTTTGTATATGGATGTCGTCGGTGTGAAATGAAAGTGAAGCTTGTAAGTCCATGGAGTTATGTATATGTGTTAGAGAAACGCCTAGGCCGCTGGTCTAATCCATGCTGACATGGTGGAAACCTGCAGCGTAACCATAATGAGCCGTCTATGAAGCATTCTCCTTATAAAAAAAGAGACCTATATTGAGAAAAAAGAGAAGAAAAAAAAGATACTATGAAAAGAGGAAAGAGAGAAAAAACACCATATTCCCATGATAAATAAGAAGAATACTGAGATGCTCGTTGTCTGCTTGCCTTGTCATTTTGATATGGGGATTCTTCCGTATCATCGAGCAAGGGGTACCCCGTTGGCGGTTCTCTATGATACACATGTACTTACGATGACAAGAACTTACCGGTGACTAAACTTGAGTAGCATGAGGAGCGGCCCTCGTATACAAGGGACATGAGATTTCTGACTTATACTTCGTCAAGCATGTACACCATAGTTTGTTCACTTTAACCTTAATCACTTCAAGATGCTTATGATAGGGGCAATGAGAGCTGAAAGCTATAAGTATCATAATTTTTGGAAGCTCTTTATGAGACTTGAATCCCTGCTTCCTTCTATGAAGGCCTTTCTTTTACTATAATATTGAGTCTCCACCTTCTACCTTTATGCACCTACTTTGAGAGCATAGTGGTCATTCTTAGTTCTATGTGCATTATCCCAAGACTAGTTGATTGATGCATAACTTGATAATGCTTGTTTTAAACTATTTGTATCTAGTCACTCTTATAAACTTTGAAGGTGTCCTATGCATTTATATTTGCTACTCTATAAGGGACAAGCTGAATGCTATTATGCTATGTTTTCTTTATGTGAAACAAACAAACGTCTTGCAAAGGAGTGTTATTCATGAATCTTTTGTTTGTGTCTTTTCATGTTGCATCATAATTTCTTTGTCTTATTGTTAGAACTATATCTTTCATACTAAGTTAGAGTACCTTGATCCAGCTATCAATGCTTTTAAAATAATGATGATCAAGATTATGTTGGATGCGTGTCACCTCAAAAATTATATTGTTTTTATCGTTTACCTACTCGAGGACGAGCAGGAACTAAGCTTGGGGATGTTGATACGTCCATAACGTATCTATAATTTTTGATGGTTTTATGCTAATAATATACTTTCGATACTCGTTTTAATATAAAGTTTATGATTTATTTGGACTAACCTACTAATAGTTTCAAAAGTGCACAATGTCCTTGTTTTACATTTTGATGTGTACGAATTACCAAGAATACAAGTGGAAACCGTGTTGGAGTCAAATTGGGATTTTACAGAAATCTGTCTCAAAACTCTTTTTGAATATGGTCACGTTTCGGGTTGAAGACAGCATCAAACGGACAACTCTTCAACTACAAAGTTGTTGAAAATTTCGCGACAAACGTTCTAGACATAAAATTTAGCTGATTCCGAGTCCGAACGGGCCTTTTAGGCCCGATTTACTACAGCCCAAGATGGAGTGACGGGAATCCGAGAAGCATATACACCATAGAAGACACAATGGTTCAAGTTTATTAAGTGCAAGTAAAGTGTGCCATCAAGTTTGTGAGAGCTTTAATCACTAGTTTTCTCATAACAAGTTTAATTTGGAAGGTAAACAAAAGTATGAATATACTTGGAATAGTATAAGCTAGTAGGTAGGTATGGTGGATTCTTTGGAATAACTTGGTTTAGAGAGTTGGATGCATGAGTTGAACTCATACTTGGTGGTGGAGGCTAGCAAAAGACTAGGAGCGACAAACTAAGAGAGCAATAATGGCCATAATCATGCAGAGCGACAAAACATCATTGATCAAAGCATAAAGTGATACTACAAGTTGAAAACTAAAGGATCATAAAGGCTATGATGACTTTGGATAGTCGTAACATGGTGTGAGCATGTGCCAAGTCAACCCAAATAAAGCATCAAATGAGAATACCACTATACTATGCTTTAATATGCTAAAACAACGCATGATTCATCTAAGGTACATTAAGAAATCTCAATTGTTTATAACAAGTCATGCTACAGCAAAGAATACTAAGCATAAAGCCAAAACAATATCAAGCATGGCATGACAAAGCATAGCCACAATCAAAAACGAGCTCTTTTTACCACATAAGTATGAACTTTCCTACTCTTTTCCAAACCAAACCAAACTATTTGCAAACCAATGTATGAAAGAGGGGGTCCAACCAATTTATTCAGCAAACTACGAAAACCAAGCAAACTAAAAACCAAAACGAAAACAAAAAGGAAGATGCTCCAAGAAAAACACAACTGTGCATGAAACAATAAAAATGAAGAGTTTGGAAGAAACCCGGGATTTTTATTGATGAAGAAGGGGATGCCTTGGGCATCCCCAAGCTTTGATGCTTGTACTTCTTGGATAGTTCTTGGGGTCACACGCGTGGCATCCCAAAGCTTGTATTTTGTCCATCCTTCATCTCATTACTCATTTCTTCCATACACCTGAAATTTTTCCTTCATACAAAACTTCACACAATCTTTATTAGCAACATTAGTGCACTCAAGATAAATAAGTCTTAAGATTCAGTTCTAACACCAAATAAACTTCCATTAGAACACTAGCTACTGTAGTACTTCCCTCAAAAAGCTCAATTCCCCAAAAGAACTCAAGAAGGAACCAACAAGAAGCAAATGCAGAAAATGACAAAAATCTGTCAAAACATACAAGTAGGTAAAGACGAATTTTTCGAAGACCTTCTGTTGCTCAAATAAAAAAGTGTTGAACTAACGAAAGTTAGATAACAACCTGGGGCAGAAGCACAAAAATTAAAGCTCAATCCGACATACAAAGATCTGTCACGAATTTTTACGGTGAAGCACAGAAATCTGTTCCGGGACAACAACTTTTCCTAATCATTACTTCTCTCTCATTAGAGGTTACTCTTGGCACAAAAAGCAAATAAAAAGGGTAAGGAGCAGTTATTACAGAGGTAATAACTTCCAAAACTCATCTAAAACTTTTGGGTTATCTCCCAATAAGTACTTTTCTTTAACGCCTTTAAGTTAGGCATAAGAAGCAAAAAAATCAAGTGTTCTCAAATGAAGAAGCATTAAGACCAAATTTTGTTTTCATAGGAGAAGCAAAAGAAATATTTTCTCTATTTTTAGGGAAGTGTTCTATACCTTTCTTGAGTGGGAGTTGATATTTAATGGTGCCTTCTTGATGGGTTCGTAGCATGGAAAACAAAAAATTTCTACCGCAAGAACGAACAAAACCCAGATCTAATCTAGATAAAAGCCAAGATCTAATCTATTAGACATGTGCAACGAGATAGATCTGTACTAACCCTTGTAGATCCGAAAACCTTGTGCGAGATCGGATCTCGTGGTTGATGTAGACGATCACTTGCCGATCTCAAGATCGAGTAGACGATCCTTCCGGCGCCGCGTTCCGGCAGCGGTTCCGCAGTCGGTCACACGTGCGGAGTCGATGCAGACCTTCCTCTCCTCGTTCCAGCGAGCAGCGGAGGTAGTAGATCTCTCCACGGAATCCCAGCAGCACGACGGCGTGGTGGTGGTGGTGGAGTAGAGAATTCTGCAGGGCTTCGCCTAAGCCTGAGCAGAAGGAAGGAGGAGGAGAGAGGCGGCTAGGGCCAGGGTGGAGGGGCAAGGGGGGTGGCGCCTCTACCCCTCTATATATAGAGGGAGGGGTGCGGCCTAGGGTTCCCACCCCTAGGCCCACCTCCTAGGGCCAGCGCACAAGGGGGGCTTGGGGGGAGTTTCCTTCCCCCCCAAGTTTCCCCTTTTTCTTTCTTGGTTTTCAAGTAAACTCCATAGAAATTTCTAGAACCTTCCGGAACATTCCGAAACCTTCTAGAACCCCCATATAAACACTCTGGGACATTTCCAAACCTAGAAAATGATCTCCATTATTTGAATCTTATTCTCCGGACAATTCCGGATCTCCTCGTGATGTCTCAGATCCAATCCGAGACTTCGAACAACATTCGGTATCCAACGCAGATTCCATATCTAACTAAACAGCATCGAACCTTAAGTGTGTCACCCTACGGTTCGTGAATATGTAGACATGATGGAGACACCTCTCCGATCAATAACCATCAGCGGGATCTGGAGATCCATAACGGCTCCCACATACTCAACGATGACTTCGTGATCGATAGAACCATTAACATGCGAAACCAATTCCCTTTGTCACGCGATACTCTACTTATCCGAGGTTTGATCGTCGGTATCTCCGTACCTAGTTCTACCTCGTTACTGACAAGTACTCTTTACTCGTTCCATGATATGTCATCCCTTGTGACCTAGTCACATGCTTGCAAGCTAACTAGATGACATTCCACCGAGAGGGCCCAGAGCATATATATCCGTCATATGGATGGACAAATCCCAATCTTGGTCCACGCGCTTCAACACATACTTTCAGAATACCCAATGACACCTTTATGACCACCCAGTTACGAAGCGGTGTTTGATGTCATCAAAGTACCCATCCGGTGATGGTGATTAACATAACCTCATGGTCGAAGGATTAGGTTACTATGCATTTGAAAGCTTGTAGCAATACGAACTTAATGACTTGATCTTATGCTACACTTACTACGGGTGTGTGTCCATCACATCATTCTCCTAATGATATAACCTTGTTATTACTGACATCCAATGTCCATGGTCAGGAAACCATGATCATCTATTAATCAACAAGCTAGTTCAACAAGAGGCTTACTAGGGACTCTTTTACGTTTACAAAACACACATGTATTAGTGTTTCCTTATAATACAATTATAGCATGGGATGTAAACATTCATCATAAACACAAAGATATAATAATAACCACTTTTATTATTGCCTCTTGGGCATATCTCCAACACTTCTTTCATATCAATGATGGCACCAACAGTTCTAAGAAAAGGTCTTCCCAAAATAATAGGATAATAAGCATTGTATTCAACATCCAAAACATAGAAATCAACGGGGACATAGGCATTGTTAACCATAATAAGAACATAATTAAGACTCCCCATGAGTTTGTTTTTAGCATTATCATCAAGTGGGACATTTAAATAACAATCTTCAAGAGGAGGCAAATCAAGCATATCATAAATCCTTCTAGGCATAATAGAAACACTACTATCAAGATCACATAAAGCTTTGAAACCAAAGTCATTCACTTTCATATTAATGATGGGTTCCCAACCATCTTCTTGTTTTATAGGAATAGAAGCTTTATGTTTCATCTTTTCTTCTTTAATCTTTATGAGAGCATCAGTAATGTGTTTTGTAAAGGCCATGTTCATTGCACTAGCATTAAGACTCTTAGCAAGCTTTTGTAGGAACTTAATAACTTCAGAGATATTGCAACCATCAAGATCAAAATCAAATTTATCATCTAAAGTAGTAGAACTATTACTAGCCTCAACACTAGTGGTGGTGATAGTAGAAACACGAATGTTTCTAGCAATTTCATCTTCTCTTTCCCACTTAACATGTAATTCAGCTAATAGTCTAACATTTTCATCAATTCTTACTTGTATGGCATTAGTAGCTGCAAAGGGATTGACATTAGTTTCAGGTTTAGCAGCCATTTTATTAAAAGAAGATTGAGCTTCAGCCAAAGATGCTATATTTCTTTCAGCATTAGAGAGTTTTTCCTCAATAGTTTTATTGAAAGCAGTTTGTTTACTAATAAACTCTTTAAGCATAACTTCAAGTTCAGAGGGAGCACTCCTATTATTGTTGTAAGAATTTCCATAAGCATTACCATTATTGGGAGGATATGGCTTATAATTGTTGTTACCAAAATTGTTCCTATAAGCATTGTTGCCAAAATTGTTATTTCTTATGAAGTTCACATCAACTTGCTCTTCTTGAGCAACTAAAGAAGCTAAAGGAATATTATTTGGATCAGTATGGGCTTTCCCATTAACAAGCATAGACATAATAATATCAATTTTATCACTCAAGGAGGAGGTTTCCTCAACAGAATTTACCTTCTTACCTTGTGGAGCTCTCTCAGTATGCCATTCAGAATAATTAACCATCATATTGTCCAGAAGTTTTGTTGCAGCACCCAAAGTGATGGTCATAAAGGTACCTCCAGCAGCAGAATCCAATAGGTTCCTTGAAGAATAGTTCAATCCTGCATAAATTTTTTGGATGATCATCCAAGCAGTCAGTCCATGAGTGGGACAATTCTTTACCAAAGATTTCATTCTTTCCCAAGCTTGAGCATCATGCTCATTATCAAGTTGTTTAAACTTCATTATTTCACTTCTCATGGATATAATCTTAGCAGGAGGATAGTATTTTCCAATAAAAGCATCTTTGCACTTAGTCCAAGAATCAATAATATTCCTAGTTAAGGAATTCAACCTTTCTTTAGCTTTTCCTCTCAAAGAGAAAGGAAACAATTTCAGCTTAATAATATCACCATCTATATCCCTATGCTTTTGCATCTCACAAAGCTCAACAAAGTTATTTAGATGGGAAGCAACATCTTCGTTACCAATACCAGAAAATTGTTCTCTCATAACAAGATTGAGTAAAGCAGGTTTTATCTCAAAGAAAGTAGCTTCAGGCACAGGTGGAGCAATAGGTGTGCTCATAAAATCATTGTTGTTGGTGCTAGTGAAGTCACACAACTTAGTGTTTTCAAGAGTAGTCATTTTTTTGGGTTTTCAAATAAGAAAGCAAACTTGTAAAACTATTTTTTTTGTGTTTTTGAATGAAGAAAACAAGCAAACAAAGAAAAAAGAAACTAAGCAAAACAAAAAACAACAAAGTAAAGAGATTGGTTATGAAGGACTCCCCTTGTGAAGATGTCCTTGACCCCCCTATACTTGTGGTTCATCAAGTATGAAGTCTAATATCTCTTTGAACTAAATACTGAAATAGTAATGCTAAATAACGTTCTAAGTAACAAGATAAAATGCGAGTTTTGTGTAAAATATATTTTTGGGTTTTCAAATAAGAAAACAATAAGTAAACTAATGTTGTGATGGCTCAATGCACGACGCCCAGAAAAGTGCTGGTGCGTGGTTGATGTAGAGCTCGTTGGGAACCCCAAGAGGAAGGTATGATGAGCACAGCAGCAAGTTTCCCTCAGTTATGAAACCAAGGTTTAATTGAACCAGTAGGAGCAAGGAAACACCCCAAAGATGTTACTAGCTGAGCTTTGGCAGGGCGCACTACCGGTGCTAGTAGCAACGTGGAGACCTGCACAACACAACCACAGAACTTTGTCCCCAACTTGCGATGAGGTTGTCAATCTCACCGTGTTTTGCGGAAAACAAAGGATTAAACGTATCGAATGGAAAGAAGCAATAGTTTGCAGAAAGTAAACACAAAACAGTAAAAGATTGTAGATTGAATGTAAAAGACAAGGACCGGGATCCATAGTTCACTAGAGGTGGCTCTCCTTAAGATAGATAACATGCTGGGTGAACAAATTACAGCAGGGCAATTGACAAACATCGAGAAAGCAATACATGCATATACTAATCATCTTGAATCCTTTGAGACTTGATTGGGCATTACAACATTATACATAGACCGCCATCCAACTGCATCTATGACTAATAATCCACCTTCAGGTTATCATCCGAACCCCCTCTAGTATTAAAGTTGCAAGCAACAGATTATTGCTTTACGAATTGCGTGTAAAGTAAACAATACAATTGTTCTATGAACAAAGGATTGTTGTTTTATCCCTAGTAGCAATAGCACATCTAGTACCTTAGAGATTTCTATCACTTCCCCAGATTACCAGAGGCATGAACCCACTATCGAGCATAAATACTAACTCTTGGAGTTGCTAGCATCTACTTGGCCAAGATAGCTACTAACAACGGAAAGCATGCAAGATCTCAAATAACAAAGACATGATAGAATCAATAATCAATCTGAAATAGCATCTCAATATCCATTGGATCCCCGCAAACACAACATGCAGAATTACAAATAGATGATCTTGATCATGAACGGAGCTCACAAGATCTAGACATGAAAGCACAAAGGAGGAGAACCAGCCATCTAGCTATTACATGGATCCGTAGTCCAAGGATGAACTACTCACGCATCACACCAGAGGCTTGCATGATGCTGAAGAAGGCCTCCAGGGTGAATTCCCCTCTCCGGCAGGGTGCCGGGAAGAGCTTCAGATCCCTCCCGATCTAGGGATGGAGATGATGGCGGCTACAGACTCTTTCGTGGATTTTTGATCGGGTACTTAGGGTTTACGTCCCGAGGGCATCTTATAGTCAGAAGGGGAGGCCGAGGGGGTGCCTGGGTTGGCCACACCACCCCCTGGAGCGTGCCAGGCCTGGCCGCGCGGCCAGGTGGTGTGGCCGCCCTCTGGCCCCTCTCCGTCTCGTATTGTAGCACTTGATGACTTTCAAAAAAATAGGCACTTTGGCTTTTGTCCCGTCCAATTCCGAGAATATTCATTTTCTGACTTTCCTGGAACCAAAAACAGCAGAAAATAGGCAGCTGGCACTGTGGCTCTTGTTAATAGGTTAGTCCAAGAAATCATATGAAAAGTACTCCAAAGTGTGGACAAAACACAAGAAAGTGGATAAAACCAAGCATGGAACATAAAAAATTATAGATACATTTGCAATGTATCATGTTGTAAGTAAACAAGAGCATGCAAGTATGAGAGTTCTCAGAGAGTAGTCAATCCACCGCTAGTAATTAGAAAGAGTGATCAAAATTATTATAAGGAATAAAACCATTTATGATATGTGTGGGAGTTGCTCCATATATGGACGAATAGGAAGCAACCACTGCACACATCATCCGTCATAACCACAGCACACAGCAATCGACATCAATCGAATTACTGCGCTATTAAGGGACTTTACCCCGTAGGATGTATCCCATGGCATGGACAATATTCCGTGAGTTCTCCTTGGTTCCCAAGTTGATACGTAAGGAATGACAACAGCTTTATAGTCACCATAAGTGATATCATCCCTCCATCTACCAACAATTAGTTCCCTCCATCTAGTCCTCAGTGACACAAATATTGAGTGGCGCGCTTCACCCAACATCAAGATGATGGAAATCTAACACAGACACATAATGAACAATATCACATAATAATCTTTATCTCAATTCAATCTCATACTAGGGTTTCTCCATCTCCCCAAGAACAAAGGAAACTGCTCACACATGAAGGCAATCAACATCATGGTTAGAATATGGATGAAGTATGATAATACAATTAAAGACAAGTGCAAATCCAAGATTCAATCTAGAATTACAACAAGTAACCAAAGGGGATCGGTGATGGAGACATTGTTGATGAAGATGACGATGTAGATCGATGTGGAGGCCTTCAAGATCCTAGTACCTTCTCCTCTTGTTTGATAGTGATGGTGTAGATCTGATTAGAGGCGGCTATGGTGGTGGCACGGCGGCAGGGCTCCGTCGTGGTGGAGGATATGGCTTGGTGGTTCTCTCTTGGGTCTTCCCTCCTTTATATAGGCCTTGGGGGTGCCCTAGGGTTCCCCCAATACCGTCATATGACTTAGGGAAGGTTCTGGAGCGAAATCCCGTCGTTTGCGACCTTTTTCACAATTATACAGGCGCAACTATACGGCCGGAAAAATGCTTCCGGTAGTATAGTTGCTCATCAAACCTTTGGTGTCCCACAGTATTTTGGCCGCCATTTCTTCATACGAACCCTGTTTTGCGTGTTATTGGGCTCGTTGAGTTCATCTCGTCGAGGGCTGCAACCTCATGGTATTGGATATTTATTTTGGGAAGTTGGAAAAATTCACTTTTCCAACCTCTCAAATGACTAAGTCTGGTCCCTACAGCTCCTCCATACTATGCTCTCTTTGTTCCTTTTTGTCCATAATCTTCACCAACACCTACACACATGTCATAGACAAGGAAAGTGATAAAATTCTACCGAAACTACTAAATGTGCAAAGCTCATATGAAAGTAAATGAGAACTGGAAGTCATGCATATAAGGCATAGCTATAGCTGGAAGAAACATGATATGAGAGATAAATGGCTCATTTTATATTGCTAAAAGAGGTGTTATTTCATAGCCATCAACTTTGCCAAGCTAGACCTTGCTCGTCCTCGAGCGGAAAGGGTCGATAATAAATTAATGGTTGTGAATTAGCTTATCATTGGAAATCAATGCCTTGCATCCTTATTTCTTCTACGAGCTCAAAGAGAGAAAATATGTATTCATATAAGGTAACACAAGCTCAGTTATAAAGACCACTAAAGATTCATCAAAACTTATATGCTCCATGTCAACAGTGAATCTAACTTGCAAATAAACTTGTGATCCTCTTATTGCACCTTTTGTATAAATTTTCATATCATTATTTTTTTATGAGGCAAAACTTAGTCACAAATAGATGTCAAGCATAAATAAGAATCAATTCTACCCAATCATGTCATCTAGTTAAGGCTCTCAAGTGCAAACATCAGTTATTGAGCTTTCAGAAAGTTTATCTCTTAGTAACGAGATTTATGCCAAAAGGAAGTGCGAGAACGTGTCAAAAGAAGCATAACATTAGAGTGTCTCATTTGGTCATCCACATCAATGAATCATGGCTATCAAACACTCATTTTGTATTCTTTGTCTTTCTTAAACTTCGGTTCATCAGTAATGAGATCATGCCAAAACTTAGTGTTTTTAATCAGACTGTGCAGGCTAAGAATGGATACTCGTTACCATTACCAAGGTTTCCCTTTTCGGTATAATGATTTATCATAATGGTCAGAGGACTATTCCCTCTTTTACTTTGAACGCAGGCCCATGAGAATACCAATGCATACCCAAATATAGCATTTCTGCTACATATGTTGTGCAACTCATAGCCAAACTCCAAGAGTTTCCTCTTTTTGGACTGTTCAAAGGCCAATGGAGTTTTTAGCATCCCATGTTGGGCGACAGTGGTGCAGACACGCATAAAGCAATATCATACTTTAATCAATAGGTCAAGATTTGGCATGCATCTTGATTACCGCTAAATATTAGTTTCTTCAAACAAATCCTTTCAAAGAGTAATATCAAGTCGATCATCACATCTATGGTGTTGAGTATCTTTAAGGCTAAACTCTTAAGACAATTAAATAACACCTTATTTAGCATAGAACTCAAAACTTTGAAATATCATTTCCAATGACAACTCCTTCCGTAAGCAAACTATCAAGTCTATTGTTTTGACACTATGGGATCGAGCATAACTTATTTATTTAAGACAAAGCTATTAGTGACAACCAACAAATTTCAAAAGATATTGATCGAGTATTCATTCTTTCCAAGTGTAGAAATTGTGGCAATGTTTTCTAGAGGATCACAAATAGTGTCACAAGCTTGATAAACAATTTGGCAAGATGCATACAAGCTCTAAGTCAACTCCTATGGTGCCTATCATGAGCAAGTGTATCCCCATATGAATACAGAACTAGACTCACTTAAGTGGGATACATGATTGCATTAAAACTTCATCGAATACGAACATTGCACAAGACTCTACACATGCAGAAGTAACCTCCCCAAGCTTAGAACTTTGCAAGAACCAAACTTGAGTATATCACCAAAATTAAAGAGAAAATACAGTTTCCAAAAGAGAGTGTGATAAGTGGTTACCTCCCCAAGCTTAGTTGAAAACAAGGGTGACGCACTTTACTGTTGAGGTACAAGTAACCTCTCTTTTGATGGACAAAGAAACTTTGCTTTAACGCATACTTCTTGATATAGCCTGCCTTCCTTGCGAACCTTCTTGGAAACTAAGAAGAAAATAAAACACTTTGTGTTTTTGAAGGCATGGGGAATAGCTCAAAGTGATAAAAAATACAAGTCCCACTGAGTCGGTTCATCAATCTAAGCACCACGCTTAAGTCAACAAACTAGTTATAGAAGATGCCTCTCCTAGATTGTGATGAGGTGCAAGTGAAATAGGATACGAGACATGAGTGTGCAACCCCTATGTGCTTATTAAAAGAGGTTCGAGTTGGAAGGTTTTACCAGACTCTGATTGTTAAAGCGTTGAATTGAAGCAACCAAGTGGATCATGTGAGTGTTTGCACGGTTGGCACTACTGTACACGTCGTCACACAAGGTTCAAGTCCCTACGAAAATAACACACAAAATAAAATGCATTGGTTTGGTATACGAACATAGTTCGTTTACCCCACCGATAAAAGGAAAGTAAAAAGAAAACATGAACCTTTATAGAGAATTAAAGTCTAGGAGGTTTCTGAGAGAGAATTTTATTGCTTACATATGCTTAGCTTCTCTAGATCATGGGAGAAGCTTCCAGGTGGTGTTCCGAGGTTTTTAGAAAAAGAAAGAAGAAGAAAAAATAAAATTTTGAGCAATGGTTACCTTCTAGTTGGCGTTTGAGGGATTTCCCATCTATACGAGTGCAACTATACGGCCGGACCAAAAGGTTCCGCCATATAGTTGGTCGTTAAACCTTCAGTATCCTGAATAGAAATATTACAAAGGCATCGATATCTATATGGCCGGAACTATACGGCCGGAATTTTTATTTCCGCTGTATAGTTGGTCGTTAAACTTCTGTATCCTGGAATAGAAATTTTACAAAGGCATCGATATCTATACGGCCGGAATTTTTATTCCCGCCATATAGTTGGTTGTTAAACCTTCAGTACACACAAAAGAAAATTCATCGATGGCAAAGATATCTATACGACCAAACTATACGGCTGGAATTTTTTATTCCCGCCCTATATCGTTAAACCTTCTGTAGACATCAAAAAAATTCTATTTCTTCAAGAATTCTTTCTTATCCTAAAATTTAGCGAAACACCTTGTTTTGATAGTAAAATAATATCTTTAATTTTTAACCAACAACAACATGTATAAAATGGAATTTAAGTACAACCGAGTTATGCAACACATAGTAACAATAAATTCTACCTTTTGAAAACTATAATAAGATAACTCTAATATCAAATCATGCAAACAATAAAAATGCCAATGCAACATGAATGCATCAAGACTCAAGACACAAAACTAAGAAAGACACCTAATGACTTCCGGGCTGCCTCCCGAGAAGCGCTTTCTTATAACCAAGTAGCCAGGCTTTTCTCCAATATGATTTCAAAAGATAGGAGCCACAGAATTATTTATTCTTACCTCCAAAAGAGGTTCGGAGCACTTACTATTATAGCCTGGTCGAAATCTCACCCTCTTGTGGTGCATCAGAGTCTTGTAGATAAATGTGTTATTCCTCACAAATGATGATTGATACGCCATGTGTGGTGAGCATACCTCCCTAGATAGCTTCAACAAAAGGATTAGATATTTACATGTAAAGTCAAACATTTTTACCTTTGATAGCATCACCGGGATACAATTCATAGTACTCTTCTTGGGCTACACTATCATGAGGAAACACTTCATAATACTCATCTTTAGCAGCAGGGAAAAATTCAAAAGTGTCTCTATTCTCTAGTTCATCACCCTTGCTAACAAGTTCCCTAGTTCTAGAGTTATCAACCCAATCAAAAAAAAAGCATCATCAACAAATGTTTCATCAAAGATGTGCTCTCCCAAAACCTGCTCATTAATACTACAAGGATTTATCTCCAGTTCATCATTATTAGTGTTCTCCAAATAAGTATTTAGGCAAGCATCTGTAGATAAATTATCTTCAGTTTCAACACAATAAGAATCATGGAAAAAGATAACAGCAAGCGCCGCACGCCCGCGTCTCCATGCGGCGCGAGCTCGTCCGTCCGATTGATCGATAAAACCAACTCGATCGAGTACCTTATCCCCTCGAACCATATCCTTTTATATCGCCTCCCCAGCCACATAATTCCCCGTCCTCCTCGCTCTCTCTGTATCACAAAAACGAGATTCCCTCAAGGCCGATATTCGCCATGAGAGCTACCTCATGAAGGGGATGACGCCTGAGGCAAGCGCGCTAGCTGCTGGCGGAGCTGGAGGCGCGGCTGCTCGCCATCGCTGCCCTGGCGTTGCGGCGGTTCGACGCGCGGCTCCAAAACGCAGTGCTCCCGCATGCGTGTTTGCCGCTGTCGATGCGTGCCCGACTCGGCGGCCCCGCAACCGAGGCTGGTACTCGTGCCGGGTGCTCCCACATGGCGAGAGGAGTGGTGCCGCGCTAGAGAAGCAAGCAAAAAGGAGACCGGCGCTGCCCATCGAACGAGCATGAGGATGAGGCTTCCGCCGCCGCCTTCTCCAAACGAGTACGCATTGGTGGAGGTCACGTGCTGCCGAGCACGCGTCAGGGGAGGCGGAAGCCGACAAGCATGAAGAGGATGCGCGAGCAGGAAGGATTCCACTACCGCCGACGAGCACGCGCGAGGAGGAGCTTTTCCTCTCCGTCGAGCACACATCGTGGAGGCTGCCCCGGAGGAGCGCAAGGAGAGATGCACGCGACATGGATGGCGTCGGGGCTGCCGCTGCCAACGAGCGCAAGGAGGCATTCATGCGAAGAGGATCGTCGAGGTTGCCGGTGGCAAACGCATCACGGCGTGCACGAGATGGAGGAGTCATGGTGCCATCATGTTGCATGCTCGAGTTTTTTTATTCTCCTCCTGCATCTCGACTGTCAATCATGCTATGACAATTAGGCATTTGTGTGAAATTAACTCGGCAGTCATGGAAATTTGGTAACTAGGAGAATTTTTAATCTGGCAGTTTGGCCACTAATTTTGTTCGGCAACAAATTTGGCAACTAGGTGAAATTAATCTGGCAGTTAAGAACTAATTTGGCTGGCAACCAAATGTAATTAACTTGATAATCGTGCACTACGAGTAACCTGGCAGTTGGGCTAGCAACCAAATGTAATTGACTGTAGTCATTGACTGTTATTTAGGAAACTAATTGAAGCTAACCTGGCAATTAGGCAACTTAGCGATATTAACCCGACAATTGCAGCCAAATATAATTCACTTGGTATAAACATTTACGACTAGCAACTAGGTATAACTAATCTGGCAACCAAGTGTAATCTATATGGCAAAATTTTGCATGATTTTTCTCGATGAATTTCATCTTGGTTAAGAAGATGACAACCACGGTTTGGCAAATCATCCTAGCACACCTGTTAGTGCTACTAATGTGGCTATAGTGTGCTAGCTAGCATTTCTAGTTCACCTAAGCAGATCGCATGGTGTAGTTTTGGACTCAAATTGGATGTCCCATGTAAAGTAGTGACATCATAGTGGTAGAGGACACTAAAGTGTTAGTAGTGATGTGATAGTAAGCTAGTGCAGAAAAATGGCATCATAGTGATAACACGAGGCTACTACAATATAGTAGTAGTGTATTGATTTACTAGACAACTGCATGCAAAGGGGCTCTCTATCCGGGGAAAGTGAAATGCAGACTTGTGGGTCAAAATAAATGATGCATAGAACCGAAAAGTACTCGCAGCGTGGGCCTAGGAAAAAGACAAGCAAAGAATCTCTTTTCTCAGCCACCGCATGGGGCTACCTGGCGTGCGGCGCCGCGGGTTAGCACTGTCCATTACTAGAGACCGATGTATCATAAACAAACTTATTATTAGTAGAATGATGTTTGTCTTCAACCTCACCTTTTTGGTATTCCTCCTCGTCAATCAGTGGTTCCTGCAAAATGTTAATTTCGGGAACTATTGTTTTACATAGCTCCTTACTCTTTATCACAAGTGCATTCTCACTAAAATATTTTTGACAATAATTGACAATATAATCCATAATATTATGATACCTTGCTAAATCCTCATTATCGCTACTTTTCATAATAATGCCAATTTTCCTAAGCAGCTCATGAGACCCTTCATAAACTATGTATTCCAAGAGTTTCACATTATTACCGTTTATGTGAGTATTGGTTGATAAAAAATCTTTAAAGAGAGGAATGCATTCATAATCATAAAGCTTGTTAGGCTTACCATTATATTGCCTCATCCCTTTGAATAAATTTGACAAATTACCAGAACAGTAATCCACTTGCTCCCACATGTCCATTAGTTGCATATCCTAAAGGATTAGTGGTTCTTCTTCGTGTTCATCCTCTTCTTGGGAAGGAACTTCACCCTCCTCCAATGGGATTTGCAGTTCTTCTTCGTGTTCATCCTCTTCTTGGGAAGGAACTTCGTCCTTCTCCAATGATATTTCCTGTAAACAAGTAACTTTGTGAGCTACAGGTGTTCTTCGTGCCTTACTCCTCATAATAAGTGTATTCTCACTAAAACGTTCATGAGAATACCAAGAAATACGTTGCAGGATTTCATAAGCTGTTTTTATGAGAACACTATCTTCACTATTAATACGTGATATAACATGTATTATCAGCTTATGGGCACCTTCAAAGATAACATACTCTAATATTTCACTAGTGGTATCACCACTATTATAAGACACTGAAGATTGATTAAAGGTATCACAACATTGAAAACGAAAGTAGTGCCCAAGTTTCATACATTGAGGACATATTATTGGATCGTTTATCGTATTCGAAGAAATTAACTTTTTAGCATATTCCACTATTTGGGAATACATTTCTCTTGCCGTCATATTGCTCACTTGTTCTTCAAAATACTCATCCTCCTCTTCCAATGAGGATTCATGTCCCATGTTAATAGCATCATAATATTCATAGAAAGATTCATCTTTTAGTCCCTCACCAAAGTCCCCAAAATCACTGTCTAGGCACGAATCCTCCTCAGAACAATCATCATAAGTTTGGGACTTACAGAAATCATTATTAGATAATGTGATATCGTTTGCATGCATACTATTTGTGTGTGGAAAGTTATTTTCAGAAGTAGGAGATTCAAGTGGTTGATCAAGTTGCTCCTCTTCATTCTTACTAAGGTAATTTGCGAGTAGCTCGGTAATAGTCTTACTTTTGGGCTTACCTTCCACTAGTTGAGAGGGTGCAACATCAAGTGTCACCTCTTTATTAACAACATGTTCCAGTAGTTTAGGTGGAGACTCTTTGAGTGGAGTTCCCTCCATATTATCTTTTGGAGCACCCTGCAAAAGGTTGGATTCTTCCATGGCAGCTTTCCGCCCAACAATAAATTCATTATCATGGAAGTTATCTTGGCAATAGCAGAATATAGGGTGAACTTCTTTATAGATCATATCGAGTGGTTTACTTTCTACCTATATATCTCTTAAATGAAATAACAACTCTTTGCACCCAGTAAAAAGCACAAATTGTAACGTGTCCCCCTAGCAAGGCATTTAAACTCATTATAGTCTGCTAGTATGGTATCAAAATAATTATACTTACATTGATAATTAAGGTGATCTGGAAATCCGCAATAATCACAACATAATTGGTAAGAGGCACATAGTGTGGATGAATACTTGTCTACCTAAGTCAACCATTCTTTTAATATGCCTCGCCTCTTATGAATATCTCCCAAAGTACTTCCCTTTGACTCCTCCATTATATATTTCATCTGTTGGAAGGTAGTTATCTCGGAACACATGATTAGTAACAAATATTTTTATGGGTTTTTAGTTTGTAAACAAAAGAAAAAATACAAATGCAGCAAATAAAGAAAGCTTAAAACAAAATCTAGCAAAACTAAAATAAATAAACAAAAGCTAAAAGACCTACAACGCTTAGCTCCCCGGCAACGACGCCAAAAAATAGCTTGATGACTGCAAGTGCACAGATCGTTCGTAGCTAGTTTCGAATAAAAGATATCAATCCCACAGGGAGCAGGAGTCTGAAGTCTAATAGCTCTTTGAACTAAATACTGAAATAGTAATGCTAAATAACGTTCTAAGTAACAAGATAAAATGCGAGTTTTGTGTAAAATATATTTTTGGATTTTCAAATAAGAAAACAATAAGTAAACTAAAGCTGTAAGTAAACATGAGCATGCAAGAATGATTACGAAAGTCTGCAAGATGATGGAAAGAGTTCTTAGAGAGTAGTGGATCCACCGCTAGTAATTAGTAAGAGTGATCAAAATTATTATATTAAATAAAACTATTTATGATATGTGTGGGAGGAGCTCCATATATGGACGAATAGGCTGCAACCACTGCACACATCATCCGTCATAACCACAACAGACAGTAATCGACATCAATCGAATTACTACGCTATTAAGGAACTTTACCCCATAGGATGTATCCCATGACATGAACAATGTTCCGCGAGTTCTCCTCGGTTCGTAAGTTGATACGTAAGGAATGACAACAGCTTTATAGTCACCATAAGTGTTATCATCCCTTCGTCTTTCAACAAGTATTTCCCTCCATCTAGTTCTCAGTGAGGTAAATATTGAGTGGCGCGCTTCACCCAACATCAAGATGAAGGTAATCTAACATAGACACATAATGAACAATATCACATAATAATCTTTATCTCAATTTAATCTCATACTAGGGTTTCTCCATATCCCCAAGAACAAAAGAAACTACTCATACATAAAGGCAATTAACATCATGGATAGAATATGGATGAAGTATGCTGATACAATTGAAGACAAGTGCAAATCTAAGATTCAATCTAGAATTACAACAAGTAACTAAAGGGTATCGGTGATAGAGACGTTGTTGATGAAGATGACGTTGTAGATCGATGTGGAGGCCTTCAAGATCCTAGTACCTTCTCCTCTTGTGTGATGGTGATGGTGTAGTTCTGATTCGAGGCGGCTATGGCGGTGGGTTGGTGGCAGGGCTCCGCCGTAGTGGAGGATATGGCTTGGTGATTCTCTCTTGGGTCTTACCTCCTTTATATAGGCCTTGGGGGTGCCCTAGGGTTCCCCCAATACCGTCATATGACTTAGGGAAGGTTCTGGGGCTTCTCTGGGGTGAAATCCCGTCGTTTACGACCTTTTTCGCAACTATACGAGCGCAACTATACGGTCGAAAAATGCTTCCGGTCGTATAGTTGCTCGTCAAACCTTTGGTGTCTCGCAGTGTTTTGGCCGCCATTTCTTCATACAAACTCTGTTTTGGGTGTCCTTGGGCTCGTTGAGTTCGTATCATCGAGGCTACAATCCCGTGGTCTTGGATTTTTATTTTGAGTTGGAAACTTTTCCAACCTCTCGAATGGCTAAGTCTGGTCCCTGTAGCTCCTCCATACTATGCTCTATTTGTTCATTTTTATCCATAATCTTCACCAACACCTACACACATGTCATAGACAAGGAAAGTGATAAAATTCTACCTAAACTACTAAATGTGCAAAGCTCATATGAAAGTAAATGAGAACTGGAAGTCATGCATATAAGGCATAGCTATAGCTGGAAGAAACATGCTATGAGATATAAATGACTCATTTTATATGGCTAAAAGAGGTGGTATTTCACAGCCATCAGGGGTACTGCACCGTCCCCACCCTCGAGCCCAACGACGATGGCGCTGTCAACCACTCCAATGCCGACCTCGGCAACGACGATCTCGACATCATCGTCAAGGAGGAAGAGAAAGAGGAGGAGGAGGAGACCGCGTCCGCCGCCGCGCACCTGCCACAGTTGTACCAGGAGGTCCTGGCGCGGGGCTACAACAAGGACTCCTTTCTCGAGCAGGCCATCACGAACGGCGCGAAGGAGGAGGATGCCATGTGGGACGGCTACCAGGAGGCCGTCCAGCTCACCGGCCTGGCGGCGCAGGTGAACGCGGGGCTACCGCTGCCTCCACTGCTACTGCAGCCGCTACGGGGGTGGGATGCTCTGCCCGCGCCGGGGCGGTCTGCTCCACCCGCGCCGGCGGAGACAAATGCGTGGCCCGGCCAGGTGATCGACCAGCCCGCGCCTCTCGCACCGGCACCGGCGCCAGCGCTAGCTCCGGGCCTGCGTCGGCGCACCTCTGGACGCCACCTGAGTACATCGACATCGATCCATAGATGGACGTGGCGGTGCCGGTGACTGGGAGATCGGTAGCTAGGGCTAGGGCTAGTTTAAATTTCGTTTTTTGTATTTGAATGTAATTTTTTGTATATATATGGACAAACTTTGGCAGTTTTAGCGCGAATTGTCTAGGTTTGAAATTCAGAAAAAGAACGGCGTGACCCTGTTGGCCAGGCGCGAACAGATGGGTCGCGCCGCTGGGCGCGGCTGGCCAGACAGACCGGACTGCGGCCCTACCCAAACGGACAGAAAAGGACACCCGTTTGGATCGGTGGCCTGGTGGAGATGACTTTAGTGAAAAAACAGCAACGATGCTCTAGGTATTTTTTTTTCTTTGAGTCAAACATCCATATCCATCATGTGTCTGCTGGGCTAGTCCAGGTCAGCCCAGGCTACATCCAAAGTCTGCGCACTGAGGCCGCCGAACAAAGCCCGTGACGAGTTGTGGAGGACAGGATAAGGAATCAGATGCGATCAAGAAGGATTGGGGAAGAGGAACCCCAATTCAATTTAGAAGAGAGTCAGAGTCGGACACCACTCTGATCTCGATTCCGTTCGGGATCCGTCCGTCCGTCTATGTATACACCACTTGGTTGATCGATTCAGCGCGAGATTAACCAGATCCCTAGCTAGCTTGTCCGCAGATTTAGATCGAGGGCCAGATCGCCGGATTGAGAACAAAGGTACTACCTACTACGACGATACTGAAATCCTACTACTGCGGCTCAGTTTCTTCAATCACACTCCAAATTCCGATTGTATGCAGACACATATACATAGGCGTTGCCGTTAATTCGTTCTACTACCGCCACAAAGCTAATCAAGCTGAGCCAGATCAATTACCAGTGAGCCGTGAGGTGTGGCCTACAACAACATCGACCACACATGCCTCGCGTACTGTACAAGAGGAGCCCTCCTCCTCCGGAACCCGAAGATGATCCGTATCCGCGTTCTCCTACCTCACCATCTTATGAATGCCCAGAGTAAGCTCCTACTATACACTACTCCCTCCTTAAAAAATATAAAATGTTTTACCTTTGCGAATCGGATGTATGTAGACATCTTTTATTGAATACGTTCGTAAAATTTGGAGTGAATCTAACACAAAGAGGTCTAGATACATTTATTTCACAAATTTAAAATGTCTTATTTTTCTGACGGAGGGAGTACGTAGTACTCACATTCTATATTCAAAATATAAGATATTTTAGCATTTATGAAACTGTTGTATCTAGACCTTCTTTTAGTACTCCCTCCATCTAGAAATAATTGCCTTGAGTTTATTTAAATTCGAATGTTGCGTCTAGATACATTAAAATTTAGAAAATCTAAATGAGTTATTTCTGGAGGGAGTACGTAGATTCAAAGTTACACACTAAAAGTGATCTAGATAGATTCGTTTCAAAAAACTAAAACTTTTTATATTTTAAAATAAAGCGAATAATAAATTGTTTAAACAGAATCTGCGGACAACTAATTGATATCAACGTGCTCTCTCAAGTCTCGCCTAACCTTTGTCATCAACAATATTTAACCTAGATTTGAGACCATGCCTGTTCCGAGCACCCACTTCTCGGGTGATGGCGATGAACAGGATATGAAACTCGACATTCCTACGAACCCAGAACCCGAAGATGACGATTCATATCCGCGTGGTCCTACCTACCCATCTAATGAATACCCACGGTAAGCTCCTCATACGCCATATTAATTAAATATTTAAGTAGAAACTGAAAATATCTAATTAATTTTCATGTGTTCCTGCCTAATTAACTGTTTTCTTCAACTCAGATTTGAGACGATCGCTGATTACATTCCTGATGAGCGTGGTCTAAACACCCACCTATCGGACGTAGGGGAGCGGGACATTCCTATGTACGGCATCGCGGACAACTTTGATTCGTTATACAATGATGATAACACTTTCTCTAAGGATGATCTTGAGCGGCAAACTACTAAATATGTGACCGCCGCACTCGACCACTACAACAGTCAAGAGAAAAACACGGTCTGTCATTGTATCTTAGCCTCGATTATCTTTTCCGCTCATTAGTACGTAAAAGTAGCTAGAAATTGAAATAGAACTTTGGTTGATGGTTCTTTGTTGTACTCCGTCCTAAAATATAAGGCGCCTAAAGATTAGTCAAAAGTCAATTATTTTTAAGTTTGATCAAGTTTATATAAAAATATAAAAAATATAAAAAATACAGTACCAAATTAATATCAATAAATTCACCGTAAATTATATTTTATTAATATGTCCATTCAATATTGTAGATATAGATTTTTTTTCCTAATTGATTAAAGTTAGTAAGATGACTAATCCTTAGGCCCCTTATATTTTAGGATAAAGAGAGTAGATTAGTTAATCACAATCAATACAATTTGTCCGGTTTCCTTGATAATGCGTCATAGTATAGCATTAACAATGGACTTTATCCCTGGTCGTTGAATAAATGTCGCGTAACTGGTGTGATCTGATTATGGTACTCCTCTGTTAGGGATTGCAATGCCTAGGAGCATTTTTAGAATATTAGGAATTACAAGGCCTTTCTCATTTATTATCATATCTCCTCCAATGCTTGATCTTTTTTTTTTTTGTCTTCTCATGTATGTAGAGTTATTGGTGCATGCAGTAATTAAGAGGGTGAGTTATTAGCTTTCTTAATCCTATCAAAGTGACCCATAGGCCTTGCAATTCCTAATAGAGGGAGTACTTACTGACATATCTTCACTTATTGCACCTTGCTCCTCTATTTAATTCTGCAATTTTACATTTTAACATTATGCAAGAATATATGCTATTTATTTAAATTTTTTATTTTACTTGGAAATATGCTAGATCAAGTATGAGCTCATCAAAGCCATCACTAGCACCGCAATCATGGATGGATGGCGCTTGTATGGTCATGTAAACTTCAAAGCGAAAAGCTCTTTGGAGAATTCAAAGGAGGAGTTTTTCTTTGCAGAGCTATGTTCTATTCCTGGTGATATATATGTACCTACATGCATAATTTCTTTGGAAGAAAAAGAAAGAATTGGTTAGTTCTAACTAGAGTCTATGTCATCTTCATTTATTTTGTACACAACGTTTTACTGTTATTTTTATAGGTGGGGTTCGAGGCATCAAAGGTAATGATGGATATTATGGCAATGAAATTCGTGTTGACACCCGACATTGCTATGCCTGCCAAGGAGAACTGATGCACCCGGAGGATGGAGCATTATATGAGATCGGTCATCATGTGGATGATTATTATGGCTATTGTTGCAGTTAATAAGTGATCTGTATGGGAATTATATAGATTGTTATGAGTACTGTTGCACCGAGGGATTGCTACTTATTTCGTTATTTCTAGTTGTTGTTATCATTTACTTGGACATTAGTTACATGAACTGATATATATTAATCATTATCCCCTTCATTTCGTACAACTATAGTTTACTAAAACATATAACCCAATTTTTATTCTCTGGCTAACCACTAAGAGAGCTTATCATGTGGTCATAGCTTGACCCCCCACAATCTCCATCGTTGGTGAGCATAGTTCGCTGTTTCCATGCGAGCGAGTAGCGAGGTTTTTTTTTGAACAAGGAGGTCCCCGAAGGGACTGGAAGCATTTATTAAGTCCAAGCGGTGGATGTACAATTGATTACAAAGGACCCCATAAAGTAAAAAAAACATAGGTCCTTGAAAAAAGTAGAAAAGACCTCGTAGGAAGATAGAACCGTCCTTCTCTTTCTCCACCGCCGAGCCGGAAGTCGGGCTCACCACCGTAAAGCCCGGAAGCGGGGACAAAACCACTTGCTTCCGTGCAGACGAGAAATGTGGCTGCCGATCTCAAGAGGGGCCTCACCGAGGAGGTTTGATAAATGTTGGAACCCTTCGTCGGCTTCAGGATAGGCCATGTTCTGGCCTTGGATGTCGGACGGCTATCACCCGCCGCCGAGGTGGTGCTCAAGAAGATTGCTTCCCAACTCTCTTCGTAGCTTCCGGGGCGGAGCTCGCCATTACACCCAGGAGAGCAGATAGCACCGGCCCTCTTGCTGGCAAGGTGACATTCAAGGGGAACCGCAAGCTGACGACCCCATCCCCTACGTGCCTCACCCAAGAAGCAACAGCAGCAAGGTCTCCACCCTCTCCCTCGCCGCCACGGCCAGCTGAGAAGAGGGAGAACCACACCACTTCATTGTGAGTAAGGCAGGAAGCACCACGACGCTTATTCCAGGGGAAGTTTGTCGCCGAGTCCCTCCTTGTGTTCCTCCTCCATGGGGGCACGACGCAGAGGCTCGGCAACTCCCCGCCGGCGCCACGCCCAAGCACCGCCGCAGGGAAAACTTCCTAGCCTCCTACCCGCCGGCACCCCGCCCTGTTCTCACACCTCCGTCCCTCGTCGCCACGGCCGGCCAACTGGGAGGGAGAAGTAGTGGAGGCACCACAAGAGGGAGGATGCCCAGTCCTTATTCATGGAGCTGCCATGGCAGCCCTCCACCAACTACTTCGGCCGCCGGAGCAAAAGGGGGAACACCACCAGAAGGCAAGGGAGGAGCACGGCCCGAAGAACTCCTCTCCAACTCCCGGCAATACACCAAACTTCGGCATCAAGCCACACCCTAAATATACCATACCTAGAGCTAGCACCGGCGCCTCTCCGATCCTAACTCCAGCCGGCTATTCCAGCGGAGCGGGCGTCGGATCGGGCCGGCAGGAGGCGGCGGACTCTCAAGGGGCGAGGGAAAGAAACGGGGGAAGGGGATAAGGTTGGTGCAGACCAAATGTGGAGGAGAGGGTGGATCACGAGATAGGCCTTCACTTGGTGTGAGGTGAGTACTCTGGTAAGCGGCAGGGAAAAGTCGAGGCTTGGTTTTTTGTGGTCTTCTTTTCCTGTGCGGAGCGAAATAGCATTCTTCTCTACACATTCCCCGTATTGTCTCCGACGTGCCACCTATCGGCCCTCAAAACCGACGGATAGGATGGGGAAGAGAAATATTGGAAGCAGGCGTTCCACGGGTTTCTCAGAAGCTGGCTTCACGAACAGATCCGGCTAAGTTCGTCGGGTTTGACGCATGGGCAGGGTTTGTTTCACCAGGTAATCACTCGCGCAGTCCAGGACATAGAGATGGCAGTTTGAAACCTTTAGGATATTTTTTTTAGTCTAACAAACAAATGAACTAGATTTCTTAAAAGGTATGATTTGTAAAAAGTTAATTCATTTCTTTGTAAAAAGTTAATTCTTTTAAGAGTGCGCCAGGGAGTATAAAATTCGTAGAGGGTATCCTTACAAGGAAGCACGCCCTGGCGCTCGTGCCCAGCAGCTTCGCGCTCTTCGAGGCCGGAGCCAAGAAGTAACCGCGTCAGGTGCTGCTGCTCTAGTTCTTTCCTTGCTGCGTATAGCACTCTGAAGTTCAGCATCATAAATCGCGTGTACCACTCTGAACTTGATGGTACGTGTTCAGTCTGTGGCACTCTGCATTCAAGTGTTGCTAGCTATAGTTTTTGCAAGAGCAAATAATTCAACCGTTGTTAGCAAATTATTCGGTGGCAATGCACAATCTTCACACGAACATCACACGGACACGGAGCCGACGTCACATCTTCTACCGGCGGGACCAAACTGGCTATGGCTGTAGCGGAACGCTACTGACATGAGTATGACATGTCGAGTCCTCGTTATTGACATACCTGGTATGTATCCAGGACAAGGCGGATATAAAGGTACTGAAATCACCCGAAGCCCAGTAACTAGACGTAACAATCAAGGCGCAAAGCTCAAGATGTAGTAGCAAAGCCCAAGTTGTAGTAACATAGTCTCTCAAAAAAAAAGCTTACCTTTTATTTTATAACCGACGTGGATTAGACTCTGAGACCCAGACTCTCATATAAAGGCTGGGAGGAGCCAACGGGTAGGGCACCTGAATCTACTCATAGCAATCCGATGTACGCTAGATCACATCTTGTAACCCGGTGACTTTGTACTCTCCATCAATAAAGATCAGACAAACAGGAAGTAGGGTTTTTTCTACGAGGGCCTGAACCTGGGTAAATCTCGCCTCCCTTGTTTATCTGATAAGCCGACGAAATCACTAGCGCACACCTTCTCCCTGAAACCCGGGTCCATAACAATGGACATTGTCGAAGTTACCCCTCATCAATTGGCACCGTCCGTGGGAAATTTGGGCACTAGAGTCATGAATTCGGTGGCTCCCTCTTCACCAAGCAACAAATCGACGATCGGGAGCTGTCACATCCGTTCCGGCTTCGTCGACTTCCTTCCACACCCGTCTATCCTTCTTCCGGCCTTCAACAACCTTGACCAAGGATAGATCTGACGTTTGGAAAGTTTGACTTTCACGTCAGTTCACTGGGCACTCTCCGCCTCTCGGATCTAATATGTTCGGGTCTGTCGGCAGCAATCCCAACACCAATTGCAATGTCGACGTCTTTCGTCGGCTCCACTAGCAGGACAAACTTGTCCCCAGCAACCACCATGAGCGACTGCGATTCCATCACATACTTGGGGGATCTGGCTGATGTTTATGATTGTCTCTCCTCTGATTCTAACAACAAGATAACATCGACTCCAGCACTTCACGTCGTGGACTCGACAAGCATCATTAACCGCAAACACGATGACCACATCGACTCAGGGATCAATAAGGTTGACCCGTACCTAGAGTCGGACTCAATGGACTTCGCCGATCTTAATGACGGTGTCCCCTACAACTCTGATAGCTGCAACAATAGCCCCTACCTGACGCGCCATCAGGTGTGCGTGATAATCAGATCTAGATCAAGGTCCATACATGGAGACTCAGCAACATCAGAGTGTTGGGGATATACTTTCCGAGTATCCTCACAGTTCCTCACTGACCAGGGTGGCCCACTTCGGGTTAGAGCTTTGCTTCACGGGCGGCCTAGTCAGGAAGAAAAGATGGAGTCCAATCCGGCTATGGGAAGGCCCAGGAGATTTACCGACTTAGGCCCATAGTGTTACTTGTAGTTCAAGATGTACTCTATAACCGACTTTTAGTCATAGCCGGATAGATCTCTCATGTAAGCCCTAGGCCGGATATCTATATAAGCCGTCCTAGGGAGAGCCTTTAGGGCACACCTCAATAGTCTATAATCTCAACTCGCACAGGCGAAACCCTTGTAACCCATATCCGGATCTGCCGTATTACTAGATTGCTAGCAGGAGTAGGATCCGTCCAAAGCCGGCGGATTTGAACCTGGGTAAACTTGTGTGCTCACCGTCCCGGAACACCGTACGTCTCACCCCCTCTCTTCTGCACGCCTCGAGGACCCCCTCATGGCGTACTTGTCCTCAATCCGACGACAGTTGGCGCCCACCGTGGGGCAAGTGAGCTTCGGATCTGTGTTCCGAGCGAAATCTGCAAGAATCGGAATCGGCAAGACTATCGCCGTCGGTCGCATCCTCTACGCCAGCGACGTCCCTCTCATCGTTCTCGACGAGACTTGGATTCCGGCTAGGGAGGCCGTGACTGCTTACACAATCATGTCTTTTGGTGAGGTTGATGTTTACATCGGTTTCGCTGAACCTGCCCCACCCACCCCAACGGTGATGATAGAGGCAGAAGAATCTTCTGGGTCTCCTTTGTCCGTGGAGGCGGTATAGTTCCAGATCTCAGAAAACCCTAATCCCACCCAGCCGCACCAGTTGCGGAGATAGTGGAGAAATCCGAGCCTGAGGAAGACCTAGCGGTCAAAGTTGAATCTAGAGTGGATCTCCTTGGAGAAGCCGGATCCCAAATCGACCCACCCGCGAAAGTTGAAACCCAGGAGGAGCTTATCAATGACACTGATTCCGGCTCTGATGACGCCGGGACAGACATGCCTTTCCTAAGATACACACTGCGACGTATGATAATGCAAGATGCAAGCGCAGATGCAATTCTCGAGACCATCAAAAGTTTCGACAAAGCTGATCGCGAAAGCCGCAGGTACCTCAGGAATCACGCGTCGCACTTCGTCGGATATGTGGGATCCGGATCCGGCTCTGCCGATGCTGGAGAAAACACCGACTCTGTGCTGGAGGCAATTGGAACAAACGCCGACGTACCCGCATCCTCGGATGAATCAATGACATCAGCAGATTTCTGAAAGTTCTCCGTGGAATATGAAGAGGAGTATAACTCCAAAGCTGCAGAAGAAGGAGAAGCCATGGATGAAGGATCCGGGGAACACTCTCCCAAAGCGCAGGATGACAAGGAAGTCGAAGATAATCCCGAAGTCCAGATGTTCGAAAGTACCGATCAGAGCCTGACTCCGGGAAACGGACCCAAAGCCGTCTTTGCTACTAGCACTGCCAAGAGGGAAAAGAAGAAGAACAAGAAGAACAAGACCCCGACAAAAGATCCTCTGACAGAGGAGGTGATTGCCGAGGAATATGAAGAAGACTCGGATGGAGCACTTATCCCAGAAGAGCTGAAAAAAGAAGAATCGGTGGATGGACACGTGATCACTGAAGGTGCGCGTAAACTCATCGATGCTGCATTAACCACACCTATCCCTACAGCTGTAGAACTTACTGCTGAAGAGTTGGACGAAAGAGCCCAAGCCCTAGAAGCGCGTCGTCAACAACTCCTGGATGAAGCTAAAAACATCGAGGGGGAAAATAAACGCATGGCAACTAAGGATTACATGTCTCGGTTGCATCAGAAGACACGGAAACATTACACAGGTGACGGTAAATTTTTGGAAGTGAACAGGGTCCTCTTTGAAGGAGAACCAGGGATGCCTCGTCTCGACACCAAAGGAGATCTGGTGTACCCAACACCGGTACAGAACACTGTCGCATCTCGAGATATCCTGTCAAATAACCCAGGCCCAGAACAGGTTTGATTGGGCATCAAGCTACTCACCAAGGGTCTGGAGCAACAGATGGCTGCGAAATCCGGAAGTGGAAAGCTGGTCTCCAAATCCGACCAAATGTCACACGGACTCAGCCTGGAATGATATAAGGCCCCAGCGTGTTCCGGAACAGCATCACCGTTCCGACCGACGGGAAGACAACTACTCCAGAACCGGATCGTCAGGACAGCATCATAGACCTGCACGTGACTGGAGCAACGTCGCTCCAGCGGCCGAACAAGAGGCCATTGTTGCACTGTATCCGAGGAACCCTCCCCGACGAGAGTCGAACGATCGAAGGGGAGAAGATAAAGAGAAACATCGGGAGGAGGATCATCAAAAAATGCCACCTCCTAGACATGCAAGCCGTCTGGCTGAGCCTCACCATGGTGGGAACGACGGACGAAGGAATGAAGGAACGACGGAAATCATGCCGAGACAAGTCGGCAGGGGGCTCATCGTAGTGAAGACCCTCCCCGGAACCGGAATAATGATGCTTCGGACGGAGGCCGGCGAACAGCCGGAAATAATCCAGCTGCCCCACCCTCTCCACCAATTCGACTCCAACGGTAACCCCATCATCAACCTTGAAGATATTGCCATGGATGAAAACTAAGAGGCTCGCACCGGAGATGTGACCGACACACGTGTGGCCAATCGCGACAACTGGAACACGAAGGGGTTGGTGCAAGCAACATGAACCGAATAACTGTCCGGATCTCGAACGAATCCTGGGAAAAGGAAAGAACACCGTTAGGAGCATAGTCCCTATGGGGGCAGAGGCTACACGTGAAGAACTCATGGCCTACCAGTATGCTTCATC
The DNA here is from genome assembly GCA_910589775.1 of Avena eriantha. Taxonomy (NCBI): domain Eukaryota; kingdom Viridiplantae; phylum Streptophyta; class Magnoliopsida; order Poales; family Poaceae; genus Avena; species Avena eriantha. The sequence goes on along the minus strand of OU342745.1, from coordinate 418,856,655 downwards.
GCTAGAAGCGGAAGCTGATAAAGATGAAGAGACAACTCGATGAGCACAAGAGGCAAGCCGATGCATCAAGTCTTCAACAAGCACAATTAAGTTCCACCCGCGATTCTGTGAGTATCACTAGAGGCGTGCCACCAAGGAGGGGTGGATCTCGGTTGGAAAAAATTATTGAACACGACATGCGTGACTTAATGAGGGACCTTGATCTATCCTTCATGTCAGTGGAATCAATGGGTAATATAAAACCCAAGACACCCCAAGCCTCCATCGTAGCAGCTCAACCTACATAATCGCTACCCAACCGCCAGCCAATGATCCGCGGGTCCATCGCTCTGCCCTCATGGGTCTCGGCATGGTCGGAGCCTTGCTTACACCTAGAGATAAGGAGGTGATGAGTGCAAATATGATGCATATTTAAGCATACAAATTATTCATATTGTCACTAATCGCATGCTATATTTAGCTACAACTATACCTCTTTTGCATGATTACTAGTTCTCATTCATTTTCATATAAGTGTTGCACAAATATTAGTTTTTATAAGGATTTTATTAAATTTTATTGTCTTTGACTTATGTGTAGGTGTTGTGATTGACTATGGATAAAACAAGGAAAGAGGACGCAATATGGAGGAGCTACATGCACCATACTAAGCTATTTGAGGGGTGGAAGAAGTGGATTTTTCCATAAACACAAAATAACTATCCAAGGCCATGGTGTTGTATCTCTCTTCCATACGAGTCCAACGAGCCCAAGGACACCTAAATCGGAATTCGTATGAAGAAATAGCGTCCAAAATACGAAAGGATATCGGAGGTTTAACGACCTCCGGTACGGACGGGTCCGGTCATACCGCCCGCCCATACCCACGGGTCTTGATGCATGGTAAAGGCCTTTCTGAATGCATTTATTTACATAATCTGTCCCGGTTTATTCCTAGACCTTTCTTAGGTCATAAGGAACGTATTGGGGACTATTGGGGACTCTCCTAGGCCTACATAAAGAGGCAAGGAGCCAAGGGAGAATAATCCTCTCCATATACCTCCACGGCGGAGCCCTGCCACCTTAAAAACTCCATAGCCACCACCTCCACAAAGATCTCCACCATCACCATTGCTCAAGAGGAGAAGGGACACAGATCATCGGAGGACAACACATCATCCCCTTCATCATCAACCGTTGCATCCATTATCATTCCCCTCTCTTATCCATTAGATCTTATTGTAATTCCAATACAATTGTGGTTTGCACTAGATTTACCTTTGCACTTTCAATCCATCCATATGTGATTATGTTGTTGATTGATTGCATATGTGAGTAGTTTCCTTTGTTCTTGGGAGATGGAGAAATCCTAGTATTATTATGTAATGAAATAAAGATGATCTATAACTTTGGTCCATGATTAGTTGATCTATGATATTGTGTTATATCTCGCTCTTTAGATGTTATGTGAAGTCGACCACGTAGCATTTTCCTTTGGGACTAGAGAGAGGGAGATACCGTTGGGACGTGTATGGGATTATGTCCAGTGTTACTTCGTGACTACAAGCATTGATTTACAACCTACACAGTCAAAGGGTGAATTAAGAGAGATTCACTAAGCTTATTACGATATCCATGGGGAAACCCTTAATTGTGGTGGTCTCTAGTAGTGATTTCTCACAGGCATCATAGTGGTTATTTAGAGATGACCTCAATACCTGATTCAAGAAGTGACTGCTCACGAGTCTTGTAGCGAACATCTTATTATGGAGCTCTCTCCACAATGGCATAATGAAAGAAATAGATTATCCTAATCATGAATAATTGTTATATGCTAGTGGTGTATCCTACATCCCCGAGAATATTTTATCCTTATTGAGTTCCAACACCATTTCCTAATGCTTTCATTACTTGTTTACTTTACTTGTTTTTATTACTTTGTTGCACACAAACACAAAACCTTTCAAATACCCTTTACTTGAAATAAAAGGCAGCTTACAAGTATCATTCGGTAGATAGTGACGAGGGGCATAAAGACCTTAACCAAATAGCTCTTTATGATTTTGATACTCTTATTTTGAAACTAGCTACAATCGATTTGTGCTCTCGCAGTCATCAAGCTATTTTTCTGGTGTCGTTGCCAGGGAGCTAAGAGCTTTTGGTCTTTGTTCTTAGTTGTTAATTTATTATTGCTTTGCTAATGTTGTTTACGAGTTTCAAGTTATTGCCGTTTATTTATTTTTGTCCTTTTTCTTTTAAATATTTGGAAAGAACAAAAAATTAATTACATTAGTTGACATTTTTGAAACTGCAGATGATCTCTGTTGAATACAGAGGTACTAAACGTTCTAGAAGAACTTATTTACCTCCTTATATTGAACGTGTACCGATTGAAAGATGCCTTGAATTCATTGAAAAAATTCTAACTCACGTTTTGTAGACGTGAATAGTTTGATTTCTTTGATAGCAGATTTGACCATCACCCAAGGGGCGGAAGAGCCTCAGAAATCATTGGGAGATTATGGGAATCCATCTAGGCATCATAGGAAAATGCCTATTCTCTATCCTGATCTTAAAGGAATGAAATAGATCCTAAAATAATCTATAAGATGAAAGAAATTGCTTTCGCAGGAAGAGAAGATGAAGATCCAAGTGATCATCCAACGAAGATCTAATACCTTTGATCCGGATTCATAGATGTAGTATAATAGTCTTTTTCCCTAATAAATCTAGGTTTTAATCAAATCTTGGGAAACAACCCTAAAAGGAAATAAAAAGGACACGTATACAATACTTTTATTTTTCATTTTACCTTCGTCTACTGGACCAATCTAGTTTATTTTTATCGTGGGTTGATTCAATGGATGGAGATAGACCAGGGTTGAAGACCCACTTGCAGATGCACATCATATGGGATAAAAGATAATAATAAGCATAGTCATGTGTGATGTTTTAATAAAGATAATCTTTTCTGGGAAACACATCCTAATATACTAGAGCTCCTGAGAGGCATTAGGCATAGCAATAGTCTTTTGATTCAACCGAGTGTACCTCGAAGCACCGTGCTACAAACGATTATTAACTGTAAAACATAGATCAAAGTCTTAAGTGGTGATGTTGATGTGATCCCGAATGGGTTGCTAAGCAAAGGCAATACATCCCTTTCTTTCACTGGGGTTTCTATGAGATTGTTGTTACCCAAGTATCTCACCTCAAGCCTTTATCAATCTCGGGGGTCTTGGGTACCTACAAGTCCAAAGATCGAGGCAAGAGACAAAGAAATAAAAGATACAAATCTCTCTTTTAAACAATACACAATGCTCCCATAGATTAGATGCACATAATCGCTGTCCCCAACCTGCAGCCGGTGAGGACTACTCACTCATAACAATAAGATCAAGGATAGAAAACATTGTGCAAAATACTTAGATTGAAATCAAATATTCTTACAATCATTGCCAAATCACAAGGAGATCTCAAGTACAAAGTAATGGCTATGGCTAGTGGAGGGGATGGAAGATGGAAGGGATGAACTATGGTGTGGATCTCCTTTGGTGGTGTTGTTATGCAATCTGAGAATGGAGGCCTTCTGCACGGCGGCTGAGGCATCAACATATATATGCGTCTTCTTGAAAGTTGTAGGGTTTGACGAGACGAAGCCACCGCCACATGGTATAGGTGGATGGTACATGTGGACCCTTCTCGTACCAGTGGTCGTTACGGCTGTAGACGCCTGGCAATGGCTCCAGAATTACTTGGTCGTGTGGAGTTCCTCAGAACCTTCATTATGACTCCTGATTTCACATTAAAAAGTGTGATTTCCTACACAACACAAATCAAAACAATGGTTTGCATATCTTTGCAATTATTAGTCATTAGTGGCAAGGCTATAGAGTTTCTTGTCAATTTCTTGACTAAAAACAATGTTTAAACACGGTGGAAGATGACTATTTTTTGAGTCATCAACCTCCCTAGATCTCAAACCTTGATCGCCCTCGAGCAAGAAGAAACAAAAGAACTATAAGGAATTATGTATTTAAACTTGAAACAATGAGAATAAGGATTCACTTACGGTTGACACTCATATGCGCCCATCACTTCATTCATTTGAAAGGCTTATCAAAGTTAGAGAGATGACAAGAATACTATACAAGCTTCGGTAAATCAAGACAATCAAAGTAAAGTTTAATATAAGTATAAATAACTAGAAGTGTGACAATCAATCCAATTCTTCTAGTTAACTATCAGCTTGCCAAGGAACACTAGGATGTTTTAATAGCATAATTGAGTAAGAGAGTTCATATTCGAAGTAGCATAACAGTGAAGTGTCTACTTGATGCCCACATCATTAAATCAAGGCTATCAAAACACTTCTAATCCAATCATTGTCTTTCAAGAAAATTCATAAAGTAGTAATGAGACCATGCCAAGGACTTGCTATGTGGATCTTCATATATATATATATTCCTTCTTCAAGGATCATTGAGTGTTTCTTTTACAATTTCTTGCATAACCTTTCAGAGTACCAATACTTTTCCCATTACATTGACATGTATGCCACTCATGTCATTAACTCATAGCCGAAATCCGAGGTTATACCATAGATCGTCCGTAGGCTAGTAGAGTTGTTGGCATCCAAAGGTGTGCATGAGAAACATAAAACTTTTTAACTAGGACCACAGTTTGATCCACAAGGTTAGCTTTGGCATGCATCACAATTACCGCTAGCCTTCATTTCAATCAAACAACTCCTTTCAAGAGTGTCGTAAAGTCTATCAAAATATCTATGGGGTTAAATATCTTCAAGGGTTAACTCTCCAGACAATCATTCATCAAACAAGTCATAAATTTTAGAATTTTTCTTGTTGTACATGTTTGGCAATATTATTTCCAAGGCAAGACTCGGTTAGCTAAAAACACTAGAGCAAAAGCTTCCACAACTAATCATCCATACCAATAAAAAGCTTTACTCTAACTATTTTGAATTACTCCCACTAGCATGGCATCTTACCAAATCAACAAATTAAAATAAACAATTTAAACTTCAAAAGTGGGAGACATAGGACATACCTCTCACAAGTGACTTTAGAATCCTCTTCCTTATAGGGATGTGTTCCTTCAAAACTCAAGTAAAATCATTCCCGTAATAAAATTAAAGCAAAGAGGCAAAGTGAGGATCCACATTCATGAAAAATGGAAAAATATTTTTGTATTTTTGAAGATAGGGATTAAAGAACAGAAGAGAACTTGCGACCAAGCAAGGAACTAAGAAAATAAAAACAAACAAAAAACAAAAGCAAACTAAAAACATAAGCAAAGGAAAAAAGGAAAAGTGTTAGAACAAACCAACACGAGTGATTCAAAGCTCTCAAAGAGATGGAGTACAACCTCATTATTACACAAATAAAATTATGGGGCGACACATCCAAAAGCTCAAGCTTTTGCAAGCCCTTTTGTTGCTCATTGTGGTGGTGGTGTATAATCTCCCACGTTCCATTGGCTGCTCCAATCATGGAACAAGTGGCGAGGTTGGCAGTACCATCTTGAAGATTGATGGAGAGGTTGTTCATGTTTTGGATTTTTCCTTCAAGAGCATAGATATCTTCATAGGTGGTGTAATAGTTTTTGTGGCTGCACATCTTGTTCGGGTCCTTCTTGTTCTACTTCTTCATCTTCTCCTTCCTCTCCCATGGGTACTTGTTGGGGTAGACTTGCCTCAACCTGCGCGTCATAACGCAAACGTCCATCCTCGATAGAGAATATATCATTAGGCAAAGGATCTAGGATCAAGTGATCTGCTCCAGTTATATCAAAGAAGTATCTACCATTAGTTCTAGAAATCATACCACAATTTCTCAGAGTAAAAAAACAAGACGGTGACTTCCTGTCAATGACTGGATGTTAGCTAGGTTGATGTGAAGTGCATGTGCAAAAATGGTTATGACTCCTCCTCCGCATATAGGACCTCGAGACTACAGAGCTTGATGCTTAAGGTGAAACAAAAGAAGGTGCCCAAATTTGGCATTAAGTTACAGTTAATAATAGCAGTTTTAGCAAGGATCATCATGTCCTCCTCATTGACTCTAGTAAACTCACCACGTGCCTACAAGGTGTTAGCAATAACATAAAACAAATAGCGAATAACAAGATGTTCAATTTGGTCCCCCTTGGGTATGTTTCCATGAACTCTTATTCTATTAAAGTACTCCCAAGGTGCAGGATTTAAAACAAAGGTGGTGCAGCTTATGTCGGTGGTGTTGTTGGCAAACCCAAAAGTAGTGAGCCCATTGGTCGAGTGTCAAGGAGTACTTATAGTTCATAATACGGAAGTTGATGCGATCAACTCCAGGCATTTTCTCCTCAAAACAATAGTGAGAGCACACCGTGTGTGTCAGGGTGCTGAGAAACTCAAGCGTCAAGCGGCGATACGTGGCGACATCCTGAAAGACAAAGTCATACAAACCAACATTATTGCAGAGTAAATTGAAATCAGTGCGAATGCCAAGTTGGTTCAGGATATAGGGAGACACCCACTAGGTGGACTTGATTTCTCGGAGCTTGAGACGGTCGAAACAGTTCAGTTAAAACTCCTCGGTGAACTCGATACCAAGTGACTCGGGGTCAACGTATCAACTGGTGGTGCGGCTTGTTCCACAGCCATCACACGTGTATGGCTCCTTGTGTTCATCTAAAACAAAATAAGTAAAATTGCTAATCAATTTTTTAGTCCAATAGAAACATAGCATAAATGATCCTCTACACTTGTTACAAAAGAAACTCCTCTAAAAACAATACTAAGCATGCTCAATGTCAAGATTAGCTCAAGAACAAGACCTAAGTCTATATTGATAATGGTGAAAGATTGAGCCGAGTTTTGTTGCAAATAAGTTAGGGATTGGAGGAGAAACATACCTTAGATCGATTGGATATGAGGAATCTAAGAAAGATTGAATGAATTTGAAGATCCAATGGAAGTGGTTTGGAGTTTTGAGGTAGAAGACAGATAATTTTTTGTGTTTGGGAATTTTAGGGTTACCTCCTCTTGGTTGATATGGCGGCCGCGTACGTGGTACGGGCGGGCGATACGGCCGGAGCCCGCTTGTACCGAGTGGCTAACCTTGGGATCGACTATTCCATTCCGGCAATGCACTCGATACGGACGCACGATACAGTCGCACGCGCCCGTACTACTGGTCGTTATATATGTAGTATATTTGCTGGAAATCTGATATTTGCTTGGGGGTATGGTACGGGCGGGTGGTACGGCCGCCTCTGGTCGTACCAGTGGTCATTATGGCCACTGTATCCTGCGGAAAAAATCAAAATTTCTATTTTCCAGAGCCTCGATGTGGTACAGGCGCACAGTACGGGCCCTTCTGGTCGTACCAGCGGTCGTTATGTGGCCAGTAAGTTGAAAAACTCATATAATATGGTTAGTAGCTTTTTGCGACTTTACACATCTTAACAAAGGACAAAATAACAGCAAATAGACTTCATAAAATCAGCAATACCTTTTAGGCCATGTGTTAGTAAAATAAAAGATCGAGGATTAACTTATTTTCTTCTCCTCTCTCTAAAGGTCTTCTTAAACACTCATTATTAAAAACAAAAATAAACAAACAAAACTAACACAGGAGTAAAAAGTTTTATTTCACATGGGTTGCCTTCCATGAAGCGCTTGCAGTTAAGGTTTATTAGCTTGACCCAGATGGTGATCATTTAGGTTTAGTGAGCTGAATACCCACTCCAAAGTAATTGGCTTTTAGTGTAATTATACCATCATCATCATTATTAGGTTTGGCCTTCTTCTTTCTAGGAAAGTGGACTATAAATGGATCTCTAGATGGCAGTGCTATTCTTATATTCCCTTCATATAAATTGATTAAAGCTTTAATAATTCTTAGGAACGACCTACCTAAAATTATAGGTCTTATGGGATCTTCAGGCATGTCCACTATAACAAGATCAATAAGAGTGTGACTTCCTTTAATTTCAACAACTATGTTTTCTTTCCGCTAGATGGAGTCTCAATTCAGTGGTTGCAAAAGGCCCCAAGTTTAACTTGTCAAATAGACTTTTGGAAATTGTTGAGACGTCTGCACCAACAAAGTGTAGATATATCATTAACCCTAATTTTAATTTTAATAGTGGACACAAATATATCATCTAACTTAGCAGGAAGCTTATCAGCTAGTTTCTTATACTCCATCTCTAATTCTCTAACTTTAGATGCTACTTGTTGAATAAATTGTTGGTACATAGCATTATTACCTTGCTCTAGACCGGGATTCTTTACGGTGATCATCTTTAGTAGATGTTCCACGATGTATTCAGGTGTAGGTGCATTGCCAGCTCTTCAAGCTTCTTTTCATTTATTACCATCCTCATCATCTTGAGGTTTTCTACCGGATTTGGCTCGGTCTTCCCAGCAAACTTTGCTAGTATGAGAGCTTGGCTCTCAACTACCTTGCCCATTTGAGCCTCTACGGTCTTTGTCCTTCCTGTAGAGCATGCGCATCATTTATAATTGCAACGGCTTGGTTAGATAATTTACCTATATTATTTTCATGATTCTCCGTGATTTTAATAAGAATATTATTTTGCTCAGTTTGAGCTTGCATAAAGGTTCTAACAGTTTTTTCAAACAAGAGATTGCCATGATTTGCTCCATTGTGATTATCATAATTATTGTAAGGAGCTCCTGCAGGATTAGAATAATATTTTTAAACGTTAGAAGCAAAATTTTGGTTCTTCCAAGCAAGATTATAAGGAGTGCGAGCTATAAAATTAACATCATTAACATTGATAGCAATAACATTAATTTGGGTATCTTCCTTATCCTTTTACTATGTTGAGTAACTCGTCTACCTTAGATATAAGATCTTTATTGTTTACTTCGGTGACCGAATTCATCTTTTTGAGGTTCTTTTTATATGCCATTGGGCATGGATGTTTTCATATCATCGAGTAATTTTTTTGCAACACTCACTTGCTTTCCCATGATTATTTCTCCTGTTGCAGTATCTAGCATAGACTTAGACATTAGGTTAAGACCATTATAAAATAAATACAATATAAACCATTCTTTCATCTCATGACAAGGACAATTTATTACGACTTCTTTCATCCTTTCCCATATCACGATCTTCTTGTCTAAAACTTATAATGTTGGATCTTAGTTGTATAGTTTTAGCCGGAGGGGGGGGGGATTTAGTCATAAAAAGATAAGTACATTTCTCGTAAGATTTAATAGTCACTACAAGAAAATCATCATGTAAAGACGTTATGTATACGACACAATTGTTTTCGTCTCAAGAATAGATCATCACCGTCACCTAAGGACGTTTCTTGAGATGTTCCATTGAATGTCACGGAGTTTCTACTTACAAGCTAGACAAATAAATAAATTGCTAACTGGTGGATATGTAGAGCGAATTTCTGGAACACGTAGACTCCTAGTTTCCCCTAAAATATTTGGGTTTAGCGCTAATATGTTATTTTTTACCGCTTAATAAAACATACGCACCTTTTTCATTTTGAGAAATAAATTACTACTCCGTATATGAAGTCGCCCACCTTTTCTTCATCGCCTCCATCTCTTCAGATCTTCAATCGCTCATACAAGATCGATTCCGACATCCTTCTACTTCCGTCTAGGTTTGTGCCCGTCAAATCCATCTTAACTGGAGGTTGCAGTTTCTACTACTAAATCAATCTAGGCTACCTACAGCCTACTGCAATACGTGTGCCACCTAGATCCGATCTGCTAGACTGGCGTGAGGTGAACCCCATCACAGCGTTGCTGGTGCGGGACTGCGGAGTGAACCGGGGTCCTGGTAGCGGCAAGCCTAGTGCAGCGTGCGTATGCGTGCACCCGGAGGAGGAGGTCATGGGTCATCACAGTGGTCCCTCTTCTCGTAGTTGTAGGCACCGAGGTAAAACCTTTTGAATTGTATTTTGACACCTGTGCTAATCGCCACAAAGCTGATGTGTTTTACTTTTCTCGTGCCAGAAAAAGGACTACTCGCTGGATTGTATTTCATTGTCTTCACATGTATTTTTGGTTGCAAGTGTAATCACAGAGAATGCTTTGATGGGTGGTTGTGCTATCCTGCTCTATTAGTGCATTGTCTCAGGCAAGAATTGCCTCTTTGTATGTTTGATGTCTTATTGTAATCAAGTTTGATCTAGTGAGTTTCCTGTATTATGTGTCACATTTACGGAACAAAAGAACTGACTGATTTTGTGTTCCTTTAGGAAAAGGTATCATATTGAGGTTATCTAAGCGATTATGGAAGACCAGTTTTCTAGAACGAGATACAGAAATTGTACAACTCGATGAACATTGTTTACAAGGTCCTCCACAGATGGATAACATCTTACCAGGAATGCCTAATGAATCTACTAGCCCAATTATCATATTTTTAAGTTTTGTTATATTTCTTCCAAGATATATGGCTGTCATTTCTCATTGTTATACAACGGAACTTTCACTCAGTTCTCAGACCATATTTTGCAGGAGTAGTATTTTCGGATCTGGGATTTTGTTGATTTTATGATGCCAAAGTTCAGATCTGTATGGTTTACGAACCTGTGATCATTGTTGATGTCTTGCTAGGTTGGATTACATGGTAGGTGTGTTGTCAAGCCAGAGATGGAGTGCACGACAGACAAGAGGTAGCAGCGTGATTATTTTGTGCCTCACAACACGAGCTAATTCTGTTATGAGTTAGTCCGCTGTTCTCTAAGAACGAGCATCTTTTTTTTTAGGTTAGGTACCTCTCTGAACTAAATGAATATCCATGGACGCATTTTGTAATTTTTCTTTTCTGTTGCGGTTTTTCAAGTATTTCACTTCAATTTTTTCACGAGTGACTGATATAAGTAAACTATGGTGGCGTCAACACTTATAGTGAAGTCATAGACGTGAACCATGCGAACTAATTGTTTTTATTCTTCAAGATTAATATTGATTTTTTTTGTTCCATTGTTCTGCGGCTTCAGGTGATTATTTGCATTTGTAATCTAGTCATTGTTGTGAACTGAAAGAATTTGTGCGTTAGCATGTTAGCATGATGAACGTGTAAGCCAATGCCAGGGTACATTCCATTTTGTTTTCATTTAAGTTCTAAGCCTGCTTCATCCGATACCACAACAATTACCTAATTCTCTAAAGTGTGATTTATCTAAGGGATTTCTATTTTAGTGGCCATGATTCGTTAGTTGTACTCAGTTTTCCCCAGCCGTTTAACTTTTCCTCATTGTTGCCCCTCTCCTTCTCGGAAACCTATCAAAGAGCTCGAACGGTAGCTGCCGACCATTGGCTGACGTGTGGGGTCGCGCGGTGTGGGACCACGCGGGGTCGTTTGGTCAGGAACACGTTATGCTGACGTGTGGGTCCGCGCCATGTGGGACTACGTGGGGCCGGTTTATTGGGAACGCGTTATGGGGGACGTGGTGTGGGACCTGTCGCCTAAATTGGATGTTTTTTTTGTTATGTTTATGATTGTCCTTTTTAAGAATGCCTTTCCCCTCTCTCTCGCTAACGGCTGTGTTTGCTTTTGCCAAAAAGGTAGCAAATCTAGAGAAGCTTCCCTCTTCATTTATTGTTCCTTTTGGCCCTCGTTTTTTCTCAATCTGTAGCAAATGTAGAGCAGCAAATCTAACCAACACTATAAATACATTAAGTAAACAGAGTAGATGTAGATAAAGCAGCTAATATAGGATATATATATATATATAGTACGGTACTTAAGAAGGTTCGATAATTAGGCTGCTCAGCAGTAGCAACAGACAAGTTCAACATAGACAATACAAAAGAAGCTACTTTACAGCAGTAGCAGCATCACAAGATCAGTGGCCCCTCATGGCCTCCGCCTCCTTCCTCTGGCGCATTCTCCACATCTTGCTGCCTAGTCCCTTGACCTTGGGTGCCTTGGGCTTGATCGGGGCCATGCGACCCTCCTCAATGGCTACCTTCTGGAGGTTGCGGAGGTGAAGACCGAGCGCCTGGTGCTTGGCTCTGAAGTCATGGACGTTCACGGACTCGCCACAGGTCCTCATGTCCTCGGCATGCTTCATGGGGGAGTTGAAGTCGGTGGCGTGGAGCCTCCTGGTGGTGTAGAAGGGGCACCTATAGACGTCGTCGGCGAAGAAGTTGTCGTACTGGCCGAACTTCAGCCTCCTCAGCACCTGACGAGTCTTGGTGTCCTTGGACTCGCGTCGCTACAGACATCACTGCTATCCTCCTGCTGGAAAAATAGTAGAGTGAAACAAGGACATGATTGAGATACCTTGATTATCGGGATTGATTATTTGCATAAATTAACCGATTGAGTTCCCCTGATTATTCCCCAAATCTCAAACCAAATCGAATACTGATCCCAACTACGAATAGGGGGATTCAAATACGAATAGGAGGATTCATCGAAATACGAACATTGGGATTAATCAAAATACGAACTGGAGGATTCATAGAAATACGAGATCTAACACACGAGGATTAGCTACTGTAAAAATACGAACATCCGAACCCTAATAACATACGATCTAGCATCCAATGATGGGAATGGGGGAAGAACAAGGGAAGGGGAGAAAACCCTTGTTACCTCCGATCATGGGTCGGCGATGCTGCTGTCGTAGGGGTTCTCCGGCCTAATGTAATCATCCTCCTCGTAGGGGTCCCAACTGAGCGGGATCTGCCACCGGCGGGGGCCTCCTCGCCGGCGGCTACGGCGGAAGCGGGGACGGGTGTTTGGACGGGGACGACGGCTGCCTTTGATGCCTCGACCGGGGCCTGTACAGGGACGGGGGCCTCCTCGCCGGCGGCCTTGGAGGCAATGATGGCCACCACACCGTTCTTCTCCATCGCCGGCGTGGTTGGGGTTTTCTTTGGGGTTTGTAGAAGGTGATGGGACAGCGGAGACGGTTGAGTGAGCGAGTGAGTTATTAGTGAGAGTGAGGAGGCCTCTATAAAGGAGAAGGGAAGGGACGTTTTGTTGCACCACCGTGCACCGTGTAACCGTGTATGCTACTGCACCGTGCATGGCCACACGTGTCCGCTACCGCCCCATGCACCGCGACACGCGTACCGTGAGTCACGTTTTTTCCCTCGTTTCTAACCCTGGTGACTTAGTTGTGCTCAGTTATACCCCCGAGTGTAACACTGGCAATTTAGTTGTACTCAGTTTTGCCTTCCAGTACTAACACTCCCATGTGCAATATACTCAGTTTTACCCTCCGGTGGTTGGTCAACAGAGAGTCGATGAATAGGTTTTAGCTAGCTAATTGAGTCATTTTATGCACAACAAATTCAAAAAGATCAAAACATAGTGGCATCTACCCAGGGAGTCTTATTATGTGACCTGCCACCATAGAAATGTATATAAATCAAGTTTTAACCTAAAGCACCACTTCTCAAATCACCTACTATCTATGAAGGTTCATGCCTTTCTACTCAAGTCTCTTCCCAAAACATCCCTCCCCAAAACAAAGTTAGTCTAAATGAGGCAATAATTGTCAAACTGGTGTATATTTGAATTTCAAATAGTTTGATGTATGCCAAGATGTATTTTATTGTATAAAAGACGCATTTTCCATTTTTAAATCTCTTTCTATTTTCTATTTGAATCCCTTTGTCAGTCTTGCTCTTGGTTTTTAAGTTCTACTCAGTTTTGCCCTTAGTTCTTAAGTTCCACTCAGTTTCCCCTCTCTTTTAGTCACAATCGCTCACACATGTGCTCATCTTGGCTGATATGCTCTGATTGGTTGAGATAGTTTTCACATGGATCGTTCCCACCAACCATTGATCCTCTATGATCTAGCGACTAGGATAACCCCTATATCTGTCGGGAGGCACCCCTCTATCCATGAAAAATAACAAGTTTGTCACCGGTACTTTAACTCCATAAACAAATGGTTTTGAATATAATTTGAAGGGAAAGTGTTCAAAGGTGTATAATTTGTGCATTACATTCCACTCTATGAAAATGATAATCTCTCAAGATTTTCTTAGCACAATATTATCACGTATTAAGTGCAATTTCAAAGAGTTCAAATGTGTATAATTTTTGTATATGCAAGTTTATACATTACATTCCACTCTATGAAAATGGGGGAGAAAATGATAATCTCTCAAAAAATTTCTAGCACATCATTATCACGTATTAAGTGCGATTTCACAGTGTTCAAAGGTTTATAATTTTTGTATACGCAAGTTTATGCATTATATTTCACTCCATGGAAATTATAAATGATCAAGATTTTATTAGCACAACATTATCATGTCCTAAGTGCGATTTCAAAGAGTTCAAAGGTGTATAATTTTCTTTTATGCAAGTTTATGCATTACATTCCACTATATGAAAATGATAATCTCTCAATATTTTATTAGCACAACATTATCACGTATTAAGTGCGATTTCAAAGAGTTCAAATGTGTATAATTTTCGTATATGCAAGTTTATGCATTACATTCCACTCTATGAAAATGGGGGAAAATGATAATCTCTCAAAATTTTGTTAGCACATCATTATCACGTATTAAGTGCAATTTCACAGTGTTCAAAGGTTTATAATTTTCAGATATACAAGTTTGTGCCTTACATTCCACTCCGTGAAAATGATAATCCCTCAAGATTTTCTTAGCACAACATTATCACGTATTCAGTGCAATTTCAAAGAGTTCAAAAGTGTATAATTTTCGTATATGCAAGTTTATGCATTATATTCCACTCTATGAAAATGAGGGAGAAAATTATAATCTCTCAAAAAATTTCTAGTACATCATTATGACATATTAAGTGCGATTTCAGTGTTCAAAGGTTTATAATTTTCGTATACACAAGTTTATGCATTATATTTCACTCCATGGAAATGATAAATGATTAGGATTTTATTAGCACACCATTATCATGTCCTAAGTGTGATTTCAAAGAGTTCAAAGGTGTATAATTTTCGTATATGCAAGTTTATGCATTACATTTCACTATATGAAAATGAATGTAGACAAAGGGCCGCCGTCGCTAGAGAAATGTTGTCGTCGCCGAAGAAGAAGAAGAAGAAGAAGAAGAAGAAAGGGGAGGCAACGACATGGGTGCGGGGCTGGCTCGGGGTCCCATCTTGCAATGCTAACCTAGGTAAGTTGTGGGTCTGCTGGCTCGTGGTTGATAACGAGCTTGTTGGGGAACCCCAAGAGGAAGGTATGATGAGCATAGTAGTAAGTTTCCCTCAGTTATGAAACTAAGGTTATCGAACCAGTAGGAGCAAGGAAACACCTCCAAGGTGTTGTTTCCAACTTGGAATCCTGCACAACACAACCACAGAACTTTGCCCCCAACTTACAGTGAGGTTGTCAATCTCACCGGTTTTGCTGAAAACAAAGGATTAAACGCATTGTGTGGAAGAAAGTAATAGCTTGCAGAAAGTAAACAAAAAACAGTAAACAGTTGTAGATTAATGGTAAAACAAAGGACTGGGGTCCATAGTTCACTAGTCGTGATTCTCCTTAAGATAGATGACACGTTGGGTGAACAAATTACAGCAGGGCAATTGACAAACATTGAGAAAGCATACATGCATATACTAATCATCTTGACTCCTATGCGATTTGATTAGGCATTACAACATTATACATAGACTGTAATCCAACTGCATCTATGACTAATAATCCACCTTCCGGTTATCATCCGAAACCCCTCCAGTATTAAGTTGCAAGCAACAGATAATTGCATTACTCATTGTGTGTAAAGTAAACAATACGATTGTTCTATGAACAAAGGATTGCTGTTTTCTCCCTAGTAGCAACCGCACATCTAGTACCTTAGAGATTTCTATCACTTCCCCAGATTACTAGAGGCATGAACCCACTATCGAGCATAAATACTCCCTCTTGGAGTTGCTAGCATCTACTCGGCCAAGATAGGTACTAACAACGGAGAGCATGCAAGATCACAAATAACAAAGACATGATGGAATCAATAATCAATCTGAAATAGCATATCAATATCCATCGGATCCCCACAAACACAACATGTAGGATTACAAATAGATGATCTTGATCATGAACAGAGCTCACAAGATCTAAACATGTTAGCACAAAGGAGAAGAACCAACCATCGAGCTACTACATGGACCCATAGTCCAAGGATGAACTACTCACGCATCACACCGGAGGCTTGCATGGTGATGAAGAAGGCCTCCAGGGTGAATTCTCCCCTCTGGTAGGGTGCCGGGAAGAGCTTCAGATCCCTCCCGATCTAGGGATGGAGATGACGGCGGCTACCGACTCTTTTGTGGAATTTTGATCGGGTACCTAGGGTTTCTGTATTGGAGGCATCTTATAGGCGAAAGGGGAGGCCGAGGGGGAGCCCTAGGCGGCCACACCACCCCCTAGCGCGGCCAGGCCTAGCTAGTGCGACCAGGTGGTGTCGGCGGCCCCTGGATCCTCTCTGTCTCGTATTCTGGCTCTGTGTCCCCCTCGGTGAAATATTGACTTTGGCTTTTGTCCCGTCCAATTCTGAGAATATTCATTTTCTGACTTTCTTGGAACAAAAAACAGCAGAAAACAGGCAGCTGGCACTGTGGCATCTTGTTAATAGGTTAGTCCAAGAAAGTGTATAAAAAGTACTCCGAAGTGTGGACAAAACATAAGAAAGTAGATATAAACCAAGCATGGAACATAAAAAATTATAGATATGTTAGCAACGTATCAACATCCCCAAGCTTAACTCCTGCTCGTCTTCGAGTAGGTAAGTGATAAAAAGAAAGAATAATTTTTGAGGTGACATGCACCATCATAAACTTGATCAAAGTATTTGTAAAACATGGATAGCTGGGATCATAGTACTTCAACATAGCATGAAAGATATAGTTCTAACAATAATACATAGCAACTATGTTGTAACATGAAAAGGCACAAACAAAAGATTCATGAATAACAATACTTTGCAAGACATTTGTTTGTTTCACATAAATAAAACATAGCATAGTGGCATTCAGCTTGTCCCTCATAGAGTAGCAAAACATAAATGCATAGGACACCTTCAAAGTTTATAAGGGTGACTAGATACAAATAGTTTAAGAACAAGCAATATCAAAGTTATACATCAATCAACAAGTCTTGGGACAATGCACATTAAACTAAGAATGGCCAATATGCTCTCTCAATAGGTGCATAAAGATAGAAGATGGAGACTCAACATAAAAGTAAAAGAAAGGCCTTCATAGAAGGAAGCAGGGATTCAAGTCTCATCAAGAGCTTCCAAAAACTATGGTACTTATTAGCTTTCATCTCTCATTGCCCCTATCATAAGCATCTTTAAGTGATTAAGGTTAAAGCGACACAACTAAGAGGATATGCTTGACAAGTTATAAGTTGAAATCTCATGCCCCTTACTTACGAGTGCTGAACCTCATGCTACTCAACTTCAGTCACAAGTAAGCTCTTGTCATTGTAAGTACATATGTATCATAGAGAACCGCCAACGGGGTACCCCTTGCACATGATACAGGAGCTATCCCATAATCAAAATGACAAGGCAAGCAGACAATGAGCATCTCAGCGATCTTTTTATTTGCTATTTGCATAGGTTTTTATTGAGGATGCTTCATAGAGTGCTCATTATGGTTATGCTGCAAGTTTCCACCATGATTAGGGATGGCTTAGGCTATCGTCCCAGGCATTTCTCTAACACACATACAAACTCCACGATCTTATAAGTTCCCCTTTTATTTCACATCGCCGGGATTCATAAGCAAAAGAATCATGATATCAACGGAATATAAGTGCAATGTTGAAAGCGTTCCCCATGATACATGGTTCTGCTAACTTCAACTGATAAAGTGCAAGCATATACGCAACAAAGATGGACACAATGGTTCAAGATTATTAAGTGCAAGAAAGTAAATTGTGCCATCAAGTTCGTGAGAGCTTTAATCACTAATTTTCACATAACAAGTTTAATTCGGAAGGTAGATAAAAACATGAATATACTTGGAAGATAAAATGCTAATTGGTAGGTATGGTGGACTCTTTGGAATAACTTGGTTTTATTTGGAGTTGGATGCATGAGTGGAACTCATACTTGGTTGTGGAGGCTAGCAAAAGATTGGGAGCGACCAACTAAGAGAGCAATAATGGCCATAATCATGCAAAGCGACAAAACATCATTAATTAAAGCATAAAGTGATATTACAAGTCGAAAACTAAAGGATCATCGAGGCTATGGTGACTTGGGATAGTCATAACATGGTGTGAGCATGCGCCAAGCCAACCCAAATTAAGCATCAAAGGAGAATACCACAATACTATGCTTTAATATGCGAAAACAACGCATGATTCTTTCAAGGCACATTAAGAAATATCAATTGTTTATAACATGGCATGCTACAGCAAAAATCACTAAGCATAAAGCCAAAACAATATCAAGCATGCCATGACAAAGCATAGGCCACAGTCAAAAACAAGCTCCTTTTACCACTTAAGCATGAACTTTTCCTACTCTTTTCCAATCCAAACCAATCTATTTGAAAACTAATGAATGAAAGAGGGGGTCCAACCACTTTATTCAAGAAAAATAAGAAAACCAGGAAAACCAAAACCAAAACGAAAACAAAGACGCTCCAAGAGCAACACAACTGTGCATGAAACAATAAAATGAAGTGTTTGGAAGAAACCTGAGATTTTTATTGATGAAGAAGGGGATGCCTTGGGCATCCCCAAGCTTTGATGCTTGTACTTCTTGGATATTTCTTGGGGTTACACGGGTGGCATCCCCAAGCTTGAGCTTTTGTCCATTCTTCATCTCATTACATCATTTTTTCCTTACACCTGAAATTTTTTCCTTCATACAAAACTTGACACAACCTTTATTAGCAACATTAGTGCACTCAAGATAATAAGTCGTTGGGTTCAGTTCCAACACCAATAAAACTTCCATTAAAACACAAGCTACTGTAGCACTTCGCTCAAAAAGCTCAATTCCCCAAAGAGAACTCAAAAAGGAATCAACAAGAAGCAAATGCAAATAATGGCAGAAATCTGTCAAAACAGACCAGCAGGTAAAAACCAATTTTTTTGGAACACCTTCTGTTGCTCAAATCAAAAAGTGTTGAACTAACGAAAGTTAGATAACAACCTGGGGGAGAAGTACAAAAATTCACGCCTCAAAACGGCATATAGAGATTTTACACTAATTTTTACAGCGAAGCACAAAAATCTGTTTCGGGACAACAACTTTGCCAAGCATTACTTCTCTCTCATTAGAGGTTACTCTTGGCACAAAAAGCAAAAAAAAAGGATAAGGAGTGGTTATTACAGAGGTAATAACTTCCTAGACTCATCTAAAACTTTTGGGTTATCTCCCAATAAGTACTTTTCTTTAACGCCTTTAAGTTAGGCATAAGAAGCAAGAAAAAGGATTAAGTATTCTCAAATGAAGAAGCATTAAAACCAAATTTCTTGCCCTTACGTCTCTTACTTTTATTCTTAACCTTGGTGAACATATGATTGTTTGGTGTAGAAGCAAAGTGCATGGTGCCCTTTTCCACATATATTATTGCTCCAAGGAGTTTTAATAGGGATCTTCCAAGTGTAATTTGTCCTTTTCCTACACATTCAATAACAAGATAATCAGTAGAAACCATTTTCCCTAGGATCTTTGTAAACACTCCTTCAGCTATTCCAATTGGTAATATTGTGGCATTATTAGCAAGAAATATTTCTTCTCCTCCTTCAGAAAGTCCCCAAAGATTCAAAGATTCATTGATATCTTTAGGCATAAGACAGAATTCAGACATGATATCACAACGAGCATGAAAAGTTTCATTATTTATAACAATCTTTACTATAGGAAGCCATTTTGAGGGTTCAGAATTTATTGGAACATAATCATGATGTTCTCTAAGCGTGTTATAGCAATCTTTTAAACTAGTAGTGCGGGTCTCAAGAGTGTTCAATCTAGCAAATATGTTTATAAAGGAAGAATCGGATTTGCTAGGCTAGTTGTAAGTAAAGACCAACTTTTTATGGCATTAAAAGCATCATCCTCATTGCATTGGAGGAAATCTACTCCCACTAGAGCATCCAAAGCATATCTATAGCAAAGAGCAGTTCCAAGATAAAAACTGCTAAGAAACAAGCTTTGAGTCATTTTAGGTTCAGTTTTTCATGTAAATCAGAGATTCTAGACCAAGCTTATTTGAAACTCTCTTCAATTCCTTGTTTGAAAGTGAAAATCATTTCCTCAGGTGACATAGTGATTGGGGAAATGCTAGACATAATGGCAACTTAAGATAGGAACTAATAATAATTTATTTTTGTGTGTTTTTAATAAAGAAAGCAAACTTGGTACAACTAATTTTTTGTGTTTTTGATAAAGAAACAAGCAAACAAAGCAGAAATAAACTAAGCAAAACAAAAACAACAAAGTAAAGAGATTGGTTATGAGGGACTCCCCTTGTGAAGATGTCCTTGACTCCCCGGCAACGATGCTAGAAAAGTACTTGCTGGCTCGTGGTTGATAACGAGCTCGTTGGGGAACCCCAAGAGGAAGGTATGATGAGCACATCAGTAAGTTTCCCTCAGTTATGAAACCAAGGTTATCGAACCAGTAGGAGCAAGGAAACACCTCCAAGGTGTTGTTTCCAACTTGGAATCCTGCACAACACAACCACAAAACTTTGCCCTAACTTACAGTGAGGTTGCCAATCTCACTGGTTTTGCTCAAAACAAAGGATTAAACGTATTGTGTAGAAGAAAGCAATAGCTTGTAGAAAGTAAACAGTAAATAGTAAACAGTTGTAGATTGATGGTAAAAGAAAGGACCAGGGTCCATAGTTCACTAGTGGTGATTCTCCTTAAGATAGATGACATGTTGGGTGAAGAAATGACAACGGGGCAATTGACAAACATCGAGAAAGCATACATGCATATACTAATCATCTTGACTCCTATGAGATTTGATTGGGCATTGCAACATTATACATAGACCGTAATCCAACTGCATCTATGACTAATAATCCACCTTCAGGTTATCATCCGAACCCCCTCCAGTATTAAGTTGCAAGCAACAGATAATTGCATTACGCATTGCGTGTAAAGTAAACAATACGATTGTTCTATGAACAAAGGATTGTTGTTTTCTCCCTAGTAGCAACATCACATCTAGTATCTTAGAGATTTCTGTCACTTCCCCATATTATTAGAGGCATGAATCCACTATCGAGCATAAATACTCTCTCTTGGAGTTGCTAGCATCTGCTCGGCCAAGATAGCTACTAACAACGGAGAGCATGCAAGATCACAAATAACAAAGACATGATAGAATCAATAATCAATCTGAAATAGCATCTCAATATCCATCGGATCCCTGCAAACACAACATGTAAGATTACAAATAGATGATCTTGATCAGGCAGAGCTCACAAGATCTAAACATGGTAGCACAAAGGAGAAGAACCAACCATCTAGCTACTACATGGACCCGTAGTCCAAGGATGAACTACTCACACATCACACCGGAGGCTTGCATAGTGAATAAGAAGGCCTCTCGGGTGAATTCTCCCCTCCAGCAGGTGCCGGGAAGAGCTTCAGATCCCTCTCGATCTAGGAATGGAGATGGCGGCGGCTATAGACTCTTTCGTGGAATTTTGATTGGGTACCTAGGGTTTCTGTATCGGAGGCATATTATAGGCGAAAGGGGAGGCCGAGGGGGAGCCCTAGGCGGCCACACCACCCCCTGGCGCGGCTAGGCCTGGCCTGCATGGCCAGGTGGTGTGGGCTGCCCCTGGCCCCTCTCCGTCTCGTATTATGGCTCAGTGTCCCCCTCGATGAAATATTGACTTCGGCTTTTGTCCCGTCCAATTCCGAGAATATTCATTTTCGGACTTTCCTGGAACCAAAAACAGCAGAAAACATGCAGCTGGCACTGTGGCATCTTGTTAATAGGTTATTCCAAGAAAGTGTATAAAAAGTACTCCAAAGTGTGGACAAAACATAAGAAACTAGATATAAACCAAGCATGGAACATCAAAACTTATAGATACGTTATCAACGTATCAGGGTCCAGTACTCACGTGGATAAGATGTGGGTCCGATGCTGATCTGGATAAGTAGAGAGAGGTATCCACTACGAGAACCGATTGAACGTGTCCCCACTTGTCAGCATGTAACGGCAAGGGTCCACTACAGGACCCGACAGAACGCGACCCTACTTGTCAGCACGCAAGGGCGAGAGTCCACTATGGGACCTGACTAAACGCGATCCACTTGTCAGCACATAACTGCAAGACTGACGGACAGCGAGTTTGTGTGAGAGTTTCGTAGAAGGAGATGGGCAAAAGGGAGAAAAAGTTAAGCGGCTGGGGAAAACTGAGTACAACTAACAAACCAAGGGCACAAAAATAGAAATCCCTTTATCTAAATGCAATCACGTAGTATGTAAGTTTCCGAAGACATGCTTATTTCATCAAGTACAAAACCAATTGTTTCTTTTCGATGTATATGCATTGCATGCTTGTTGGGCGGATGACCCTAGGTAGGGTTGAGCCGAGGTACAAAGACAGTGTCTACCGAGGTATAACAGGGTCAAAGTAAGTGTTGATCAAGGTACCCAGAGGCCGGCCGAGTTACGGCCGACTCACCTATGGCTATATCTACTCAACAGGACCTCAGCCGACATGAACCACATGCCAGCATCATCATGTTTCATGTTTGCAGGTACTTCCTAGGCCGAGTTAACCAGGCTAGAGACGGGTTACGAGCTAGCTTACATGAGAAGGAAGAAATCTCCTCAGGGTTAGTGCTTTTCTCTCTCTACTAGAGTTTCTATAGAGAGAGAATGAGAGACAGAGGGACAGAAATGAAAGAGCAGGTGACATTATCTGATCGTTGGTGGTCAAGTCACATGGTCTCCCAGAGTCTTATGGCATGGCCTCACAAAGGCTTACGACATAGTCTCACAGAGGCTTACGCTAGGGAAACGAGGTGCACCGCTTTGCTATTTTAGGAAGAGCAATTTCATGGAATATGTTGTACACGTAAGCCCTAGATGTAACCTGGTCACTCCTTTATATGGTGAGCCAGGGCCTCCAAGGAGGGGGTCGGGCTATTTGGTGGAGGAAAAACCCTAGTGAGAGCAGAGAAGCACTTCTTCTTCCTCTCCGTGAGATCGCTCGATCAGCTTCTGTAAACACCATTGATACAAGAAATACAAATCTCTGTGTGTGGAATCACCACACTATCCCTCCTCGGATACCACTAGTACACTTTGGACCCATCTTTAGCCTACCCATGGCATCTGGCGTGATACCACCACGATAGTTGGCACCCACTGTGGGGCCAATAGTGGTGCTAGATGGAGTCAAGATCCGTACAAGAAACTTCATCATCTTCGGGCTAGTGCAGCGGTTCAGCGCGCTGGACTTCGTCAGCGACAACGCTCACGGCATCGATAACCACCCGCCTCCATGCAACGGGCTCTTCATCAGCTTTGGCACCCACAAGATCTACATCAGTGTCGACGAGTCCTGCGTACACCCGCATCACGTCGTCAAGGGAGGAGAACCCCCTCTCTGCGCGGCTCGCGGTCCGCGTATCACTCACCCCGCTAGCTGCGTTGAGGTGATGATGACCACACCAGATGTAGGAGCAAGCCAGGATCTTGCAGAAGATCCGGAGGTAACACCCAAATCGCCTAGGGCTAGAGGCTCGCCGCTTGAGAGACCATAGAACATACTGCAGCAGGCAATAGAGAGTCTAACAACACCAGTAGCTCCTATAGTTGATCTGGCTCAGGCACAATATATTAGAGGGTGTAAAAAAGATAACCGCGGCTCAGCAGTCGCTGAACATCACGCTGCGTGAGTACGCCAGAGCGAACAAGATTACCACTAGTCCCACCTGCATGGATGGTGTGAATATTAGGGGTAGAAACCTCATCAGTGAAATGTACAATGAATATATGCCTAGGCCAGGGGAATCAGGTAACCCCATGTTAGCAGGTCTGCCGAGGTATAGCACCCTAGCAAAGAACCTCAGGGCTGCAGATTGTAACACCCCTAGTTCTACTAATAATAATTAAGGTTTGTTTTGTGCATCATGAGCATAACATGCATATCATGGCTTGACAAACATTGCATCAAGAGAAATAAGAAACCCTAAACCCTAATATTTCCCCTCTTTCTTTAAAACTTATTCAAAAGGGTGGCTTTTATATTTTGAAAACTATGCAAAACTTGGAGCCCAAATTGATTATAAGGGCCCCTGAAGTATTTTCATATGTTTACAACAGCTCTTGTATTTTGGAAATATCCAAAACAGATTTGAAATTCAAACACAAAGAGAAAATGAGAAAAACAATCTTACTAAAAAATAGAACCAGGCGAAGCCCAGGCCGACCCAAACCTCCCTCTTGCTAACCGTCGCCCACGAGCAGCGCCTCGCGGCCCACCTAGCCCACACGTGGCGCAACCGTGGCCCGATACCATTTTGTCCACCTCCCCTGTTCGTCGTCTTCCTCCCCGACGGAGGAAGCAGGTCGCTGGCACGCCGCCTGCCATCTGCCGTCATGCGCGCCAAGATGCGTGCCGCCGCTGCCTGCAAGACCCTGGACGTGCCACGGAAGAAGCCTTAGCACGCCACTTCTTCCCCTCCCTCGCTCTCGCATCACAGGGTGCAAACTCTAGCCTCGGACCTCGCCGGCTCCCCGCCATTCCCGGCCACCCCGAGCCCATATGAGACCAGTTCTAGAACCTCCATGCTCCCCTCTTTCTCCTCCCGGAAGGAATCGAGCCAGGGTGCTCTAAGTCGAGCCCCACGTCGTCGTCTTCTTCATCACCGACAGAGCTCGACGCCATTCATGTCGTCGCTCCCGACTTCGCCTCGCCTCCCCGACCCGTCTGCTAGCTTCTCGGTGAGCCCACGGTCCTTATGGACCTCTTCGAGTCGACCCTTCCTCTCTGGTTCGAGCCCTCGCCGTGCGCCACCACTCGCCGCCGTGCAAGCTCGTCGTGGTTACCGCTTCGGTGACCAATAAATGGCGGCGCCACCACTATCAGTCTCAGCGCGGCGTGCTGAGTCGAACGCGACCCCTCTCACTCGCTTGCGCGGTCTCGATCGGCGGATCGAGCAGCGATTTGAGGATCAAGCTTCGGCTGACATCAGCATGACGTCATGCCTACGTCATAAGCCCCTTTTCTTTTATTTAAATGTTTTCTGAAAATCATTTCTGGATATATAAATAACTGTGTGGGCCCTATCTGTCAGGTTTTTAATATTTTAGAAAATAATTTCTGAAATTATTAAATATATGACATGTGGGTCCAGATGGAAAAATATTTAATATAATCCAAAAATGTTTAATTGTTTTAAAATGATTTAAAAATGAATTAAAATTGGGAAAAATTATGACTAATACATTTTAAGTCAGAAAAACACAAATAATATATCGAAATGTTCAGAAAAATGAGATCTATCTCATAGCATCAAAGTCATGCCTCATTGTAACAACTAAAATGATCTCCTTAGTGAAACCCTAATGAAACCCTCTCATATGCCTCCGAAGTTTATCAGAAGTGCTATCTAGGGCATTCCGACTCCGCTTAAAATGGTGCATATATCTTTAGGGTTTGATGTAACACCTTTAAATATGTCATATCATCATCCTTGCTTGCGCATTGCACAAGCGCCATGTGTTGATTGTCACTTTCCTTTCTAGTGTTTCTGCTTCTTCTCGGTAGACCTCGGAGTTCATGTGAGCAACGAGATCGAGTCCAAGAATGAAGATCGAGATCAACACCATCGAAGGTTATCAACGAGTGACGCCAAGCAGATGAACCTGGAGTTCTATATCTGAGTATCAATAGGCAAAGGCAAGCAAAACCCCACACATGATATAATCCTTTGCTTTCAAAGTATTTTATTCTTGGCATGTGCATATGATTCCAAAGTCTTTTACGATAGTTAGTTTAATCCTATCTGATGCATGTTCCCCTTTGTAGCCTATATCCCCTGATCCACTGCTCCTAGCATAACTAGGGTTTGTCTTATGAGCTTCGCTAGAGCTGTTATATCTTTTGTGCTTAGCCAAGCTTAGTTGTTACCGCTGATCCATCCGGTTGATGAATCAGAGCTGCGAATGAACCTAGTTGGACAGGATGACGTGGTATGATCAGAGATGAAAGTTAAACATGATAAGGCTTGTATGGGAGGCCACGTCGGGTTGTGGTTTTTGCAGTCCCATACTTGCCACTACTAGGACATGAGTTCTTGCCTCTTGAACCAAGACGAGCGTACAACCACACGGGGGCCTGGAAATCCCCTCGACCAACTAACTTGCCTAGTAGATTCCATGAGTCACATAGTTCGGACGTTCCATTCGACATATGCATTCTGGTTGTTCTCGAAGGAGGTGCATTCATATAGGTAGGTAAGCGTGGCCAGGAACAAGAGAGGCATGACCTCCGTAATCTTGGTCCCCACACACATCTCTAGGACCGGCTTCAGGACTTCACCCATTACGGCGGCATCTCCTTAGGGCGTGACTCATGGTCTCGGAGAAAGCAAGGTAAAGGTCGTGGTCAACCACTCTCTGTCGGCATTCCAAGGAAGAGGGCTAATATTAAGTGGCATTAAGAATCGGTTGGTATGTGTGGGTAAAGTTGTGCACCCCTGCAGGGTATTAATCTTTTCGAAAAGCCGTGTCCATGGTTATGGACGACTTGGGAACAGACGTGATGATCATAGAAAACTATAACCTAATCATAAAACTTGGCAAGTAAAGTAATGTGTTCTTAAGGATGCTTCCTCAGGGATCGAGGGGGTGATCCTAGTTGGTAGGTTCAGCTGATAAAGATTGGATGGATATCAAAAGAAGATCAAAGCTAGAGATATCGTTTTCTTATCCCCTTTTAAAAGGTTCTATTTAGTCGAGCTTCTCCTCTCTCTTTTACAAAGAAAGTTAGCTTTATGCAAAATAACCCCACCAGCCATAAGTCTTGCGGAGTACGCCCTGTACTCAGCCTTGCTTTGTTGAAACTTTTGCAGCAGGTAAGTGTTCCCATAGAAGATGAGTTCTTTACAGCATCGACATCGACGAGTAGCTTGGGGTTCCCAGTTGGCAGCCTGGAATCTATGGATTGGGACGTCATCGTTATGCTTCAGGCCTCTTAGGCCATTTGTTAAGTTTGCTATACTTAATAGCATAATTTGCCTTCCGTTGTTTGATGTTTGTGGTCAGTGACCTCTGCTTGTAATAATTTTTGTGTCGTAGGGTCACTGTAATGTTACCGATTCTCTCACTGTATGCTTCTAAGATTTAGGTTAGGCTTATATCAGATAGAGGTCTGGGATTTGTCTAGCCTTCATCTTGGGGGTGTCACAGGTTTTGGTATCAGAGCAGTACCGAATGTAGGAAAACCTTTCTACTAGTCGATGTTGAGTATAATGCTTGTTAAAACTATTTGAAAGTCGAAAATTATTTGCGAAAATTCTAGTATGCTTCTTTTTCTCCTCATCCAGTTTCGCTCTAACTCTGGGTCATCTTATCTTGTGTTGAGTTTGAAAATTTTTGCTATCTCGTCTCGTCTTTCAAACCTTAGGTGCCTTTTTGGCATGTCGTTTCTTAACCAGTTGACCTAGTGTTGAGTTTCTAGAGTTAGTGTGTGTGTTCCTTGTTTCCCTTTGCTCTTATTCAGTTGACAGATTCCTTTCCATCATGATCTCTCTATCTTATGGGCCCACAACATTGTGTTGATGGTTCCATAGTGTTCTGTTCTAGGTCTCGAGGTTTCCTTTCGCCTCGTGTGCCTCCTTTTCATTTGTTTGGGTACTTTAGAAGTTTTTTCTTATCTTGGAAGCTACCTCGTGATTACTACCTTGTAGTACCGTCTGTGCTACTAATATAGTAGTTATTCCTTTCTCGGGTCTTAACCCTTGGACTTGAACCAAATATCCCTAAGTGTGCTTGATTCTGGTGTTGTGAATCTTGTACATGAAGATGACCTTTAACCCAAGATCCATTCTTGTTGATTCCTGTTGATAATGTCCAAACATTACCTTAGGATGGCTAGTACCTTCTAGTATAGCCTCAAGCTTGTGGTTATTGTTGTGATTAAATTACGACAAACAAAGGACTTTCCCTACCACATGCTATGGCAGATGTTCTTTAATGGAACCAAATAGATCATGACAATAGTACTCCTCATGAGTCTCGCATCTATACTCGTGACTCTGCCACACCTTCCCTTTCCTGCATTGGTCCTCGGAAGATTGTTGACTTATGCATCCACATCTCGGGATTCTATCCTGAGCATGTTCCTTCTTTCCTTGTTGTTTCCGACCTTTGTCTACCAGTTGGTAGCCAAGTAGTAATGCACATCGGTGTCTTCCGATGCAAGATACTTTTGTGGTCCGTCAAGACAAACCATTTCGGAATGTCAGGAGAAACAAACTCCGGTACCTCCTCATTTCTAGGACCAGGTCAAAGTGTTGTAATCCGCAGATCAAGAGGCAATGATTAGCTTTTGATATGTTCCACCTTAATTTATCACACTTGTTTATACTAAGAGGTCATGCTAAGTTTTATGACTTCCTTACTGAAGTGATGCTCTTACACATATTTACCCACCCTTCCTCCGAGCTTTCGTGTTCGTGAATGGTGCATC
Organism: Avena eriantha; assembly: GCA_910589775.1. Lineage (NCBI taxonomy): Eukaryota > Viridiplantae > Streptophyta > Magnoliopsida > Poales > Poaceae > Avena > Avena eriantha. The sequence continues at coordinate 418,828,014 of OU342745.1, read as the reverse complement.
TGCGTAATAATGTGGCCATCTGAGATTCTTAGCAGTCATTATTGGTTTAAACCTCAACAAGGACATTTGTGTCATTCTTAGCGTGATGGTTAATATATCCCTAAGCAAAAGATGATTGTGCCACCAAGTCCACTACTCTGGTGCCTTCTCCTCAGTCAAAGAGTTAGGCTTGTGCCGAAACTCTGAGACTATTCCGTCTTGCCTTACCAAGCAAGTTTTCTCTCGAACTAAGTAACATATCGGTGGTTCGTGATATTCTAGACGTATTTCTAGAAGTATCGTCATGTTGCCACGTGATTGTGTTGTCCAATTCTTGAGCAAGCAGGTTCTCAAACTGCTTCCTTCTCCAAGGATCCGTACTGGATACCCCTGAACTAGTTGGCTGAGCTTAAACAACAACCTGGAGAGTTGTAAGACAAAAGTTCTATCAAACTTGTTCCTCCTAAAGGGATGTCTAGTTTTTGTTTGCACTGAAGAAAGATAGTATTTCCTTCATGGATATGTTATCTTCCCCTGCCTTTGATTTGATTTGGGTTATCGTCAAATCAAACTCAGTCCTAGGGACTATCCTTATGGTGTATCTACTTGTGATGTTTCACCTAGGTACATCTTCATGTTCTTTGGTCTGACCAATGTTGTTGTTTTGTTCATACAATTAATGAGACCTTATTCTTGGAGTATGATGATAAGTTTGTTAATGAGCCCATCGATGACATTCTTATCTTCTCCATGCTAGATTAGATTCATATGGAACAGTTGGCATTAATGTTGGAAAACTTTTGAGAACCATCTTCGTGTCATCTCGAAGTATGTGTTCTGGATGTTAGAAGTGACCTTCTCCGGTTCACGTGCAAAATTTGAAAGCTATCGTAGTGGATTTGAGAAGAGTTATCTTTATTTCCTCGGGAATCGTTTCAAGTCAATTAAGCATGTGTGAAGTATTCTTGATATGGTAGGCTGATACCTTCCCACCTCGACAAGATTATTTAAGCACTCAAAGCCACTAGCTGATTTGTCATGGAAGAGAAGAAGTTCTATAAACTTTAGTATCCTCCTAAATGTCTCCCAACAATAAGGATGCATTTGTGTTTCGTTGCAATCAATTCATGTAGGGGCAATTATCTTTTTATAACTTGCTAATACATTGGGTTTCGCAACCTAGATCATTCTTTTGGAGCTTTACAATGTAGTCCATGTCTCGAGAATCTAGTAATTTTACCTCTGTGGTAAATGTTGCAAGTCTTCTATTCGGATATGTTGAGTCTGAAGTATCATTCCACTTAACCAGAGTTGAATCTCAAGCAGCAACGATGGTTGATGTTCATCAAGGTTTTGACATCGGTCTCTTTGTAAATCTGGCAAGATTGATGTAGTGGTTGACACAATTAGCCGGAAGACCCCTTGTCACATTCTCTTGAATTAGTAATAACAACCACTCCTCATAAGGCTTCTTCTATGACTTGATATAGGAGTTGTGCTTATGGTTTCTTTTGTATCTGATGTCCGACCTTTAATTGATGTCCGCTTTTTCGAACATCAAGGAGAACATTTAAAGTAGTGTTGCTAAATGTTTCTCGGTCGATCCTTCAGACCCTTTTAGGTTGGCAAGCATCTTGTTGTGCCAAGTAATTGAAGTCTGAGAAATGAAGTTTCTTTTTCCTCGTGTCATCAGGAATCTTCTTATAGATTCATCTTAGTGGTGTAAAGTGATATCACGATCTTTGGCAAAGATTCTGATATACTTGGATGAATAAAGAGTTTCCTTCGGTTCCTCTAATGTGTTTGAAGAGCAACTATGATATTGGTAATCATAAGTTCCTCTTGTTACATGTTCCTTGTGGCTCTTGTGAGTCCTCGCCACAAAATAACCCTTCTATCTTGACCTTCTGCTGAACGAAAGAGTGATCCTTCTATATCAAAAGTAGTTCAACAACTTGGTTATCCGTATCTTTGTATCCCCAGAAGCTCTACTTAAGCCGTTAGTAGAGGTTCATCTCTCGAAGTATGTGGTCGTGTTCTTTCCGTTGTACGCTCTCTTCTTCAGAAGCTTAAACTCTTCTGAAGCTCCATGGTCTCAATCCTTATGAAGACCAATTATCTGTCACCTTGAAACCCATCTCCTTTTGTTTCCTCTATTACCTTGACGTGTTTCATCCTCGTTGGCTCCAGAGATGTTATGAAACATCTATCCATGAGTTGACCATGAGATACTCTGTTTGTGGTTTGTGTCTTTCCCTCTTCTCTTCAGTGTGTGCATCTATCTCGAAGAAAACGAAGAGCTTCATTCATTCGATAATGGTGGCATGGATGAACCTCTCCAACAAGACCGTAGAAGTTTAGTGTAACCCTGTTCCTTCTATCTTCCTACCTAGGAATCTCGGGACGAGATTCTGTTAAGGGGGATAGAACTGTAACACCCCTAGTTCTACTAATAATAATTAGGGTTTGTTTTGTGCATCATGAGCATAACATGCATATCATGGCTTGACAAACATTGCATCAAGAGAAATAAGAAACCCTAAACCCTAATATTTCCCCTCTTTCTTTGAAACTTATTCAAAAGGGTGGCTTTTATATTTTGAAAACTATGCAAAACTTGGAGCCCAAATTGATTATAAGGGCCCCTGAAGTATTTTAATATGTTTACAACAGCTCTTGTATTTTGGAAATATCCAAAACAGATTTGAAGTTCAAACACAAGGAGAAAATGAGAAAAAAAAGGAAAAACAATCTAACTAAAAAAATAGAACCAGGTGAAGCCCAGGCCGGCCCAAACCTCCCTCTTGCTAACCGTCGCCCACGAGCAGCGCCTCGCGGCCCACCTAGCCCATGCGTGGCCCAACCATGGCCCGATACCGTTTTGTCCACCTCCCCTGTTTGTCGTCTTCCTCCCCGACGGAGGAAGCAGGTCGCTGGCACGCCGCCCGCCGTCCGCCATTGTGCGCGCCAAGATGCGTGCCGCCGCTGCCTACAAGACCCTGGACGCGCCACGGAAGAAGCCCTAGCATGCCACTTCTACCTCTCCCTCGCTCCCGCATCATAGGGTGCAAACCCTAGCCTCGGACCTCGCCGGCGTCCCGCCATTCCCGGCCATCCCGAGCCCATATGAGACCAGTTCTGGAACCGCCGTGCTCCCCTCTTTCTCCTCCCGGTAGGAATCGAGGCGGGGTGATCTGAGTCGAGCCTCACGTCGTCGTCTTCTTCATCACCGACAGAGCTCGCCACCGTTCATGTCGTTGCTCCCGACTTCGTCTCGGCTCCCTGACCCGTCTGCTAGCTTCTCGGTGAGCCCACGGTCCTTATGGACCTCTTTGATTCGACCCTTCCTCTCTGGTTCGAGCCCTCGCTGTGCGCCACCACCCGCCGCCTCGCAAGCTCGCCGTGGTCACCGCTCCGGTGACCAATAAATGGCGGCGCCACCACTAGCAGTCTCAGCGCGGTGTGCTAAGTCGAACGCGACCCCTCTCGCTCGCTCGCGCAGTCTCAATCGGCGGATCGAGCAGCGATCTGAGGATCAAGCTTCGGCTGACATCAGCATGACGTCATGCCTACGCCATAAGCCCCTTTTCTTTTATTTAAATGTTTTCTGAAAATCATTTCTGTATATATAAATAACTGTGTGGGCCCTATCTATCAGGTTTTTAATATTTTAGAAAATAATTTCTGAAATTATTAAATATATGACATGTGGGTCCAGATGGAAAAATATTTAATATACTCCAAAATGTTTAATTGTTTTAAAATGATTTAAAAATGAATTAAAATTGGGAAAAATCATAACTAATTCATTTTAAGTCAGAAAAATACAAATAATATATCAAAATGTTCAGAAAAATGAGATCTATCTCATAGCATCAAAGTCATGCATCATTGTAACAAATAAAGTGATCTCCTCAGTGAAACCCTAATGAAACCCTCTCATATGCCTCCGGAGTTTATCAGAAGTGCTATCTAGGGCATTCCGACTCCGCTTAAAATGGTTCATATATCTTTAGGGTTTGATGTAACACCTTTAAATATGTCATATCCTCATCCTTGCTTGAGAATTGCACAAGTGCCATGTGTTGATTGTCGCTTTCCTTTCCGGTGTTTCTACTTCTTCTCGGTAGACCTCGGAGTTGATGTGAGCAACAAGATCGAGTCCAAGATTGAAGATCGAGATCAACACCATCGAAGGTTATCAACGAGTGACGCCAAGCAGATGAACCTGAAGTTCTATATCTGAGTATCAATAGGCAAAGGCAAGCAAAACCCCACACATGATATAATCCTATGCTTTCAAAGTATTTTATTCTTGCCATGTGCATACGATTCCAAAGTCTTTTACGATATTTAGTTTAATCATATCTGATGCATGTTCCCCTTTGTAGCCTATATTTCCCGATCCACTGCTCCTAGCATAACTAGGGTTTGGCTTATGAGCTTCGCTAGAGCCGTTATATCTTTTGTGCTTAACCAAGCTTAGTTGTTACCACTGATCCATTCGGTCGATGAATCAGAGCTGTGAATGAACCTAGTTGGATAGGATGATGTGGTATGATCAGAGATGAAAGTTAAACATGCTAAGGCTTGTATGGGAGGCCACGTCGGGTTGTGGTTTTTGCAGTCCCATACTTGCCACTACTAGGACCTGAGTTCTTGCCTCTTGAACCAAGACGAGCGTACAACCACACGGGGGCCTAGAAACCCCCTCGACCAACTAACTTGCCTAGTAGATTCCATGAGTCACATAGTTCGGGTGTTACATTCGACATATGCATTCTGGTTGTTCTCAAAGGAGGTGGAGGAGGTGCATTCATACAGGTAGGTAAGCGTGGGCGGGAACAAGAGAGGCACGACCTCTGTAATCTTGGTCCCCGCAGACATCTCTAGGGACCGGCTTCAGGACTTGACCCGTTACGGCGGCGTCTCCTTAGGGCGTGACTCATGGTCTCAGTGAAAGCAAGGTAAAGGTCGTGGTCAACACTCTCTGCTAGCCTTCCAAGGAAGAGGGCTAATCTTAAGTGGCATTAAGAATCGGTTGGTACGTGTGGGTAAAGTTGTGCACCCCTGCAGGGTATTAATCTTTTCGAAAAGGCGTGTCCACGGTTATGGACGACTTGGGAACGGACGTGATGATCATAGAAAACTATAACCTAATCGTAAAACTTGGCAAGTAAAGTAATGTGTGCTTGAGGATGCTTCCTTAGGGATCGAGGGGGTGATCCTAGTTGGTAGGTTCAGCTGATAAAGTTTCGGTGGATATCAAAAGAAGATCAAAGCTAGAGATATCATTTTCTTATCCCATTTTAAAAGGTTCTATTTAGTCGAGCTTCTCCTCTCTCTTTTACAAAGAAAGTTAGCTTTATGCAAAATAACCCCACCAGCCATAAGTCTTGCGGAGTACACCCTGTACTTAGCCTTGATTTGTTGATACTTTTGCAGCAGGTAAGTGTTCCCATAGAAGATGAGTTCTTTACAGCATCGACATCGAAGAGTAGCTTGGGGTTCCCGGTCGGCAGCCTGGAATCTATTGATTGGGACGTCATCATTATGGTTCAGGCCTCTTAGGCCATTTGTTAAGTTTGCTATACTTAGTAGCATAATTTGCCTTCCGTTGTTTGATGTTTGTGGTCAGTGACCTCTGCTTGTAATAATTTTTGTGTCGTAGGGTCGCTGTAATGTTACCGATTCTCTCTTTGTACGCTTCTGAGATTTAGGTTAGGTTATATCAGACAGAGATCTGGGATTTGTCTAGCCTTAATATTGGGGGGTGTCACATAGATGCAGCAGCGTCCGAGTTAGAGGGTCTGACCGGTGAAGCCCGACAAAGGCAAAAAGAAAGAGTTATTGAGTTAATGAAAATTGCAAACAAGCAGAATAAGGAATTTCTCAAGGCAAACCCATCAAGGGCAGGAGGTTCCTGGGTCGTTCATTTGGCCGAGGGCGCTCCATCAAAATCCACTGGGGCATCATCATCCCTTGGTGAAGGCCCACAAAGAGAAGAGGTGGTAACCTCTGGGAGAAAAAACAAGAAGATGGTCCCTTATGACTCGGCAAGGGCATGGAAAGGAAAAGCAATACAACGCGATGAAGATCGCCATAGTGCTAGCCGAGGTGAATGTGGACGAGGAAATCACGGCCAAGGCCATGCAGGTCAGGGAAACACTGGGCACGGTAATGTCGGGCATTTTAACTCGGCAGGAGTTGGACCTAATCCACCTCGGCAGCACCAACAACAGTATGTACCTTGGTAAGAGCAAAGTGTCGGCCCAGCTATGCAACAACAATAGGTTCACCCTGGTCACAACATATATGATGACGGTTATTCGGCTATGGCCAATGTTGGGTTTCCTAGGCCGGACCTTCATGTGATAGGGTCACGACTGGGAAATAGGAACCTACAACGAGACGATGCAAGATTGAAGCTAGACCAGATTTATAGGTCGTAAATGATGGAAGGATAAGGTCCTCCGGGCCCGGCGTGCTTTGGACCTCGAATACCGAACTTCTAGTTGGCCAGAGGAACAAAGATATATGATGGTAGTACCAAGCCAGAAGATTGGTTTATTGATCATGCCACCGCAGAGAACATTGTGATGGGTAATCTGAGATGAGTGGTGAGATATGTACCGCAGATGCTAGAGGGACCAGCAAGAGTTTGGCTGAATAATCTACCACTAGGAAGTATCAATTGTTGGCTGGATTTTGAGGAGATGTTTATCAGCAACTTCACCAGTACTTACAAGAGGCCGAATAGGCCCCAACAACTGGCAATGTGTTGGCAGAAGGCGAATGAGACAGACCGTGAGTTTCTAACTCGGTGGTGCAACATGCGGAACTCATGCGAAGGAGTAGTCGAGTCACAAACAATTGCCTGGTTTGCACAGGGGTGCAGGTATGGAAGTGTGTTATGGCGAAGGTTTTAAAGAGATATGCCAACTACATTGGCTGAGACAATTAGAATCGCCGACTCATATGCACTGGGTGATCCAACACACCCTCGGCTTGTGTCAAATGAGTCAAATGAGGAATATTACCCCCATGATGGAGCTGGGTCATCCCGGTGAAATGATTTCCAGGGTAAGAGAAGAGATGAAAGGCCAGATTACAAATATGGCTCGCATCATGTCGCTGTTGTGGACCAAAATCAACCTAGAGCTGGGAGTATCCAGCGACAAAACAGTGGTGGCCAACAGAGGGCACAAAAAAATGATGGGAAGAAGCCTTGGACCAGTGAACAGAAAAAGCAATGGCAAGAAAGGAAAGATAGGTGCTGGCATGTGGTTGACATGGGAGCTTCTTCTTCTTCACTCCCCGACAACAGCGCTAGTAAGTTAGCTTGATGGCCCAAAATATCGAGCTCGTTGGGGAACCCCAAGAGGAAGGTATGATGAGCACAGCAGTAAGTTTTCTCTCGATTATGAAACCAAGGTTATCGAACCAGTAGGAGCAAGGAAACACCTCCAAGGTGTTGTTTCCAACTTGGAATCCTACACAACACAACCACAGAACTTTGTCCCTAACTTACAGTGAGGTTGTCAATCTCACTGATTTTGCTGAAAACAAAGGATTAAACGTATTGTGTGGAAGAAAGTAATAGCTTGCAGAAAGTAAATAGAAACAGTAAACAGTTGTAGAATGGTGGTAAAAGACAGGATCGGGGTCCATAGTTCACCAGTGGTGATTCTCCTTAAGATAGATGACATGTTGGGTGAACAAATTACAGCGGGGCAATTGACAAACATCAAGAAAGCATACATGCATATACTAATCATCTTGACTCCTTTGAGATTCGATTCGGCATTACAACATTATACATAGACCGTAATCCAACTGCATATATGACTAATAATCCAACTTCAGGTTATCATCCGAACCCCCTCCAGTATTAAGTTGCAAGCAACAGATAATTGCATTATGCATTGCGTGTAAAGTAAACAATATGATTGTTCTATGAACAAAGGATTGTTATTTTCTCCCTAGTAGCAACAACACATCTAGTACCTTAGGGATTTCTGTCACTTCCCCAGATTACTAGAGGCATGAACCCACTATCGAGCATAAATACTCCCTCTTGGAGTTGCTAGCATCTACTCGGCCAAGATATCTACTAACAACAGAGAGCATGTAAGATCACAAATAACAAAGACATGATAGAATCAATAATCAATCTGAAATAGCATCTCAATATCCATCGGATCCCATCTAGCTACTACATGGACCTGTAGTCCAAGGATGAACTACTCACGCATCACACCGGAGGTTGCATGGTGATGAAGAAGGCCTCTAGGGTGAATTGTCCCCTCCGACAGGGTGCCGGGAAGAGCTTCAGATCCCTCCTGGTCTAGGGATGGAGATGAAGGTGGCTACAGTCTTTCGTAGAATTTTGATCGGGTCCTTAGGGTTTTTGTATCGGAGGCAATATATAGGCGAAAGGGGAGGCCAAGGGGGTGCCCTAGGCGGCCACACCACCCCCTGACGCGGGCCAGTCCTAGCCGCACGGCCAGGTGGTGTGGCCGGCCTCTAGCCCCCTCTCCGTCTCGTCTTCTGGCTCCGTGTCCCCCTTGGTGAAATATTAACTTTGGCTTTTGTCCCGTCCAATTCCGAGAATATTCATTTTCTGGCTTTCCTGGAACCAAAAATAGCAAAAAACATGCAGCTGGCACTATGACATCTTGTTAATAGGTTAGTCCAAGAAAGTGTATAAAAATACTCCAAAGTGTGGAAAAAACATAAGAAAGTAGATATAAACCAAGCATGGAACATAAAAAATTATAGATATGTTAGCAACGTATCAACATCCCCAAGCTTAACTCCTGCTCGTCTTCGAGTAGGTAAGTGATAAAAAGAAAGAATAATTTTTGAGGTGACATGCACCATCATAAACTTGATCAAAGTATTTGTAAAACATGGATAGCTGGGATCATAGTACTTCAACATAGCATGAAAGATATAGTTCTAACAATAATACATAGCAACTATGTTGTAACATGAAAAGGCACAAACAAAAGATTCATGAATAACAATACTTTGCAAGACATTTGTTTGTTTCACATAAAGAAAACATAGCATAGTGGCATTCAGCTTGTCCCTCATAGAGTAGCAAAACATAAATGCATAGGACACCTTCAAAGTTTATAAGGGTGACTAGATACAAATAGTTTAAGAACAAGCAATATCAAAGTTATGCATCAATCAACAAGTCTTGGGACAATGCACATTAAACTAAGAATGGCCACTATGCTCTCTCAATAGGTGCATAAAGATAGAAGATGGAGACTCAATATAAAAGTAAAAGAAAGGCCTTCATAGAAGGAAGTAGGGATTCAAGTCTCATAAAGAGCTTCCAAAAATTATGGTACTTATTAGCTTTCAGCTCTCATTGCCCCTATCATAAGCATCTTTAGGTGATTAAGGTTAAAGTGACACAACTAAGAGGATATGCTTGACAAGTTATAAGTTGAAATCTCATGCCCCTTTCTTATGAGTACCGAACCTCATGCTACTCAACTTCAGTCACAAGTAAGATCTTGTCATTGTAAGTACATATGTATCATAGAGAACCGCCAACGGGGTACCCCTTGCACATAATACAGGAGTTATCCCATAATCAAAATGACAAGGCAAGCAGACAATGAGCATCTCAACGATCTTTTTATTTGCTATTTGCATAGGTTTTTATTGAGAATGCTTCATAGAGTGCTCATTATGGTTATGCTGCAAGTTTCCACCATGATTAGGCATGGGTTAGGCTAGCGGCCCAGGCGTTTCTCTAACACACATACAAACTCCATGATCTTACAAGTTCCACTTTTATTTCACACCGCCGGGATCCATAAGCAAAAGAATCATGATATCAACGGAATATAAGTGCAATGTTGAAAGCGTTCCCCATGATACATGGGTCTGGTAACTTCAACTTATAAAGCGCAAGCATATACGCAACAAAGATGGACACAATGGTTCAAGTTTATTAAGTGCAAGAAAGTAAAGTTTGCCATCAAGTTCGTGAGAGCTTTAATCACTAATTTTCACATAACAAGTTTAATTCGGAAGGTAGATAAAATCATGAATATACTTGGAATAGAAAATGCTAATAGGTAGGTATGTTGGACTCTTTGGAATAACTTGGTTTTATTTAGAATTGTAACTCATACTTGGTTATGGAGGCTAGCAAAAGACTGGGAGCGACCAACTAAGAGAGCAATAATGGACATAATCATGCAAAGGGACAAAACATCAGTAATTAAAGCATAAGTTGATATTACAAGTCGAAAAATAAAGGATCATAAAGGCTATGGTGACTTGGGATAGTCATAACATGGTGTGAGCATGCACCAAGTAAACCCAAATTAAGCATCAAAGGAGAATACCACAATACTATGCTTTAATATGCTAAAACAACTCATGATTCTTTCAAGGCACATTAAGCAATCTCAATTGTTTATAACAAGTCATGCTACAGAAAAAAATCACTAAGAATAAATACAAAACAATGTCAAGCATGACATGACAAAGCATAGGCCATAGTCAAAAACAAGCTCCTTTTACCACTTAAGCATGAACTTTTCCTACTCTTTTCCAATCCAAACCAAACTTATTTGAAAACTAATGTATGAATGAGGGGGTCCAACCAATTTATTCAAGCAAACCAAGCAAACTAAGGAAACGAAAAACCAAAAACCAAAACGAAAACGCTCCAAGAACAACACAACTGTGCATGAAACAATAAAAATGAAGTGTTTGGAAGAAATTTGAGATTTTTAGTGATGAAGAAGGGGATGCCTTGGGCATCCCAAAGTGTTGACGCTTGTACTTCTTGGATATTTCTTGGGGTGACACGGGTGGCATCCCGAAGCTTGAGCTTTAGTCCATTCTTCATCTCATTACATCATTCTTTCCATACACCTGAAATTTTTCCTTCATACAAAACTTCACACAATCTTTATTAGCAACATTAGTACACTCAAGATAATAAGTCTTTGGGTTAAGTTCCAACACCAATAAAACTTCCATTAAAACACAAGATACTGTAGCACTTCCCTCAAAAAGCTCAATTCCCCAAAAAGAACCCAAAAAGGAATCAACAAGAAGCAAATGCAAATAATGGCAGAAATCTGTCAAAACAGACCAGCAGGTCAAAACCAATTTTTTCGAAGACCTTCTGTTGCTCAAATTGAAAAGTGTTGAACTAACGAAAGTTAGATAACAACCTGGGGCAGAAGCACAAACATTCACAGCTCAAGCCGACGTACAGAGATTTTACACAATTTTTTACAGCGAAGCACAAAAATCTGTTTCGGGACAGCAACCTTCCCAAGCATTACTTCTCTCTCATTAGAGGTTACTCTTGGCACAAAAAGCAAATAAAAAGGATAAGGAGATGTTATTAGAGAGGTAATAACTTTCAAGACTCATCTAAAACTTTCTTGTTATCTCCCAATAAGTACTTTTCTTTAACGCCTTTAAGTTAGGCATAAGAAGCAAGAAAAGAATCAAGTGTTCTCAAATGAAGAAGCATTAAGAGCAAATTTTGTTTTCATAGGAGAAGCAAAAGGAATCTTCTCTATCTTCTTAGGGAAGTGTTCTATACCTTTCTTGAGTGGGAGTTGATATTTAATGGTGCTTTCTTTCATATCAATAATGGCACCAACAGTTCTAAGAAAAGGTCTTCCCAAAGTAATAGGACAAGAAGCATTGCATTCAACATCCAAAACATAGAAATCAACAGGGACATAAGAATTGTTAACCATAATAAGAACATCATTAATACTCCCCATGAGTTTCTTTTTAGCATTATCATCAAGTGGGACATTTAAATAACAATTTTCCAATGGTGGCAAATCAAGCATTTCATAAATCCTTCTAGGCATAATAGAAACACTACTATCAAGATCACATAAAGCTTTGAAATCAAAATCATTTACTTTCATATTAATGATGGGTTCCCAACCATCTTCTAATTTCATAGGAATAGAAGTTTTATGTTTCATATTTTCTTCTTTATTTTTTATGAGAGCATCAGTAATGTGTTTTGTAAAAGCCATATTCATAGCACTAGCATTAGTACTTTTAGCAAGCTTTTGTAGGAACATAATAACTTCAGAGATGTTGCAACCATCAAGATCAAAATCAGAATTATCATCTAAAGTAGTAGAGCTATTGTTCCCCATGTTTCTAAGAATTTCAGCATTTATTAGAAAAGGTTCCATTAGGTTTATTAGCTTCAACATTAGTGGTAGTGATAGTAGAAACACAAATATTTCTAGCAATTTCATCTTGTCTTTCCCACTTAGCATGCAATTCAGCTAATAGTCTAACATTTTCATCAATTCTAACTTGTATGGCATTAGTAGCAGCAAAGGGATTCTCAATAGTTTCAGGTTTAGCAGCCATTTTATTCAAAGAAGATTGTGCTTCAGCCAATGATGCTATGTTTCTTTCAGCATTAGAGAGTTTTTCCTCAATAGTTTTATTGAAAGCAGTTTGTTTACTAATAAAATCTTTAAGCATAACTTCAAGTTCAGAGGGTGCACTCCTATTATTGTTGTAGGAATTTCCATAAGCATTACCATTATTGGGAGGATATGGCCTATAATTATTATTACCAAAATTGTTCCTATAGGCATTGTTGCTAAAATTATTATTTTTTATAAAGTTCAAATCAACGTGCTCTTCTTGAGCAACCAAAGAGGCTAACGGAACATGATTTGGATCAATATGAGCTTTCCCATTAACAAGCATAGACATAATAACATCAATTTTATCACTCAAGGAGGAGGTTTCCTCAACATAATTTACCTTCTTACCTTGTGGAGCTCTCTCAGTATGCCATTCAGAATAGTTAACCATCATATTATCTAGAAGCTTTGTTGCAGCACCCAAAGTGATGGTCATAAAGGTACCTCCAGCAGTAGAATCCAGTAGATTTCTTGAAGAATAATTTAGTCCTACATAAAAGGTTTGGATAATCATCCAAGCAGCCAGTCCATGAGTGGGACAATTCTTTACCAAAGATTTCATTATTTTCCAAGCTTGAGCAACATGTTCATTATCAGATTCTTTAAACTTCATTATTTCACTTCTCATAGATATAATCTTAGCAGGTGGATAGTATTTTCTAATAAAGAATCTTTGCATTTAGTCCAAGAATCAATACTATTTCTAGTTAGGGTTTGCAGCCATTCTTTAGATTTTCCTCTCAAAGAGAAAGAAAACAATTTCAGCTTTATAATATCCCCATCTATATCCCTATGCTTTTGCATCTCACAAAGTTCAACAAAGTTATTTAGATGAGCGGAAGCATCTTCAGTACCAACACCAGAAAATTGTTCTCTCATAACAAGATTAAGCAAGGCAGGTTTAATTTCAAAGAAAGTAGCTTCAGGAATAGGTGGAGCAATAGGTGTGCACATGAAATCATTTTTGTTGGTGCTAGTGAAGTCACACAACTTAGTGTTTTGAAGAGTAGTCATTTTTTGTGTTTTTAATAAAGAAAGCAAACTAGTACAACTATTTTTTGTGTGTTTTTGATAAAGAAACAAGCAAACAAAGCAGAAATAAACTAAGCAAAACAAAAATAACAAAGTAAAGAGATTGGTTACGAGGGACTCCCCTTGTGAAGATGTCCTTCACTCCCTGTCAATGGCGCCAGAAAAATACTTGCTAGCGTGTGGTTGGCGTGGGAGCTTCTTCTTCTTCACTCCTCGGCAACGGCGCTAGTAAGTTAGCTTGATGGCCCAAAATATCGAGCTCGTTGGGAAACCCCAAGAGGAAGGTATGATGAGCATAGCAGCAAGTTTCCCTCGGTTATGAAACCAAGGTTATCGAACGAGTAGGAGCAAGGAAACACCTCCAAGGTGTTGTTTCCAACTTGGAATCCTGCACAACACAACCACAGAAGTTTGTCCCCAACTTACAATGAGGTTGTCAATCTCACCGGTTTTGCTGAAAACAAAGGATTAAACGTATTGTGTGGAAGAAAGTAATATCTTGCAGCAAGTAAACAGAAAACAGTAAACAGTTGTAGATTGATGGTAAAAAAAGGACCGGGCTCCATAGTTCACTAGTGGTGATTCTCCTTAAGATAGATGACATGTTGGGTGAACAAATTATAGCAGGGAAATTGACAAACATTGAGAAAGAATACATGCATATACTAATCATCTTGACTCCTTTGAGATTCGATTGGGCATTACAACATTATACATAGACCGTAATCCCACTGCATCTATGACTAATAATCCACCTTCAGGTTATCATCCGAACCCCCTCTAGTAATAAGTTGCAAGCAATAGATAATTGCATTAAGCATTGCATGTAAAGTAAACAATACGATTGCTCTATGAACAAAGGATTGCTGTTTTCTCTCTAGTAGCAACATCACATCTAGTACCTTAGAGATTTTTGTCACTTCCCCAGATTACTAGAGGCATGAACCCACTATCGAGCATAAATACTCCCTCTTGGAGTTGCTAGCATCTACTCGGCCAAGATATCTACTAACAACGGAGAGAATGCAAGATCACAAATAACAAAGACATGATAGAATCAATAATCAATCTGAAATAGCATCTCAATATCCATCAGATCCCATCTAGCTACTACATGGACCCATAGTCCAAGGATGAACTACTCACGCATCACACCGGAGGCTTGCATGCTGATGAAGAAGACCTCCAGGGTGAACTCTCCCCTCCGGCAGGGTGCCAGAAAGAGCCTCAGATCCCTCCCGATCTAGGGATCGAGATGACGGCGACTACAAACTCTTTCGTGCAATTTTGATAGGGTCCTTACGGTTTATGTATTGGAGGCAATATATAGGCGAAAGGGGAGGCCGAGGGGGTGCCCTAGGCGGCCACACCACCCCCTGGCGCGAACCAGGCTTGGCCGCGCGGCCAGGTGGTGTGGCCGGCCTCTGGCCCCTCTCCGTCCCGTCTTCTGGCTCGGTGTCCCCCTCGATGAAATATTTACTTTGGCTTTTGTCCTGTCCAATTCCGAGAATGTTCATTTTCTGACTTTCCTGGAACCAAAAACAGCAAAAAACATGCAGCTGGCACTATGGCATCTTGTTAATAGGTTAGTCCAAGAAAGTGTATAAAAATACTCCAAAGTGTGGACAAAAGATAAGAAAGTAGATATAAACGAAGCATGGAACATCAAAAATTATAGATACGTTAGCAACGTATCAATAGGACGAGGTATACATATGAGGCCATGTTGGATCAACCATGCAAGTTCCGCATGCCCAATCCGAGCAAACTGGCGAATCATACAACCTGGTAGTGCGAGTGGTTTCAGCGTGTAGGACAAGGTAACCCAGAGCAAGGTAACATGGCCCCCCCTCAGCAGCCTTGGCAGCAGCAGCTTACGAGAGCAAAATCTCAACAAATGATGTTACCACCACCCCCGCTGAGGTACGAGAATCACGAAAAAAGGATGTAGTGCATCAGGTGGAGAACCAGAATCAGGGGAACTGAGGAAACCCCAACAATGATGGGAGAAATCAGTACAGGGAGAACCACTAAAGTTATTGTGTGTTTACCACAGAAGAAACTGATAGGCAGATTGTGTGGCGACGACATATGGAGGTTAATGTTGTTATTCCGGCTGTGCCGAAGTACATGCATTGGTCTGATCAAGAAATCACATGGAGTATCAAGGATCATCCTAGGATCATGCCGAGTCCTGGATCATACGCTTTGATGCTTGACACAACTTTCATCGGGCCAAGTATCAACGTGAAGTTCTCCAAGGTGTTGATTGACAATGGCAACAGTATTAACATACTGTATAAAGATAACATGCACAAGTTGGGATTCTTAGAGAATATGCTCCAGGCGATAAATACCACTTTCCATGGCATTGTGTCGGGTTTGTCCTACGAGCCTATTGGCAAATTCTGAATTGATGTCTTATTCGACACAAGAGAGAATTGTAGGACAGCAGCTACCATGCATTACTCGGCAGGCCAGCTCTTTTGAAGTTTATGGCAAGTGATCACATCAGTTACTTAAATATGAAGATGACAAGGGCAAATGGAGTAATCACCGTTGTAGGGGACTTTAGGCGCTCTATGGAGTGTGCCTCGGATGGTTCAAACCTGGCCGAGTCATTGGTGATCGCACAAGAGAATAAAAGAATCCAAGAAGCTGTGGCATTGGCTCAGCATGTGCATCTAAATATGCCAGCCCTGAGTAACCCACATGGAAGTGTGTCGTTTCAGACGACAAAGGACACCCAGAAGGTGCCAATTGATGATCAGTTCCTAGAGCACATCGTGACTATTGGTGCAGGCCTAAGCAATAAATAGTAAAGCGAGCTCATCAGCTTCCTCCATGAGAATCGGGATATCTTTGCTAGGTCCACATAGGATCTGCAAGGTGTGCCGAGGGAGCTGGTTGAGCACTCTTTGCATGTTAGACTCGGTGCAAAGCCAATGAAGCAACCTCTCCGTCGCTTTGCCGAAGATAGGAGAAAGGTCATTGGTGACGAGATAGCTCGGCTCCTTGCAGCCGGGTTTATCATGGAGGTGCTTTACCCGGATTGGTTGTCTAATCCGGTGCTGGTATAAAAGAAGAAAGATGACCCAAACATGAAAGTGGTGTGGCACATGTGTATCGATTACACGAACCTAAACAAGGCGTGTCCAAAAGATCTGTTCCCCTGCCAAGGATAGATCAGGTCATTGACTCAACCACTGGGTGTGAGCACTTGTCATTCGTAGATGGATATTCTGGTTTCCACCAGATACCCTTGAACCTGGATGATCAAATAAAGACTGCTTTTATTATCCCGTACGGGGCTTATTGCTATTGCACTATGCCATTTGGCCTACGTAATGCAGGGCAACGTATCAAAGGTGCATGCAAAAAGTGCTTGCACGATCAAATTGGCAAAAATGTCCAAGTATATGTCGATGATGTGGTGATAAAAACCAAGGAGAGTCACACTCTCTTAGATGATATCCGGCAAACATTCACGAACTTAAGAAGGTTCCGAGTGAAGCTTAACCCGGAAATGTGCACCTTCGGTGTCCCGGCCAAAAAATTACTCGGTTTCCTCGTGTCCAGCTGAGGTATCGAAGCAAACCCAACTAAAATCTGAGCTATCGAGCGAATGGAATTGCGGACATGTCTCAATGATGTCCAGAAGTTAACTGGTTACCTGGCATCATTGAGTCGTTTTGTATGTCGGCTGAGAGAAAAGACATTGCCTCTCTATCAACTAATGAAAAAATCGAATAAGTTCATATGGACACCGCAAGCAGATAGCGCTTTCCATGAACTAAAAAAGATGTTATCCTCTGCACATGTGTTAGCTTCGCCATTTTCCAAAGAGCCGATGTTGCTTTACGTAGCAGTGACGAACCGAGTCGTAAGTGTTGTGATAGTGGTGGAGCGTAACGAGGAAGGTAAGTCGGTGGAGAGGACAGTATATTACCTAAGTGAAGTACTATCCACTTCCAAGCAAAACTATGCTCATTATCAAAAAATGGCATATGGCGACTATATGGCGGCCAGAAAGCTTAAGCACTATTTTGAAGAACACCCCATAAAGGTGATATGTGAAGCACCTATATCCGAGATAATGAGTAACAAGGATGCAAGTGGCTGATGTCTACGCACTTCTATTCTTGTAGACAGTTGTTGGGCCTCCAAGTGTAGAGGTTTGTAGAACAGCAGCAAGTTTTCCCTTAAGTGGATCACCCAAGGTTTATCAAACTCAGGGAGGAAGTGGTCAAAGGTATCCCCTCTCAAGCAACCCTGGAATCAAGATACAAGAAGTCTCTTGTGTCCCCAACACACCCAATACACTTGTCAGGTGTATAGGTGCACTAGTTCAGCGAAGAGATAGTAAAATACAAGTGGTATGGATATAAGATAACGGTGCTAGAAAATACTTTGATGGCGTGGAAGAGACTAAAGGAAAACTGAAATAAAGATGGAAGCAAGCAAACATATAACAGATCTAATTACAAACAGTGTATCAATGCTTAGAAACAAAGCCTAGGGATCATACTTTCACAAGTGAACACTCTAAATATCTTCTCTTTATGATACTACTCTTAACTACTCTCTGGTTGGACACTCTAATCCATGGTAGGGCTATAACAGCACACCTCAAAGTTCGCTTTCCGCATCTAGATAACCCCACACTGTCACCTTGAGTACTAGATGGTTCAAACACCACAATTTCATAAAGACATCCAACTCCAAATATAACTCATAACAAGTATTTGTAATCTCTAGCCTAAGTGCCACCATGGTGTGCACACTGTCAACTTCACACACATGGGGAGAGCAGAGATCTATTAAAGCACTTGAGTAGCAAGGTAGATCTATAGATTACAAGCTCATGATCTCAATAAGATCAGGCATAGAGAGAGATAAACACATAGCTACCAGTAGAAAGCTTAGCCTCGAGAGAGAACTACTCCCTCATCATCATGGGAATTAGCAACGGTGATGGAGATGGTGGTGGAGATCGATGGAGATGGCTCCGGGGGCACTTCCCCGTCCCGGCAAGGTGCCGGAACAGAGACTTTCTGTCCCCCGAATCTCCCCTTTGGTGGCGGCGGCACTGCGAAACTTTTCGTGGATTTCTGATTGACGACTTAGGGTTTTTTCCTCGGGAGGAATATATAGGCGAAGGGGTGAGGTCGGTGGGCGTCCAGGGGGCCCACGCCACCTGGTGGCGTGGCTAGGGCTAGCCCACGCCACCACATGTTGTGGTTACCCTGTGGCCCCTCTCCGTCTCGTCTTCTGGCTCCGTGAGTCTTCCGGGAAAATAACGACTTTGGCTTTTGGCTGGTCCAATTCCGAGAATATTCATTTTCTAACTTTCCGGAACCAAAAATAGCAGAAAACAGGCAACTGGCACTGTGGCTCTTGTTAATAGCTTAGTCCAAGAAATCATATGAAAAGTACTCCAAAGTGTGGACAAAACATAAGAAATTAGATAAAATCAAGCATGGAACATCAACAATTATAGATATGTTTGCAACGTATCAACATCCCCAAGCTTAACTCTTGCTCGTCCTCGAGTAGGTAAGTGATAAAAAGAAAAATAATTTTTGAGGTGACATGCACCATATAAACTTGATCAAAGTATTTGTAAAACAATGATAGATGGGATCATAGTACTTCAATCATAACATGAAAGACAAAGTTCTAACAATAAGGCAAAGCAACTAAGTTGTAACATGAAAGGATACAAACAAAAGATTCATGAATAGCAATGATTTGCAAGACGTTTGTTTGTTTCACATATAGAAAACATAGCATAGTGGCATTCAGCTTGTCCCTCATAGAGCAAACATAAATGCATAGGACACTTTCAAAGTTCATAAGAATGATTAGATATAAGTAGTTTAAGAACAAGCAATATCAAGTTATGCATCAATCAACAAGTCTTGGTACAATGCACATAGAACTAAGAATGGCCACTATGCTCTCAAAGTAGGTGCATAAAGGTAAAAGGTGGAGACTCAATATAAAAGTGGAAGAAAGGCCTTCATAGAAGGAAGTAGGGATTCAAGTTTCATAAAGAGCTTCCAAAAATTATGGTACTTAATAGCTTTCAGCTCTCATTGCCCTATCATAAGCATCTTGAAGTACTTAAGATTAAAGTGAACAAACTATGGTGTATATGCTTGACGAAGTATAAGTTGGAAATCTCATGTCCCTTGAATACGAGGGCCGCTCCTTAGGCTACTCAAGTTTAGTCACCGGTTCGTTCTTGTCATCGTAAGTACATGTGTATCATAGAGAACCGCCAACGGGGTACCCCTTGCCCGATGATACGGCAGAATCCCCATATCAAAATGACAAGGCAAGCAGACAACGAGCATCTCATCAATCTTCTTATTTACCATGGGAATATGGTGCTTTTTTCTTTCTTTCCTCTTTTCATAATCTCTTTTTTTTCTTTTTCTCTTTTTTTCTCAATGTCTGACTCTTTTTTTATAAGAAGAATGCTTCATAGACAGCTCATTATGGTTACGCTGCAGGTTTCCACCATGTTAGCATGGATTAGACCAGCGGCCCAGGCGTTTCTCTAACACATATACATAACTCCATGGACTTACAAGCTCCCCTTTCATTTCACACCGACGACATCCATAGACAAAAGAGCATGATGTCAACTAGGTACAAAGTACAAGTGCAATGTTGAAAGCGTTCCCCATGACAACATGGTTCTGCTAATCCCCAACAAATAAGTGCAAGCATATACAACATGGACGACACAATGGTTCAAGTTTATTAAGGGCAATAAAATTAAAGTGTGCCATCAAGTTCGTGGGAGCTTTAATCACTAGTTTTCTCATAACAAGTTTAATTCGGAAGGTAGATAAAAACAATAATATACTTGGAATAGCATATGCTAGTAGGCAGGTATGGTGGACTCTTTGGAATAACTTGGTTTTAGGAGTTGGATGCATGAGTGGAACTCATACTTGGTTGTGGAGGCTAGCAAAAGACTGGGAGCGACAAACTAAGAGAGCAATAATGGCCATAATCATGCAGAGCAACAAAACATCATTGATCAAAGCATAAAGTGATACTACAAGTTGAAAACAAAAGGATCATAAAGGCTATGGTGACTTGGGGTAGTCATAACATGGTGTGAGCATGTGCCAAGTCAACCCAAATAAAGCATCAAAGGAGAATACCACAATACTATGCTTTAATATGCTAAACGCATGATTCTTCCAAGGCACATTAAGCAATATCAATTGTTTATAAGAAGTCATGCTACAACAAAGAATAATAAGCATAAAGCCAAAACAATATCAAGCATGGCATGACAAAGCATAGGCCACAGTCAAAAACAAGCTCTCTTTATCACTTAAGCATGAACTTTCCTACTCTTTTCCAATCCAAACCAAACTATTTGAAAACCAACGTATGAAAGAAGGGGTCCAACCAATTTATTCAGCAAACTAAGCAAACCAAGCAATCCAAAAACCAAAACGAAAATGAAAAAGAAGACGCTCCAAGAACAACACAACTGTGCATGAAACAATAAAAATGAAGTGTTTGGAAGAAACCAGGGATTTTTATTGATGAAGAAGGGGATGCCTTGGACATCCCCAAGCTTTGACGCTTGTATTTCTTGGATATTTCTTGGGGTGAAACGTGTGGCATCCCCAAGCTTGAGCTTTAGTCCATCCTTCATCTCATTACTCATTCCTTCCATACACGTGAAATTTTTCCTTCATACAAAACTTCACACAATTTTTATTAGCAACATTAGTGCACTCAAGATAATAAGTCTTTGGGTTCAGTTTCAACACTAATAAAACTTCCATTAAAACACAAGCTACTTTAGCA
This sequence comes from Avena eriantha, assembly GCA_910589775.1. NCBI lineage: Eukaryota > Viridiplantae > Streptophyta > Magnoliopsida > Poales > Poaceae > Avena > Avena eriantha. Next base: position 418,806,697 of record OU342745.1, on the reverse strand, counting down.
CTTCCCTCAAAAAGCTCAATTCCCCAAAAGAACTCAAAAAGGAACCAAGAAGAAGCAAATGCAAATATTGGCAGAAATCTGTCAAAACAGACCAGCAGGTAAAGAAGAATTTTTTTGAAGACCTTATGTTGCTCAAATCAAAAAGTGTTGAACTAACAAAAGTTAGATAACAACCTGGGGTAGAAGCACAAAACTTCACATCTCAAAAGGATGTACAGATATTTTACACGAATTTTTACGGTGAAGAACAGAAATCTGTTTCGGGACAACAACTTTCTCAAGCATTACTTCTCTCTCATTAGAGGTTACTCTTGGCACAAAAAGCAAATAAAAAGGTTAAGGAGCGGTTTTTACAGAAGTAATAACTTCCAAGACTGATCTAAAACTTTTAGGATATCTCCCAATAAGTACTTTTTCTTTAACGCCTTTAAGTTAGGCTTGATAGTTTGAGAAGATGCTCACATAAGAAATATGAATTGAAGTAAAAGAGAGCATCAAGAAGAAAATTCAAAACACATTTAAGTCTAACCCACTTCCTATGCATAGGAATCTTGTAGAGAAACAAGTCATAAAAGGACAAAGCAACAAGCATAGGAAAGCAAAACAAGTGCGACTTCAAAAATTTCAACATAAAGAGGAGAAACTTAATATTGTTGAGATACATAAAACCATGTTTCCCTCTCTCATAATAACTTTCAGTAGCATCATGAATAAAATTAACAATATAAATATCACATAAAACATTCTTATCATGAGCCACATGCATATAATCATTATTACTCTCCACATAAGCATAGTCATTCTTATTAATTGTAGTGGGAGAAAATTCAACAAAATAGATATCATTATTATTCTCATCACCATAATCATCAAATATAGGAGGCATATTGTAGTCATAATTAATTTCTCCTCAATAGTAGGTGGACTGAAAATATCATATTCATCATTGTAATCATCATATATTGGAGGTATAGTATCATCAAAGTAATTTTCTCCTCCATGCTTGGGGGACTAAAAATATCATGCTCATCAAAACCAGCTTCCCCAAGCTTAGACTTTTCCACAGAATTAACAATAATGATGTCCAAAGAATTCATACTAACAACATTGCTATTAGCATGCAAATAAAGTTCCATAGGTTTTTTAATTTTCTCTTTAAACACTTCATGTCCTAACTCAAGATAAATACTATAAAGATCTCTATATTTTGTTGTTGTTTTCCATTAAGCCTAACTAGTGAAAACAAGAAACAAATAGACAAAATTGCAGAATCTAAAGGAAATAACTTCGAGCACTCACACCAGAGGATGTGAGTACCTTTTACCTTACCTCCCCGGCAACGGCACCAGAAAATAGCTTGATGTCTACGCACTTCTATTCTTGTAGACAGTTGTTGGGCCTCCAAGTGCAGAGGTTTGTAGAACAGCAACAAGTTTTCCCTTAAGTGCATCACCCAAGGTTTATCAAACTCAAGGAGGAACTGGTCAAAGGTATCCCCTCTCAAGCAACCCTGCAATCAAGATACAAGAAGTCTCTTGTGTCCCCAACACACCCAATACACTTGCCAGGTGTATAGGTGCACTAGTTCGGTGAAAAGATAGTAAAGTACAAGTGGTATGGATATAAGATAGCAATGCTAGAAAATACTTTGATGGCGTGGAAGAGACTAAAGGCAAACTGAAATAAAGATGGAAGTAAGCAAACATGTAACAAATCTAATTGCAAACAGTGTACCAATGCTTAGAAACAAGGCCTAGGGATCATACTTTCACTAGTGAACACTCTCATATAAATATCTTCTCTTTATGATACTACTCTTAACTACTCTCTGGTTGGACACTCTAATCCATGGTAGGGCTATAACAGCACACCTCAAAGTTCACTTTTCGCATCTAGATAACCCCACACTGTCACCTTGAGTACTAGATGGTTCAAACAAACACCACAATTTCATAAATACATCCAACTCCAAATATAACTCATAACAAGTATTTGTAATCTCTAGCCTAAGTGCCACCATGGTGTGCACACTGTCAACTTCACACACATGGGGAGAGCAGAGATCTATTAAAGCACTTGAGTAGAAAGGTAGATCTATAGATTACAAGCTCATGATCTCAATAAGATCAGGCATAGAGAGAGAGATAAACACATAGCTACCGGTAGAACCCTTAGCCTCGAGAGAGAACTACTCCCTCATCATCATGGGAATTAGCAACGGTGATGGAGATGGTGGTGGAGATTGATGGAGATGGCTCCGAGGGCACTTCCCCATCCCGGCAGGGTGTCAGAACAGAGACTTTATGTCCCCCGAATCTCCCATTCGGTGGCGGCGGCACTGCGGAACTTTTCGTGGATTTCTGATTGACGACTTAGGGTTTTTGCCTCGGGAGGAATATATAGGCGAAGGGGCGAGGTCGGTGGGCGTCCAAGGGGCCCACACCACCTGGTGGCGTGGCCAGGGCTAGCCCGCGCCACCACATGGTGTGGCAGCCCTGTGGCCCCTCTCCGTCTCGTCTTCTGGCTCTGTGAGTCTTCCGGGAAAATAACGACTTTGGCTTTTGTCCGGTCCAATTCCGAGAATATTCATTTTCTGACTTTTCGGAACCAAAAATAGTAGAAAACAGGCAACTGGCACTATGGCTCTTGTTAATAGGTTAGTCCAAGAAATCATATGAAAAGTACTCCAAAGTGTGGACAAAACATAACAAAGTAGATAAAACCAAGCATAGAACATCAAAAATTATAGATACGTTTGCAACGTATCAGTGGCCAAATTGCCAAATGGGCCATTGAATTAGCCCCATATGCTCCACAATATGATAGAAGAGGCACAATCAAGTATCAGGCAGTGGCCAACTTTTTTGTGGATTGGGCTGAAATGCAGTATGAGCCACTCTTGCCGGATTCAAACTACTGGAGAATGCATTTTGATGGATCAAAGTTGAAGACGGGGTAGTCCTTACCTCGCCCAAGAAATATCAATTGAGATATGTGCTTCAGGTCCACTTTCGAGCATCAAACAATGTGGCCAAATATGAGTCGCTCGTGCATGGGTTAAAAGTAGCAAAAGAGATCGGGATACGTCCGATACAGTGCTTCGGTGATTCAGATTTGGTAGTGCAACAATTTTATAGTCATTGGGATGCGTTGGATGCAAACATGGCCCTTTATAGATTCCACGTCCAAAAGACATGTGGGTACTTTGAAGGATGCAAATTCGATGATGTACCGTGAGCTGAAAATGATGCAGCCGACGTGTTGTCTAAACTGGGTTCATCTGGGCAGGCCATCCTGTTGGGGGGATACCCCTGGGTAGGGTCACGCTGAGGTATAAAGGCCGAGTTAGCCGAGGTATGGCGCGGTTAAAGTGAATGCTGGTCGGGTCTCCTCAAGGCAGGCCGACTTATGGGGTAACCCAGCCTGGCGGGTGTTTGCCTAACATTAACTCGGCCGACATAAAACGTATCTCGGCTATGCTTGATTTACCATATGTGCAGGTACCCTCGTAGCCGGGTTAGCCAAGCACTAGCCGGGTTAGCCAAGCGCTAGCCGGGTTACCACTTGTCTTCCAAGAGAAGGAAGGAATCTCCCGCTGGTCAAAAGGTGGCCTCTGTCCACTATAGCGTGAGCGAAGCAAGCAGAGAGAAGGACCAGCGGGGCGTGGCTGACAAAGGTGACGCAGGCAGTGTCGGCTGACGTGATCTATGTCGGATGATACCAATAGCCAAGGAGCTCACAGAGGATTACGTCCAAGGTCCGGACTAGCTGTTTAAAGTGTGTAAAGAAGCATCTTGCTTTAACCAAAGGGCATATTCGGGGAATATGCTTCCACGTGTGCCCTAACTTTGTAACCTGGGCTCCCCTATATAAGGAGCACTAGGGCCTCCATAGCAGGGGATCGATCATTCTGTTAAGGAAGAACCCTAGGGCTTTGTAGTATGGAGTAAGAGAACTAGTCTCCTGCTCACGAACAGCTCGAGGAGCCCTTGTAGTCCACATCAAACAAGAGAGAAATACAAACATCTGTGTGTGGAATCACCACACTATCCCTCCATGGATTCCTCTAGTGCAGATTGGCCCCATCTTTAGCCTATCCATGGCATTTGCCGTGCCACCACCACGACAGTTGGCGCCCACCGTGGGGCTAGCGGCGCTAGCAGGAGTAAATATCTGGACGGGAAACATCTTTGGCACCGGCGAGCGCATCGTCTCTAGGCTGGTTCAGCACTTTGGAGCGCTAGATTACATAGTGACAAAGTTGGGAGCTTCGACAGGTGTCCTCCTCCGTGCAATGGCCTCTTCATAAAGCTTGGTGCGCACAAGATCTACGTCAGCGTCGACGAGTCCTGCGTACACCCGCGGCATGTCGTCGAGGGAGGCGAGCCACCTCTCAGCGCAGCTCGTGGTACGCATATCACTCACCCCGCAAGCTGCGTTGAGGTCATGATGATAGCACCTGACGCGGGAGCAAGCAAGGATCCGGCGCTAGAGCCGGAGGCAACGCCATAGTAGGCAAGGTCTAGATTCCCTCCACTAGAGAGGCCAGAGAATGTATAGCAGAAGGCAATAGATATTTTAACAACACCCATAGCGCCAGTAGTAGATCTGGCTCAGGCATAGACCGAGTTAGAGGAAACTAGGCAGAAAATGCTAGCTGGTGCAAAAAAAGCAGCTGAGTTACAACAGTCACTGAATATCACTTTGCGGGAGTATGCAAAGGCAAATCGCATAGATGGAGTAAAGATCCGAGGTAGAAACCTGATTACTGAGATTGACAGGGAGTATGTGCCTAGGCCGGGTCAAACAGATACGATAGTAACTTCAGGGCTGGAGAGGTACAATACCCCGGCAAAGACCCTTAGGGCTGCCAATGCAGCTGCCTCCGAGTTAGAAGGCTTAACCGGAGAAGCCCGAGAGATGCAAAAGGAAAGAGTTAACCACTTATTGAGGGTAGCGTGTCAGCAGAATGAGGAGATAAACAAGGCAAACCCGGTGCAACCCAGAGCATCTCATGTAGTTTATTCGGCAAGGAATAACCCGGCAAAATCTGCTGGAGCTACGTCGTCCCCTGGACATGGCCCTAGGAGAGAGGAAGTGGTAACCTCGTGTAGAAGGGACAAACAGATGGTCACGTATGAGTCTATGTTGGATCAATCGTGCAAGTTCCATACGCCAAGTCCAAATAGTCCGGCGAATCATATGACCCGACAGTGTGAATGGATGAGGAAATTAGAGCAAGGTAGTTCGGGGAATGCTTAGGCACCTCGGCACGATGCACCTCGGCATGATGGACCTCGGAATGAAGCACTTCGGCAGCAATTGCTCAGAGGGGAATGGACAACAACTGATGTCGCCTCCACCTCCACCGAGGTATGAAAATCAAGAAAGGAGGGATGTAGTGCATCAAGTGAATAACCAGCAACCACAAGACCAAGGGTATCACCAAATGAAGGGAGAAATGAGTACAGAGAGTATCATCAAAGTTACTGTGTGTTCACCACAAAAGAGACTAACAGAAAGAGCTTGCAGCACCGACATATGGAGGTGAATGCGGTAATGCCGGCTGTGGTGAGGTATATGCCTTGGTCGGATCAGGAGATCACTTGGAGCATCAAGGATCACCCAAAGCTTATGTCGAGTCCTGGATCGTAAGCGCTGGTGCTAGATCCGACGTTCATTGGGCTGAATATCAATGTGAGGTTCTCCAAGGTGTTGATAGACAACGGCAGTAGCATTAACATCATGTACAAGGATACCATGCACAAGTTGGGAATATCGGAGAACATGCTCCAAGCAACGAGGACCACCTTCCATGGCATTGTACCGGGTATCTCCTGTGAGCCAATTGGTAAAGTCTGGGTTGATGTGTTATTCGGCAGAAGGGACAACTACCGGACTGAGAACTTGGAGTTTGAGGTGGTGAACTTGGAAAGCGCGTATCACACGTTACTCGGTAAGCCTGCACTGAACAAGTTTATGGCAAGTACTCACATCAGGTACCTGAAGATGAAACTGCCGGACCAAGGGGAGTGGTTACCGTAGCTGGGGACTTCAGGCGTTCTATCGAATGTGCTTCCGTCGGATATAACCTGGTCGAGTCTCTTGTGATTTCTCAAGAGAAGAGGAAAATTCTAGAAGTGGCGGCATTGGCTCAGTCCGCGCAGCATCATATGCTGGCTCTGACTAACCCGCATGGAAGTGTTTCATTTCAAGAGACAAAAGATACAAAGAAAGTTCCTGTTGACGATTGGTTCCCAGAGTGCACCATAACTATTGGTGCCGGGTTAAGTGACAAATAGGAAAGCGAGCTTGTCAACTTCCTCCGTGAGAATCGGGATATTTTTGCTTGGTCTAGACAGGACCTGTAAGGCGTGCCGAGGGAGTTAGCCGAGCACTCTTTGAATGTAAGACCCGGAGCAAAGCTGGTGAAGCAACCTCTCTACCGCTTCGCCGAAGACAGGAGAAAAGCCATTGGAGATGAGATAGCTCGGCTCCTTGCAGCCGGATTTATCATGGAGGTATTTTACCCGGATTGGCTCTCTAATCTGGTGCTCGTGAAGAAGAAGAAGAAGAAGAAGGATGATCCGAATGTGACAGTGGTATGGCGCATGTGTATTGATTACACGAACCTGAATAAGGCGTGTCCAAAAGATCCATTTCTGCTGCCAAGGATAGATCAGGTCATAGATTCAACTGTTGAATGTGAATTCTTGTCATTCATAGATGCATATTCTGGTTTCCACTAGATACCTCTGAATCCAGATGATCAAATAAAGACTGTGTTTATCACCCCATATGGGGCTTATTGCTATCACACTATGTCGTTTGGATTACGTAATGCAGGAGCAACGTATCAACGATGCATGCAAAAATGTTTGCATGACCAAATAGGTCAAAATGTGCAAGTTTATATGGATGATGTGATGATAAAAACTAAGGAAAGAAAAATGCTCCTTGATGATATCCGGCAAACATTCACGAACCTAAGGAGGTTCTAGATGAAGCTTAACCTGGAAAAATGTACCTTTGGTGTGCCGGCAGGGAAATTACTTGGTTTCCTTGTATCCAGCTAAGGTATAGAGACCAAGCCCATGAAAATCCGGGCCATAGAGAAAATGGAGTTGCTGAAGTGTCTTAATGATGTGCAGAAGTTTACGAGTTTCCTGGCTTTGTTAAGACGGTTTGTAAGTCAGCTGGGAGAGAAGGCATTGCCCCTCTACCAGTTAATGAAAGCAGATAAATTTACGTGGATACCGCAAGCTGATAGAGCATTCTGAGAGTTAAAAAATATGTTATCCTCTGCACCAATACTAGCCACGCCACTACCCAAGGAGCCAATGTTGCTCTATATAGCCGCGACCAACCGAGTCGTAAGTGCAGTAATAGTAGTGGAACGCGATGAGGAAGGAAAGTCGGTGCAGAGACCAGTGTATTACCTAAGTGAAGTATTATCAGCTTCAAAACAGAATTACCTACATTATCAGAAGATGGCATATGGTGTGTACATGGCAGCTAAAAAACTTAAGCATTACTTCGAGGAGCAACCTATCAAAGTAGTATGTGAAGCACCCATATCCGAGATTATGGGCAACAAAGATGCTAGCGGCCAAATTGCAAAATGGGAAATTGAGTTAGCCCCATATGCACCACAATTTGATAGAAGAGATGTGATTAAATCCCAAGCTATGGCAGATTTCTTCATGGATTGGGCTGAGATGCAATATGAACCACCTCTACCGGACTCAAATTACTGGCTAATGCACTTTGATGGGTCGAAGATAAAGGAAGGACTTGGGGCCGGGGTAGTGCTTACCTCGCCCAAGAAGGATCAGCTAAAATACGTCCTCTAGATCCATTTTAGCGTATCAAACAATGTGGCCGAATATGAAGCACTTGTGCATGGACTCAAGGTAGCAAAGGAGGTAGGCATACGTCAGATACTTTGTTTTGGAGACTCGGATTTGGTAGTACAACAAGTGTCTGGAAATTGGGATGCTCTGGACGCAAACATGGCACTTTACAGATTCCATGTCCAGAAGATAGGTGGTTTCTTCGAGGGGTGTGAATTCCATCACGTACCTCGGATCGAAAATGAGGCAGCCGATGTATTATCCAAGTTGGGGTCATCTTGGCAACCAATCCCGCCAGGCATTGCTTTGGAACACTTGAGAAAACCATCCATTACACCACCACTATAACCAGACTCAATTTATATCCCGGCCCTCTCCGGATCAGAAGCTACTCCTATGGATATAGACTGGGGAAGCACCTCAGTAAACCCGGGGACTGCTTCAACAAACCTGAGGACTGTCACGCAGAACCCGAGGACTGTTCAGCTTGATCCGGCTGGAGTTATGTCGGTGGATGCAATGGAAATTGATGAGGAGCTTTTCCCTGTCCGGGCTATACCTACATGGGAAAAGCCAATATTTGAATTCCTAAAGGAGGGAACATTGTCGAATGATGAGATACTCTCAAGGCAAATCCAGATAAGAGCAAAGGCATACACAATTATCAATGCTGAGTTATACAAAAGGAGTGTCACTAGGGTGCTGCAGCGATGCGTAGACCCGATAGAAGGGCTTGACATCCTCCGAGATATCCATCAAGGAGAATTTGGTCATCATGCATCTTCCAGAGCACTAGTGGCAAAGGCTTTCTGACATGGGTTTTATTGGCCAAGTGCCTTGGAACAAGCAGAGGACCTTGTGAGAAAATGCAATGGTTGTTAGAGGTACGCCACAAACACGCATATGCCAATGTCGGAACTGAAAACCATACCTATCACTTGGCCATTTGTGGTATGGTGTTTGGATATGGTTCGACCATTTAAGCCGGCAAAGGGAAACATGACTCATATCTTGGTGATGGTGGACAAATTCACCAAGTGGATTGAAGTGAAGCCAATCAGGAAATGTGATGGGGCAACAACTGTGACATTCCTCAAAGATATAATTTTGAGATATGGCTATCCCCACAATATCATAATTGATAATGGCACGAACTTTGCTGAAGGAGCATTTGCGAGGTTCTGCCGAGAGAAGAAGATCCGGCTAGATGTTGCCTCAGTAGCTCACCCCGCATCGAACAGACAAGTGGAAAGATCCAACGGATTGGTTTTGTCCGAGATAAAACCCCGGCTCATAGATCCACTGCAAAGATCAGCGGGGTGCTGGATAGAAGAACTACCAGCGGTACTATGGACTTGAAGAACAACTCCGAATCGATCAATAGGCTATATGCCATTCTTTCTGGTATATGGGGCAGAAGCTATATTACCAGCCGACATAGAGCATGATTCGCCAAGGTTCACCCAATACACATAAGCTGAAGTGTGTGAATCCTGGAAAAATGATGTTGATCTGCTGGAAGAAGCGAGAGAACTAGCCTTGTCTAGATCCGCCATATATCAGCAAAACCTCCGGTGCTACCATAGTCGAAAAGTAAAACCCCGAGTCTTCCGGGAAGGTGATCTCGTACTTCAACTGGTGTAGCGCACTGCTGGCATGCATAAGTTATCCCTTCCATGGGAAGGACCTTTCATTGTAAGCAAAGCTTTGCACAATGATTCCTACTATCTTATCGATACACAACCATAGGAGAAGAACAAGGCGGATAGGTCCAGTGAAGAATCTAAGCGTCCATGGAATGTAGCCCTACTTCATCCCTTTTACACCTAGCGAAGAGGTGAATGTATCCGACTCACTCATATGTCGGTATGTATGTTATCAATGAGCATATCAATGAAACTTCAGCACCCCTAGCAGAGACTCGGGGACTGCCTTAATAGTTTTTTCTGCATTTACATTATATATGTCGGCTGGATTAAACTACTTACACCGTAGCCGGGTTAGTAGTGTATAAGCACCAAAAACCTAACTCTTCGACTTTGCTGTTGTCCAACAAGAATTGGCTTCATGGCAAGCAAGAGCACAGGTTTGGAATCGCAAAGCACATGAAAAACGACTAAGGAAAGGAACGTAATCGAGCCGACACTTGTTATTCGGACTAACCATGTATCTAATTTATTTATGTTATGTTGAATTATTTTGAGCTCATCCCAAAGTTTCAAGTATTGTTAAGCCAATTTTTCGAACCTCGGACTCGTAAGTCAAAAACCGAATCAAGGTAGACGCGAGCCGGATAAAAAATTGGAGGAACAAGAAAAGGAAACTCGGGGACTCCGCCCAAGTTAATCCTGCATTAATAACTTAGTAGAAAAAGACAGGCAATTGTAGCAAAACAGACCACTATGCTTAAATACAACTGCACCCGGCATACCGGGATCTGATGATTATCAAAGTGTTTTTAGCTCATGGAGCAGCAGCAGGAGCCAGATCATCGGTCAAAGGAGCCGGATCATCGGTCAAGGGAGGAGGTACTTCAGCGTCGATAGGTGGGGCACTGGCCCCTGCTTCATCTTCGGGGTTAGCCTCCTCATCCTCCGGATCCTCAGTGTCATCACAAAGCTCAAAGGCTTCCTCTTCATCTTCTTCGCCCTCAGCACCATCCGAGACATAGGCGTCATCAACTACATCGAGGAAGCTTGGACCCTCATTCTAGTTATGCAAGAGGCATACTGAATGAGATTGTTGGCGCATGCCTTGCATTTCGTGATACACTCCGGATCATTGGACCATTTAGACCCGGTGCGCAGGCGATCAAGCAACTCCAGGTCCAACGTCTCGTACCATGAGAGAACAAACTTCAAAGTCGTATCAGCCCCGACACGTGCCGTAGATTCCTGCCACAGGTTCACCTGAGTCTTGCACTCCATCAGCTTGGATATAAAAGTTGTAGTGACTTTGGGAGTGGGCTAAGTGGGCCATAGAGCAATGAACATCCGGACTGCTGCTGGCATAATATCCGCACCATAGTTTTTCATAACTTCAATGCGCGCGGTGAGGCTCACCAGCATGTCCTCCGTGTCATAAGGAATAGACTCGGAGGCAGGACTAGCTGGGGTTGATACATTGCAAATGTATCTATAATTTTTGATGCTCCATGCTTGGTTTTATCCATGTTCTTGTGTTTTGTCCACACTTTGGGGTATTTTTCATATGATTTCTTGGACTAACCTATTAACAAGAGCCACAGTGCCAGCTGCCTGTTTTCTGCTGTTTTTGGTTCCAGGAAAGTCAGAAAATGAATATTCTCGGAATTGGACGGGACAAAAGCCAAAGTGCCTATTTTTCCAGAAGGCTCACGCAGCCAAAATACGAGACGGAGGCGGGCCAGGGTCTGGCCACACCACCCCCAGGCGCGGGCTAGGCCTGCCCGTGCCAGGGCATGGTGTGGTGGCCCCAGGCACCCCCTCGGTCTCCCTCTTCGCCTATAAGAAGCCTTCTGACCTAAAAACTTCGGGGGGTTCGATGTTTTTCTAGAAGAAGTTCCGCAGCGCCGCCACCACCGAATGGGAGATTCGGGGGACAGAAAGTCTCTGTTCCGGCACCCTGCCGGGATGGGGAAGTGCCCCCGGAGCCATCTCCATCGATCTCCACACCCATCTCCATCAACTATCCACGTTTCCCCCATCTATGAGTGAGTAATCCCCCGCTGTAGGCTATGGGGATGGTAGGGATTGGATGAGATTGTTCATGTAATGGCATCAGATTGTTAGGGCATGGTGCCTAGTATCTTTTATTAGTGCTTTATGACTTTCTTGCGACTTGTTGTGCTTAATGCTTGTCACTAGGGCCCGAGTGCCATGATTTCAGATCTGAACATGTTATTGATTCATTATGATAGTATTGTTTTTGGTCTTATCTGCAAGTTGTATACACATGTTGTTGTCTGGAATCTATGGCCCCGAAGTGACAGAAATCGGGATAACCGGAAGGGAATGGCTTTGATGTGAGGATCACATGTGTTCACGGAGTGTTAATGCTTTGCTCCGGTGCTCTATTAAAAGGAGCACCTTAATTGCCAGTAGTTCCCTTGAGGCCCCGCTATAACCGGGCTGGCAGGACAAAAGATGTTGTGCAAGTTCTCATTGTGAGCACGTATGACTATATATGGAACACATGCCTAGGATTGTCTAGTACTTGGATGCTTTATCTTATTTATCTGCAGTTGCCCTATGTTCTGATTGCTATGTGAATTGTCTTGTCCATGCAACGCCCATCCATCCCTATGCCTTACGTACTCGAATCCCACTGTTTACTGCTTTTGTTACTACTGTCTTTGCTTTACTACTGCTGTTACTTTACTATTCCTACTACAAAACTGTTGCTACTGATAAACTGATGTGAGCAAGATTGTTTCCAGGTGCAGCTGAATTGACAACTCAATTGTTAAGGCTTATAAATATTCTTTGGCTCCCCTTGTGTCGAATCAATAAATTGGGTTTCACTTCCCTCGAAAATACTGCGATACACCCCCTATACTTGTGGGTCATCAAGACTATTTTCTGGTGCCATTGCCGGGGAGCATAGCTTTATTTATCAAGTCCACTTGGAATCACTATTGTTCAAAGCTAAGTTTATTTCTTCCTTGTTTGCTTGTTTCTTTATCAAAAATACAAAAAAATTGGTTCCTACTCTAGTTGTTATTTTCGTTGGTCTGTTATTGTTTTGCTTTATCATGCTTGTTGTCAATGGTTGGTTTCTTTGAAACTGAATCTTATTGGCAAGGTGGGTTTACGGAAGATGAAAAATATTATTATAAGGAACACCGCTTGTCACAAAAAGGGAAACACTTATGGGAACAAATTGATAGATTGTATACCATTGCTAGAAATGTGTGTTCTACTTATAATGTTACTCATTGCTTTGATAAATCTTGTTGTTGTAGGAGGTACAAACACCTCCCTTTTCAATGTGAGTATAATGATAATGTTACCATATCTTCCTATGTTAAGGGAAATTATGACCTTTATGATGTGGAACAAATTGAGGAATTTATTGCTTGGAAGGGTGCATTTGAACTTGCTAGTTTGCTTGAAAATATTGATGATTCACCTTATAAGTATGAGGTTTATGGTATACTTAAATTTTGCTTTGATAATTACAAGGATGAAAATGGCTACATTCTTGAATATTTTAATAGATGTTTTCCAAAAATGGAAGAGACTAATGCCTTGCAGGATCCTATGGAAGAAGAAATTGATAAACCTGAAATCTCATTAGATGAAAAAGAGAAGGAGAGTGATGAACAAAAGGAGGAAGAATGGATTAGCTACCCATGCCTACCTTCTAATGAGAGTAACTCTTTATCCCTTACATTATTTGATTGTCCCCCATGCTTACTAAAGAAGGATGAATGTTATGTTCGTGAGGATTCTTTTGAAGATGTTTATGATAAAGCTCTAGTGCTTGTAGATCATGAAAAGCATGCTTTATGTGATAGTTATATTGTTGAGTTTATTCATGAGGCTACTGAAAATTATTATGAGAGAGGAAAATATGGTTGTAGAAGTTTTCATGGTATTGAAACACCTCTCTATGTGCTGAAAGTTTTGAAGTTACTCTTGTTTTATCTTCCTATGCCTGTCACTTTGTTATTTGCTTACACGATTCCTATGCATAGGAAGTGGGTTAGACTTAAATGTGTTTTGAATTTGCTCCTTGATGCTCTCTTTTACTTCAACTCATATTCCTTATGAGAGCATCCTCTCAAACTTTTATGCCTGAAGATGATAATATGTCTATTAATCTTGGGAGACCTTTTCTTAAATACTGCAGGAGCTGTTATTAATTATAATCAAGGGAAGGTGACCTTCAATGTTAATGACAAGGAACACATTGTCTATTTCCTCAAGAAGATTGAAAGGACTTATGGTTTGAATTCAATTGAACAAGTTGAGGGCATTCAAGTTGGAGAAATATATTGTCCCATACCAAGAGAAAAATTTGAAACTAGTATGATTGGGGCCATTGCTATCAAGGTTGAGGTAACATAATCATTAGTGGAATACAAAGTTTTGTCTCATATGAAATTGTTTTGGTAACAAGACCTGATCAACCTTGTTAACAAAAGGATTTCAATGAACAAAACAATGTTTTCACCGTGATTATCTCCGCTTACTTCTATTCTATCCATTTTAGTTTTTGCTTATGCCTAACTTAAAGGCGTTAAAGAAAAGTACTTATTGGGAGATAACCCAAAAGTTTTAGATGAGTCTTGGAAGTTATTACTTCAGTAATAACCGCTCCTTATCCTTTTTATTTGCTTTTTGTGCCAAGAGTAACCTCTAATGGGAGAGAAGTAATGATTGGGAAAGTTGTTGTCCCGAAACAGATTTATGTGCTTCACCGTAAAAATTCGTGTAAAATCTCTGAATGTCTTTTTGACGCGTGAATTTTTGTGCTTCTGCCCTAGAGGTTGTTATCTAACTTTCTTTAGTTCAACACTTTTTGATTTGAGCAACAGAAGGTCTTCGAAAAAATTCGTCTTTACCTGCTGATCTGTTTTGACAGATTTCTGCCATTTTCTGCATTTGCTTCTTGTTGGTTCCTCTTTAAGTTCTTTTGGGGAATTGAGCTTTTTGAGGGAAGTGCTACAGTAGCTAGTGTTTTAATGGAAGTTTATTGGTGTTAGAACTGAACCTAAATACTTATTATCTTGAGTGCACTAATGTTGCTAATAAAGATTGTGTGAAGTTTTGTATAAAGGAAAATTTTCAGGTGTATGGAAGGAATGAGTAATGAGATGAAGGATGGACTAAAGCTCAAGCTTGGGGATGCCACACGTGTCACCCCAAGAAATATCTAAGAAGTACAAGCGTCAAAGCTTGGGGATGCCCAAGGCATCCCCTTCTTCATCAATAAAAATCCCAGGTTGCGTGGTTTGCTTAGTTTGCTGAATAATTTGGTTGGACCCCCCCTCTTCAATACATTGGTGTTCAAATGGTTTGGTTTGGTTTGGTTTGGAAAAGTTTAGTAATCTCATGCTTAAGTGGTAATGAGAGCTTGTTTTTGACTGTGGCCTATGCTTTGTCATGCCATGCTTGATATTGTTTTGGCTTTATGCTTAGTATTCTTTGCTGTAGCATGACTTGTTATAAACAATTGAGATTGCTTAATGTGCCTTGGATGAATCATGCATTGTTTTAGCATATTAAAGCATAGTATGGTGGTATTCTCCTTTGATGCTTTATTTGGGTTGACTTGGCACATGCTCACACCATGTTATGACTATCTCAAGTCACCATAAGCCTTTATGATCCTTTAGTTTTCAACTTGTAGTATCACGTTATGCTTTCATTAATGATGTTTTGTCGCTCTGCATGATTATGGCCATTATTGCTCTCTCGTTTGTCGCTCCCTTACTATAGCTAGCCTTCACTTCCACCGAGTGTTTTACTCAAGTTTCCAATTCCCTGAACCAAATATTTCCAAAGTGTCCACCATAACTACCTATTAGCATCATTTGCTACTTCCGTGCATATTCAATGTGCTTTGTTTTCTTCTGAATAAAATGTTTGCTTGTTATGAGAAAATTAGTTAGTAAATCTCTCACGAACTTGATGGCACACTTTATTTCCTGCACTTAATGAACCTGAACCATTGTGAACTCTCCATGAAAGTTATATGCTTGCTAATTATAGGCTGGGGATTAGCAGAACCGTGCTGTCACGGGGAACACTTTCAACACTTGTAAATATATACCCAGTTGATACCTTGATCTTTTGTTTGCGGATGTCGTCGGTGTGAAAGAAAAGGGGAGCTTTTAAGTCCATGGAGTTATGTATGTGTGTTAGAGAAACGCCTGGGCCGTTGGTCTAATCCATGCTGACATGGTGGAAACCTGCAGCGTAACCATAATGATATCTATGAAGCATTCTTCTTATAAAAAAAGAGAGAGATAGCTATTGAGAAAAAGAAAAAAAAGAGTTTTATGAAAAGAGGAAAGAGAGAAAAAAGCACCATTTTCCCATGGTAAATAAGAAGATTGCTGAGATACTCATTGTCTGCTTGCCTTGTCATTTTGATATGGGGATTCTTCCGTATCATCGGGCAAGGGGTACCCCCGTTGGCAGTTCTCAATGATACGCACATACTTACGATGACAAGAACTTACCGGTAACTAAAGTTGAGTAGCATGAGGAGCGGCCCTCGTACTCAAGGGACTTGAGATTTTCAGTTTATAGTCTGTCAAGCATATAACTCAGATTGGACCTCACTTTCACCTTAACCACATTAAAGATGCTTATGATAGGGGCAATGAGAGCTCAAAGCTAATGAGTACCATACTTTCAGCATTTGGAAGCATTTCAAACTATTCAAAACCTTTTCATTTCCTTGTTGAGTCTCCACACATTCTATGAGCACTTTCTTGAGAGCATAGTGGCCATTCTTAGTTCTATGTGCATTGTCCCAAGACTTGTTGATTGATGCATACCTTGATATTGCTTGTTTTAAACTATTTGTATCTAGTCACTCTTGTGAACTTTGAAGGTGTCATATGCATTTATGTTTGCTACTCTTTGAGGGACAAGCTGAATGCCACTATGCTATGTTTTCTTTATGTGAAACAAACAAACGTCTTGCAAGGCATAGTTATTCATGAATCTTTTGTTTGTGCCTTTTCATGTTGCATCATAGTTTCTTTGTCTTATTGCTAGAACTTTGTCTTTCATGTTATGATTGAAGTACCATGATCCCAGCTTTGAATACTTTGATCAAGTCTTTGATGGTGCATGTCACCTCAAAAATTATTCTTTCTTTTTATCACTTACCTACTCGAGGACGAGCAGGAGTTAAGCTTTGGGATGTTGATACATTGCAAATGTATCTATAATTTTTGATGCTCCATGCTTGGTTTTATCCACTTTCTTGTGTTTTGTCCACACTTTGGAGTACTTTTCATATGATTTCTTGGACTAACCTATTAACAAGAGCCACAGTGCCAGCTGCCTATTTTCTACTGTTTTTGGTTCCAGGAAAGTCAGAAAATGAATATTCTCGGAATTGGACGGGACAAAAGCCAAAGTGCCTATTTTTCTAGAAGACTCATGGAGCCAGAATACGAGAGGGAGGAGGGCCAGGGGCTGGCCACACCACCCTCAGGCGCGGCTGGGCCTGGCCACGCCAGGGCATGGTATGGTGGCCCCAAGCACCCCCTCGGTCTCCCTCTTCGCCTATAAGAAGCTTTCTGACCTAAAAACTTCGGGGGGTTCGATGTTTTTCCAGAAGAAGTTCCGCAGCGCCGCCACCACCGACGGGGAGATTCGGGGGACAGAAAGTCTCTATTTCGGCACCCTGCCGGGACGGAGAAGTGCCCCCGGAGCCATCTCCATCGATCTCCACCACCATCGCCATCGACCATCCATGTTTCCCCCATCTATGAGTGAGTAATCCCCCGCTGTAGGCTATGGGGATGGTAGGGATTGGATGAGATTGTTCATGTAATGGCATCAGATTGTTAGGGCATGGTGCCTAGTATCTTTTATTAGTGCTTTATGAATTTGTTGCGACTTTTTGTGCTTAAT
The DNA here is from genome assembly GCA_910589775.1 of Avena eriantha. Classification (NCBI taxonomy): domain Eukaryota; kingdom Viridiplantae; phylum Streptophyta; class Magnoliopsida; order Poales; family Poaceae; genus Avena; species Avena eriantha. Next base: position 418,789,263 of record OU342745.1, on the reverse strand, counting down.
GCTTGTCACTAGGGCCCGAGTGCCATGATTTCAGATCTGAACATGTTATTGGTTCATTATGATAGTATTTTTTTTGGTCTTATCTGCAAGTTGTATACACACGTTGTTGTCCGGAACCTATGGCCCTGAAGTGACAGAAATCGGGATAACCGAAAGGGAATGGCTTTGATGTGAGGATCACATGTGTTCACGGAGTGTTAATGCTTTGCTCCGGTGCTCTATTAAAAGGAGCACCTTAATTGCCAGTAGTTCCCTTGAGGCCCCGCTACAAACGGGCTGGCAGGACAAAAGATGTTGTGCAAGTTCTAATTGTGAGCACGTATGACTATATATGGAACACATGCCTAGGATTGTCTAGTACTTGGATGCTTTATCTTATTTATCTGCAATTGCCCTATGTTCTGATTGCTATGTGAATTGTCTTGTCCATGCAACGCCCGTCCATCCATCCCTATGCCTACCGCACTCGAATCCCACTGTTTACTGCTTTTGTTACTACTGTCTTTGCTTTACTACTTCTGTTACTTTACTATTCCTACTACAAAACTGTTGCTACTGATAAACTGCTGTGAGCAAGATTGTTTCCAGGTGCAGCTGAATTGACAACTCAGTTGTTAAGGCTTATAAATATTATTTGGCTCCCCTTGTGTAGAATCAATAAATTGGGTTTCACTCCCCTCGAAAATACTGCGATACACCACCTATACTTGTGGGTCATCAGGGGTACCCTGCTGCAAGCGGAATTTGGCAACAGCATCAAAAGCAAGAGGTTCTCTCTCTAGGAACTTGCATGTAAACAGAACAAGCAATATCAATAAGTAAGGGAACGTGACCCGAAGAAATGAATGTCGGACGGAGGAAGAAAACTCATGACCAATGTGGCACAGGATCCGACTCAGCTCCTTCTGTCCATCAGCGTTCCTCGCCATCAGCTTTTCATATTCAGTGGTCACCGACTTAAGTTTGATGTCATCTTCCTTCAGCAGATCATTTTCCTTCTCAAGCTGAGTCTTTAGACGCTCTTTCTCCTCGGAGAACTCTTGGTCAGCCTTGTCCAGCTCTGATTTGTGGAGATCCTTAAGCTTTTGGATTTCGGCGTTCAGATAAGTAATCTTAGTGTCCTTGAGGCGAAGCTGAGCGATTTCATCATCTTTCTTTTTTAATTTAGCCTGGTGCTTTCCTACTTGGTCGAGAAAGTGAAGCGTCATGTCAAGAATGGGTACGCTATCTTGAAGTGCAACTGCAATAATGGGTTGACCCGGAAGAGCCGAGGTATAAATATCTGCCGAGTCAAGGGAAGAGCATGCAAAGGCTAAATGATCAAGATGAGTTACCTTGGATCTCGGCCAAGTTCTTGCGCATGATGACATTCTCAGCCTCAGCCTCGGCTGCATAATCTGGATGATAAGTTAACATGGATAGCAAGTAACTCAAAGCAACGGAACAAGATTTTAAGCAAAATAACTTACCCTTGTTTTGCTGATCATCATGCAATTTGCCGTATTTGGCATGAAGATCCTTATATGAGTCGAGCAGACGCTGGTGTTGGGTTTGCAGCAAAGAAAACAAAAAAATTCCTACGATGACAACTATACGCCAAGATCTATCAACTAGGTACAGAACAATGGGTGGACATACATCCATCGAGAACTTACCCTCGAAGACAACGAGTTTTGTTAACGAGTAGGAACTCGTGGTTGATGTAGTCGTACGCTTCCCGATCTCAAGATCGTGTGGAATTCCGAGCGCCACAAATCAGCAGCGCATCCGTCCTCGCACAGAGGTTCAAGCCACCGAACAACCTCCACCTCCTCGCTCCAGCGATGCAGCGGAAGCAGCAATTCCTTCCAGACGAAATGCCACTGGGAACATGTATCTCGCTAATCCGAGACCATGGGGGAATAATTCTAGAGGGGGGGAGATATCCTTCACGAGGAGGTGTGAGGAAGAAGGAGGGAGAGGGTGGCCTTTTATAGGAGGAGGGGGTGCCCCTCTCTCCATGTACGGTGCATGGGGGGTGACTCCTCACCTCCCCCATTCGTGTGGTGGTAACCCCTCCACATTAAAATGCATCTTCACATTCCCTTTTAAAGTCCCCACTTTAAATGCATTAAAATTCTCCAAGTTTAATGCTCTCTCATCTAATAAAAATCTTTTATTAAATTTATTCAGAATTTTTTTAATTACTTTAATTAACAAACATTCACATATAACCCCTTGAAATATTTCAATATCACATGCAGAACCACTTTCTGCAATTTCACCCGAAACAATTTCCGGTTTCTATCGAAACAATTCCTGCGCTTTGCAATTCTTTCGTCTGAAACATATGTGCTCCAAAATGGTGTCCGGTAACTCTTAAGTGTGTCACCCTACGGTTCACGAATAATGCAGACATGATTGAGACTCCTCTCAGATCAATAGTCAGAAGCGGGACCTGGAGATCCATACTGACTCCTGCATATTCAACGATGACTTCTGTGATCGTGAGAACCTTTAACGCTTGTAATTTAATCCCTTTGTCTCATGATATAATACATGTCTGAGATTCGATCATCGGTATCTAAATACCTAGTTTGATCTCGTTACCGACATGCACTCTTTTCTCGTTCCCGTGATATAACATTCTAGTGATCACATCACTTGCTTGCAAGCTATCTCAATGTGATATCACCGAGAGGGCCCAGAGTATATCTATCCATCATCGGGATTGACAAATTCCACTCTTGATCCATGAGCCTCAACATAACACCTTCGTAGTACTGAACCCATCTTTATAGTCACCCTGTTATGGTGTGACGTTTGATGTTATCAAGATACTCTTCCGGTGTTAGCAATTAACATTATCTCATGGTCTAAGGATAAAGATTACTTCGTATGATGTTATAGAAAAATAAACATAATGACTTGATCGTAATGCTATACTTCGGATGAATGTTCATCACATCATTTCACAAATGCTGTGACCTTGTTATTAACAACATCCAATGTCCATGATCAAGAAACCTTGATCATCTTGTTAATCAACAAGCTAGTCTATAAGTGAGACATAACTAGGAACCCTTTTTGTTTATTAAACACACATGTATTGACGTTTCCGATCAATACAATTATATCATGCAAAATAAACATTTATCATAAACATGGAATAAGATAATAACCACTTTATTATTGCCTCTCGGGCATATTCCCTTCAGAGTCCCACTTGCACTAGAGTCAATAATCTAGTTTGAAAAACTTTGCGTATTGAACACCTATGGATTTATGGTGTTGCATATACGCGATTGCTAGTGGTTAACATAATCTTGGGATCTGACAGTTTCAGGTCCGTGTGTATTTGCATGTCTTTGCGTCTCTACGCATCACTCATTCTCAAATGAGATGGCATTATAAATTTGGTCCTTTGGTGAGACCTTTAGTTCGTTCGGCTTAAAATATGTTGATATTATTGTCACACAATACATCTTCATAGTATTACCCCACTTTGAACCACACCTAGTTTGATAACAAACTACTTAACACAAATGCCCTCCTTTGCTGCTACTATAGCAGTTATATACTTAGCCTTTTGTTGTAGTATCCGTCACAATGTCTCAACTTTTGGAACTCATCCAAATCCATCATGGAACATCCTTTCCATTACATTGTGCCACCCATAGTCTAAATTGAGATAAATTTAATTTGTATCTTGTGACAAAACTAGTATCAATGTAACACTTTACAATGAAGTACCTTTAACTATTTGTCACTTATACATGATATATTCTTAGTTCTTCCAAAGCTAATAAGAATAGCTTTACTATCGTCCAATGATCATCTTATGAATCATTCTGGTATGTGCTCATAACACTTAGAGCATAGGACATTCTGGATATATACATATCACAGTATAATCGATCAAAATCTTCATGTGATTTTACTCACCAAGTGTTGAAACACTTGAATCTTGATACAATCCTTTCCATGCAGCAAGAACCTTTCTTGTTTTTTCCATATTGAACCCTTTCAATATCTAATATATGTATGTCTGGCACAACCATATTAGCGTCTCAATCTATCCATATAGATATTGATGCTAAATATTCCGGTTTTGCCCAAGGCTTTCATCGAAATCTTATTTTAATGAAATTCTTAACCTATGTCAATAAAAGATACATCATTTCCAATCAACAATATGTTCTCTACATAATGTATTAGAAATATGTCTTAGCGCTCCCACTTAATTTCTTGCAAATGCAAGCATCTTCATCATCTCTGATGAATTTAAACTCTTTTAACAGTTTCATCATGGTGAAGATTCCAACTCCGCTATGCTCACTTCAACTATTGAAGTTTGCATGCCCTTTTAGCACCCTTTGAATTAACAAAACCCTTCGGACCATGTCATGTACATGTCCTAGGTAACCGTTCTATTAGAAGAACATTGTTTTCTTTGTTCAACTACCATACATCAAATTATATGTAGTGGTTGCTACATTAATCCGTCAAGACTAAACATCGCTATGAAAGATCAGATCTTGTCATAGTCAACTCCTTGAACATTGTCGTAAACTTCTTTCCAACATGTCGACTATTTCATAGATGTTAAACATCCATGTCTTATTTCTTTATAGATCCAAACACGACCGATAGGCTTCATGCCTTTCCGGAGGGTCTTCCAAGTTTAGAAACATGATTTCTCGTGTATGGATACTATCATGGATTCTATGACTTCTAATCATTTTATGGAGTCAGGGCCCATCATCGCTTCTGTGCATGTAGTTGGTTCATTATTGTCAAAACAATAACGACTTTCTTATCAAATCACACTATTTGATTCTTATCGACCCACACGGTTCAATAGGAACTCTAATCTCTGAGATCACACCCTTTGTAATCACGTGAGCCATGAGCATTGTGGCCTCCACCGGGACACTTTCCGGCACTGCGCTACTTAGCACATATAGCTAAGGTTCAACAACCTTATCAAAGTTCTATTGTCCTCCCACTTAACTTTTTGTGAAAAATTCCTTCTCAAGAAACTTGACGTTCCAAGTAACAAACTCTTTTGTCCTTGGTGTTATGGAGAAATTCCCAACAAATTCTTTGGGATAACCTACAAAGTCATGCTTATCTGACTTTGGTTGTAAACATTTTACTTATGCATAGCATACCAAAATTTAAGAAAAGACATTTCGAGTTTTATCCCAAACCATAACTTATATGGTGTCATTTCAACGGATCACGATGGTGCTCTTTACAGTGTAAAAGCGGTAGTCTCTAAATCTTCAATCCTTAAAACATAATGGCAGTTTTATAAATGACACCTTTGATCTTACCATGTCAAACATGGTTTGATTTCATCTCTTGAATATGCCATACTCCTATGGTTTATCGGGAAACACAAATCATGGAACAATTCCTCAAATCTTAAGTGTTTTGCTAAACATGTAACTCAAATATCTTCCTTTATGATCGAATCATAAACTCTTTATTTTATTGTTACAATGATTTTTCACTTCATCTTGAAAGTCTTTGAACAATTTTCAAATGTTTCACACTTCTTCCTTATTAAGTAAATATATAAATATATTCACTCATTTTCTGGAGAAAGCATATGAACCAAAAAGATCCATCGCATATGGCTACACATAATGGACTATGCACATCAGCATGTACAATTTCCAATAAGTTAGTCATCCGTTCCTCTTTGGCCTATGAACGGAGTTTCAATTATCTCGAGGAAACTTTCACAAGCGTCAATTGATCAAAATAAAAGACTCCAAAAATCCATCAACATGGAGTTTCTTCATGTTTTCTTTCCAATATAATTTAAACAGTGATGTCACTTCATAAGTGATCTTTCAATCATTTGTCTTGCAACATTTTAGCAATAGTGTTTATGGATGTGATTTCTCCCACTAGACTTGTAAAAGTTCATCCATCTTTTATGGAATACGGTAATTGTTTGAACAACCATTGTTCTCATAATACCGGAACAAAATAACAAAAACAAATCTTGAAGGCTAGGTTTTACGACAACGAAAAACACAATAACACTTTATTTGTTTTCGATGAACATCATCACTTATTCTCTTGCCAGTTACTTAGGTCATTGCAGTTCATGAATTGCGTTGTTTTGTATGACACTTCATACCAACCAATTCGGTATCCAATACCGGTATCCAATACCTAAGAACCACATTGTTTAACAATCAAGGAATACAACCATAACATGTATATCTTCTATATACCTAAGTTGGACATTTCCAACTTTTTATTTTCTGCCAAATATTTTATAGATTCTCTTTCAGCAATTCCTTTTTCCTTTTAAAAGAATCTATCAACATCAATAGTGGTGTCATTCACATGACACATAGTACAAAGTGTATATAGTCAAATACTAATACCTTTGGACTTGCACTTTGAAGTGGATCACCATCATCAAATGTTTGGTGTTCTTTCAAACATCCATTCTTTAGTAATCTATTAGTGTAGTAAACATTTTACTTACATCTTCTATTCATCCTTATCATGAAAACTTTCATGATCAAGCTACTATAGCCTATAAGGAAGAATCACGAGTATAATGTTAGTTCCCAAAACCTTTTTGGTAGATTAGGACGCCTAGCGTCTCCAACCTTCACAAATTCTCATACAATATGAGAACATGTATTTTGCTAAATTATACTCTATCATAATGCAACCATAAACATTGTTTCAGATATCACAATATCTTCCACACATGATGGTTTCTGAAACAATTATTTCAGTTCCTAGATAACCTCGATATTAAAACAACTTTTGAATATCAAGAATCATGGAGGCAAGCATGATACTTAAGATACTAACATTGGAATTCTTACTCTTGATTTAATACTACTTATTAAACTTCATGGAGTAAATAGAGTTTGCTAAAAGTTTGCAATAGGACTTCTAAACTTTAAATTGACATTCAAAACAATACGATACCAGTTCGTAAAGTAAATATCCAGAATTCTATAGTTCTATTGTCTCAATTAAAACTAAGCATAAGGTAGTGAACAAACGCCAATGACTGCAACAAATTATGCAAATTCACTTCGATTTAGTTGATGAAAAATTTAGTTCGACTAATCCAAATTAGAAATGAACTCCCACTCAAAAACGACATCCCTCGTGCCTTATTGGTGATTACATGAACCAGATCCACTACACCAAGTCCGATCATCACGTGAGTTGATGTAGCTTCAAAGGCGAGCATCTATATGGGCATCATATCAACTATATGACTCATGCTTAACCTTTCGGTCCGTGTTCCGAGGCCATGTCTATACATGCTAGGCTCGCCAAGTAAGAACCTTAGTACTCACATGTGTAAAACTGTCTTACACCCGTTCCTATGAAAGCATAGATTCGAGTACACCCGATCATCACGTGATGTCTCGAAACACGATCCACAAAACGGTGCATACTTAAGGAAGAACACATTTTTATCTTGATATCTAAATGAGGGATCATCTTACAATGCTACAGAAAGCGCCAAACTAGCAGTATAAGATGCTAACATCTAATGTGTAAAGTGAGATGATATGGTCCATGCATTTGATCTCTATCATTTGCACCGTGGTATGATCTCTATCATTCCTTTGTGTGTAAGGCCAAGGTCTATGGAACTTACACGTTGAGTGTGTTGTAAGAGTATCTATCATACATCTACTTACAACAATACCATATCAAGACACTAGCCCAGCAACGATCTAAACTAGACACCTCTAATTTATCAATTGCAAATTTTATGTGGCTTAGGGATTTCAGAGATAGAACTGGTCTTACCTACGAACATAAACCACAACAAGGATAACCAAGTTATTAGCAACTCGTTGTAAATCAGATATTGACTATAGTAGGAGAGAAAGACACCCGCCATCCACTTATGCAAAACAAGTTGCATGTCAGTCGTGGAACCGGTCTCATGTACGATGACATGTAAGGTTGGTCCGGGCCGCTTCATCCCACTATGCCACCAATATCCAAAATACATAGAAGATGCAATAACATGATCATCATCGCCTAGATATAAACATATGTGTACTACCCATGCAAAGCACCTACGCATAGATCAGGCCCTGATACCACTGTTGGGTCCGCAGCATAGAAAACAAAAAATTTCCTACGATGAGAACTATACGCCAAGATCTATATACTAGGTACAGAGCAACGGGTGGACATACATCCATCGAGAACTTACCCTCAAATACAACGAGTTTTGTTAACGATTAGGAACTCGTGGTTGATGTAGTCGTACACTTGCCGATCTCAAGATAGTGTGAAGTCCGAGCGCCGCAAATCAGCAGTACATCCATCCTCGCACACACGTTCAAGCCACCGGACAACCTCCACCTCCTCGCTCCAGCGATGCAGCAGAAGCAGCAACTCCTTCCAGATGAAATGCCACCAGAAACATGTATCTCGCTAATCCGAGACCATGGGGGAATAATTCTAGAGGGGGAGAGAGATCCTTCACGAGGAGGTGTGAGGAAGAAGGAGGGAGAGGGTGGCCTTTTATAGGATGAGGGGGGTGCCCCTCTCTCCATGGCCGGCGCATGGGGGTGACTCCTCACCTCCCCCATTCATGTGGTGGTAACCCCTCCACATTAAAATGCCTCTTCACATTCCCTTTTAAAGTCCCCACTTTAAATGCATTAAAATTCTCCAAGTTTAATGCTCTCTCATTTAATAAAACTCTTTTATTAAATTTATTCAGAATTTTGTTAATTACTTTAATTAACAAACATTCACATCTAACCCCTTGCAATATTTCAATATCACATGCAGAACCACTTTCTGCAATTTCACCCGAAACAATTTTCGGTTTCTATCGAAACAATTCCTGCGCTTTGCAATTCTTTCGTCTGAAACATATGTGCTCCAAAATGGTGTCCGGTAACTCTTAAGTGTGTCACCCTACAGTTCGCGAATAATGCAGACATGATTGAGACTCCTCTCAGATCAATAGTCAGAAGCGGGACCTGGAGATCCATACTGACTCCTGCATATTCAACGATGACTTCTGTGATCGTGAGAACCTTTAACGCTTGTAATTTAATCCCTTTGTCTCATGATATAATACATGTCCGAGATTCGATCATCGGTATCCAAATACCTAGTTTGATCTCGTTACCGACATGCACTCTTTTCTCGTTCCCGTGATATAACATTCTAGTGATCACATCACTTGCTTGCAAGCTATCTCAATGTGATATCACCGAGAGGGCCCAGAGTATATCTATCCATCATCGGGATTGACAAATTCCACTCTTGATCCATGAGCCTCAAAATAACACCTTCGTAGTACTGAACCCATCTTTATAGTCACCCAGTTACGGTGTGACGTTTGATGTTATCAAGATACTCTTCCGGTGTTAGCAATTAACATGATCTCATGGTCTAAGGATAAAGATTACTCCGTATGATGTTATAGCAATATAAACATAATGACTTGATCGTAATGCTATACTTCAGATGAATGTTCATCACATCATTTCACAAATGCTGTGACCTTGTTATTAACAACATCCAATGTCCATGATCAGGAAACCTTGATCATCTTGTTAATCAACAAGCTAGTCTATAAGAGAGGCATAACTAGGAACCCTTTTTGTTTATTAAACACACATGTATTGACGTTTCTGATCAATACAATTTTAGCATGCAAAATAAACATTTATCATAAACATGGAATAAGATAATAACCACTTTATTGTTGCCTCTCGGGCATATTCCCTTCAGCTGGAACCCAGTGGTTCGGCGATTGGTGGTGATCTAAAAAAAGCAAATGTTAGTCCAGAATTAAGAGGAAAATGTGTGGATATTCGAAGCCTACAAGATCCGGGGAAAGTGAACCTTAACCCGGCTCTAGGTGTGCGGATATTCGAAGTCTACAAGATCCAGGCCAAGTGGAACTTAACCCGGCTCTAGGTGTGTGGATATTCAAAGTCTACAAGATCCGGGCCAAGTGGAACTAAACCTGGCTCTAGGTGTGTGGATATTAGAAGTCTACAAGATCCAAGCCAAGTGGAACTTAACCCGGATCTAGGTGTGTGGATATTCCAAGTCTACAAGATCCGGGCCAAGTGGAACTTAACCTGGCTCTAGGTGTGTGGATATTCGAAGTCTACAAGATCCGGGCCAAGTGGAACTTAACCCGGCTCCAGGTGTGTGGATATTCAAAGTCCATAAGATCCGGGCCAAGTGGAACTTAACCTGGCTCTAGGTGTATGGATATTCGAAGTCTACAAGATCCGGGCCAAGTGGAACTTAACCCAGCTCTAGGTGTGTGGATATTTGAAGCTACTAAGGAATTACGCTAGTTTTCTAAGAGCATCTGTCCGAGTAATGAATTACTCCCCCGGAGGCTCGAGGACTAGTGGGTATATCGCTAAATGTTTGCGCATATAAAAGGCATGACGAAGAGAAGCTTACCTCCATCATCCGGCCAGCAAGGGAGACGGCCCTCGTAGTTGTGTTCATCTGAGCACTGAACTCCGCTGGACCAAACTTTTCCGGGAGATCATCCTACGGGTTAATGAACTCAGCATCATTCCAGTTATTGACATACTCGATGAGAGCCGGACTGTAATTCTCCTGCTAAGCGTCTAGCTCCTCACCAAACCCTTAGCATGGGCTTCCCGCCTCGCGGACTGAGCAGTAGCCAGGCTAGTATGCAAAGTTAGTTGCTTGCTGCCCTCTGATCCAACAGAAAAGACTCAGAGGCGGCGCCATCCTTCTTTGTCATGGACGCGAGCATGCGCTGTCCAGACTTGATGTTTGTGCTCTTGGAGGCCGAACCCTTGGCTACCTCAGCCGCCTTCTTGCTCTTGCTAGCAGATTTTGGCTGCTCTAGAGGGGCCGAGGTTGCTGATCTGGATGGGGCCTGCGAGGTCGGCTGGAATATATCCTTGATGGACATAGCTGATCCGGATGCAGCCGCCTGAGGTTTTTTCTTGGGCGATGGGGCCGGCATTGCTACTGATGCTGGTGTTGCTGTTGTTGGTGCTGATGTTGCTGTTGGTGTTGGTGCTACTGCTGGTACTAAGGCTGGTGGTGGTACTTAAACAGATGCTAGTGCTGGTGCTGCTAGCGAAGTTGGAACTGAAGAAGAAATAGTCTGGAGCAGTGCTGATGAAGCTGGCACCTCAAGAACTAAAGGTTGTGGCAGAGCCAAGGAACTGGGAAGATCCGGCATCACCATATCCTCGGCGGCCCCACTACCCCTCCTCCCCGCACCAACATTATCCTCCTCGTGACGAGGTGGGCTCGGATCCGGCGTGGCCGCGGAGCCCTCTTGGATAGGCCTCAGCGGGCGAACATCGTCATCACGGGGGGAGATGGAATACTCTGGATAGGAGAGGAGATGCTAGGGCCACTCTGGGGGATCACCCTAGAAGCGCTGCCGAACCAAACAATGGACAACAAGTTACTAAGAGAAATAGAACAAGTGATATATGCAGAGATCATGAAGCAAGACCTAGAATGAGCAACGAAGGAAAAAAGACTTACTCGGCGGAGGTTGGAGGTTCCGTGGTCTTGGGCACGGGCTTGCCTACACCCTTAACACCAGATTTCTTCTGCCTCTTCTTGGGCGGGGGCGCCTCCGAAGCTACGACCGAGGTTGCTGGACGCTTCTGGGAAGGGGCAAGAGCCGGATCGTCCATGGCAAGAGGAGGAACCTCGTGAACCTGACCGTCCGGGTTAGCTGAAGATTCAGAGATAATCGGAAACGCGTAAGATATGGGCACCGGATCAAGTACTTCCATAACCTCAACATCGGAGTCGTCATCATCCGGCCAATCCCTTAAAGAAGAGGCCTTACAAGAGGTTCGCTTGGTGCTGTCCGGAGTAGGCAAGAATCTCTCTGGGTTAGGCTCATCAACGTCCAGCTCTGAGTGGTCACCCACCCATTTGAGGGTCGGCTCCTTGCCGTCCTCAATTGTCTGCTAGAGAAACAACTAAGAGCAAAAATACTAAAGGGTCAAATTAGGATACAATCCGACATACCACGAGACTCGGAAAGAGTATCAGGAGAAGAACATACCTTGGGCGGCAAGTTGGCCCGGGTGAAGTGCTCAAGCCCCCACTTCCACGCCTCGAAGAACTCCTTGTTTAACGTAAAGATAGCTTTAACCCGGTGGAATATGTTGGAGTTGGTAAGCTCGAAGGAGGAGGTGCGATTGGGGTCAAGAGGACCACTCAAGTGGCGAAGGTTATGTGAGCGTTTCTGAAGAGGAGAGATCCGACTACATACAAAGGAGATCATAACGTCCTCTGATACGGATCTAGCCGATGGTCCTATAGTTTTGTCCTGATCTTTCACAACGAGTCAACCCGGATGGTAATCTTCCAATAACGCGATGACCGTCACCTGAAGAAGAGGAACGAATCCAGCAAGTAACGTGATGAAGATCACCACGCCTCAAACATGAGCATGACAATCCTTGATGAACACAAGAACCTCCACAACAATAATCTGATAAACGGTATCACTGTCCCTGGAGGGATGATACACGGTGGAGCACAATATAGTTTTTAGACTAAACAACTAAACTCCCCTAAACCCTAGGCGGCTAGCTCCTTTATATAGGAGGCCTGCAACTAGTCGATTGGATAGACCCAAACCGAACACACAAACAAACTCAAACCTAACCTAGACTCGGACTCAATAACATAGCAACAATATTTGACACAACCTTAGACTTATCATTACATATCGTAGGTCGTCCTGGCGTGCCAATCATCAATGGGATGCGCCCGCATCACCTACCTTGGTGGAGTCCTAAAATTAGGCTTCACCTCCTCCTTCATGCCCATATCATCACCCCCCCTTCAAGAAGCGTTGTCCCCAATGCTTTCGGGTCGGGTCAAAAATGTGGCGTGATATGAACAATCGCTTCACGCGTCTTTGCCATCTTCAAGGCTTGCTTGCCTTCCTCACCACATCCTCCCTCTTGGCCTGCTCGACTTGATACAGCCCTTGGTGCCTGCACCTCCTTGCGTCTCCATACGAGCTTGGACCTAGGCGCCACCGTCTTCTTCTTCTTCTCAACCCGTGGTTGCTGAACATGGACCTTCTTTGCATGACCTGGCATAAGATGAGTAATGCCTGAACCACACAATTGTCGAACATGTCCATCCTTGCCTCTATGCATCTGCACAACTGTCCCAACAAAACGCCTCACAGGTGTGCAAACAAAACTAATGTTGTTACCCCGCTGCACCACATGCACTGGAATATCATGAGCACAAATATCATCTGTCTGAACACCTGTGTCAACACAAACAACCTTCTGAACACATGCTGCAACATCCTTCCTCTTAGCAATAAGAGGATGCACTTCAACTGGCTTGTCACTAACAAGTTCCAATCGCTTGTCATCTACAGGCATAGCTGAAGCAATATCAACATTGTCGCACTGTGCATCATGCTCTCCATCCTGCACCTTAGCTAGCCTAGATTTTGGCTTAGCCTTGCGCACCTTCTCCTTATGTACCACTAGCTCCACATTAGACTTTATGTGATCATCCTGCATAGGCTTCAAAGTCTGTTGTTTGCCACTATGCACAAAAGAATATGTATTTGTTCTTCAAGCATCTGTAACATTGCGATCATACTGCCATGGACGACCAAGTAATAGCCCACATACATCCAATGGCAACACATCGCACTCAATCTCATCAACATAATCACCAACTGTAAATGGCACACACACCTTATGAGTTACCTTCACCATACCACAGCTATTTAACAACTATAGATGCTTAGGTTCAGGAATACGTCATGTGGACAACCCCAACGCTGCTACTATTGCCTTGCTAATGCCATTAGTACAGCTTCCTCCATCAATAATCAACTTGCATGCTTTGCCTTTGATCATACACTGCGCCTGAAATAAATTCCAACGCTGGCCCTTGTCAACTGTCATGGAAGCATCGCCTTGTACCTTGTTGAGTTGCAAATTCAGCCCACTCAATGGTACAACATCCTCCATGACATCCTTAACAACATCAGCCTTAACAACATCAACCGCTAACGCTTCAGAAATCGTGGCTGCCACCTTGCTAATTGTTGGCAATGGAACAACTATCAACTTCTCATGAGTAGTCACAGCCGTCGCGACCTTCGGTATAAGAGCTATACTCTTGCCAACATCCACTATCCCATTCACAACCTTGGGCGGCTTCTCGTTTTCCTCCATATACGGTAACACGAAACCATTACGGAGAAAACTTTTGTAGTCCTCCCAAGTATGAGAAAAACCATCTATGTCAACCGCCTCGGACCACCAATTGTCCAACTCCTTGTCCACACGCCGGTGAAAAAGAACATACCCATCATACCCACTAAACTTGCAATTGTATTTGCGACGTCGGTGGAAACCCCATTCTATGTGCCTTTCCCAATCTTGGTACTCCTCAACTCTCGTAAGTCTATGTAGGCACCATCTAAGCTCGGATGCATCACCTGCCACTCCATCCAGGAGATTGAGATAGTCATTGAAAACAGCACTAGACTTTTTGCCATGTGTATACCTCAAGCCCAAAGTATCTCCTAGAAAAGAATCCATCATGTCCTATCTTGTTCCGTCACACAAAAATCTGTTAAAGATCTGGCCAAACTGAAGCAAATCACAGAGAAGAAAAAAATCCACGTGGAGTTAGAGGTGAAAAGAATATCTTGCCTCCAACAATCAATTCTGATCCTGACGTGATCCTTTTTGTCTTTTTTAATATTGATGCACTGCTGTAGCACGTACTTGAAGGGTACCGGTCAGTTGAAATTTTTATTTTTCGTGCCTAGACTCCACGCGATCAGACACGGAAATGAATCAACGAAACCTTCCGATCGATCAGCACCAGGCAGCATGCAGGCCACCCGCGGTGCGTGAAATCCTCCAATTCAGCAAAAAAAAAGGGACCGAATTAATTCCCCGACTACTTTGAGTTTCCTTTTCTCACGTATCCCTTGATCTGCTTTTTTTCCGTCGTGTGCCTCGCTCTGATATTCTGGGACAGCTCGTTGCTTCGATCCCAGCGAGGCGCGCGCGGGACGTGCGATCCTCGATCGTTAGCGCGCCAAGGCACACAAGCAGGTACGCCCGGGAACACGGGCCCGAGTTCGGTCTAGAGGCGTACGGGTGGTGGCCTCCTTCCTTTTCTAATTCAATAGCCCATGCTCGGGTCTGGAACGAAAACAAGCGGTAGATTCTCATGACTCTAGCCACGATCAGATCTGGAGACCTGGACTTGTGGCAATTTCGATCGATCACCACCACGTGGCCACGGAACGAAAACTCTCGTCGTGACTACAACGCGCCACCGGATATTCTCGATCTGAAAACCAATCTCTTCTCCACAACCGATCTATAAACTGCTTGTAGAAAAACAGTCCGCAGATGATCCAAAAACACGATGTGATCAACGAGAGCTCTGATACCACATGATACAGATCTGGCCGATGATTCTATAGTTTTGTTCCGATCTTTCACAGCGAGTCAACCCGGATGGTAATCTTCAAATAACACGATGAACGTCACTTGAAGAAGAGAAACGAATCCAACAAGTAACATAATGAAGATCACCACGCCTCAAACCTGAGCACGACAATCTTTGATGAACACAAGAACCTCCACAGCAATAATCTGATAAACGCTATCGCCGTCCCCGGAGGGATGATACACGGTGGAGCATAATATAGTTTTTAGACTAAACAACTGAACTCCCCTAAACCCTAGGCGGCTGGCTCCTTTATATAGGAGGTCTACAACTAGTCGGTTGGATAGACCCAAACCGAACATACAAACGAACTCGAACCTAACCTGGACTCGGACTCAATAACATAGCAACAATATTTGGCACAACCTTAGACTTATCATTACATATCGTAGGTCGTCCTGGCGTGCCAATCATCAATGGGATGCGCCCGCATCACCTAGCTTGGTGGAGTCCTAAAATTAGGCTTCACCTCCTCCATCATGCCAATATCATCCTCGCTGCACAGCCCTAGCCTGACTAGCTCCTTGATTGGCCTGTCTACCTGATTCGCCAGGATAGTAGGCCGCTTCGGGATCTGCTCCCACAAGGAGGTGTCCGGGACACCCATCCTGAAGGGGAGCAACCGGATCAGGTCTTCATCCGAGTTGTTCCTGACATAGAAGAAGGTCTGGGCCTAGCCATTGCAAGATTCAAGGCCGGCAACCCCGGAAAAGGCAGAGTTTTTGCGGGGAGAGATTAAGGCTCCACCGCACTGGGTCAAGAGTTTGTCGGCCGAAGCAACATGAGGATCCGGGATGACATTTTTCCGAAGACCAAAGAACTTGATCCAAAGTTCTTTGGTGGGCCAGAGGCCGACAAATACCTCTATGCCGGAGGTGAAAGAGGAAAGGGAAGTAATAGCATTGGCAGGAAGGTGGTGTGGCTGAAGTTGGTAGGTGTTGATGAAATCGTGGAAAAAGTCACTCACTAGGAGGCCAAAGCCGCACTGGAAGTGGGATAAGAACACCACGAATTCACCTGGATTGGGGGAGGGAGAAATTTCCTGGGCGGCGAGGCGGCACGTGACGCCTACGGGGATGTGGTGGGTCGCGTAGAGCCAATCAATGTCATCTTGATAGACAAACACGCCCGCCCAGGCGCCACGCTCATGAGCTTCTTCTTCCTCCCCCTCCTCCTCAGCGACGATAATCTCCTCCTCATTCATGTCCAGATCGAGGTCTTCGAAGGGATAATCTGTGGTGGGGACCGGCGGTTTGGAGCTACAAGGCCCCATAGCGAATAGCTTGCGTAGGAGCAGTGGCACGGTCGCGAAAGAGCAGTGAGGCATGGCAGCGGCGGTGCTACGCTAAGGCAGAAGCGGCGGCGACGGCGTCGCTATGGAGAAGAAGAAGTAGAGGGCAGGGGCGTGTGCGAAGTGGGGGAACTTCCCCAAGAGCCGCCCTTGTCCCCTATTAAACTACGCCTCAGGGGGCATAGTGGGATCAACCGCTGTGGCGCGGCCACACGATGTGGCCATGTTTTCTCCAAACCAACCAATCCGGCCCACGCCACACCAAGAGCCACATGGAGCAGGGAATCCCACGACGCGACATTATGATACAGTTAACGAGCAGGTTACCACGACGTGACGCGCGCAGCAGTTATTCCTGACAATCAATATAGTAACTGGTGCAGTAAACTGGCGTGGCCCTTAAAATGAGGCAAAGTGATGATTACCCTCCATGTGGGATGTGGGGAAGCGTATGAGAAAAGGAAAGATAACCCGGATACATGGACACAATGACCCGGCCAACGAGAAGTAACTCGGATCAAGCCAAGGGAATGTCAAACCAAAGAGATCGGGTTACAGGATAACTCGGCGAGGGAACTGCAAATCTTGATAAATGGAACCTGCTGTGGCCTTAACAGCTGAAGTTGCTAAGACCGCACCAGCTTCGGGGACTAATGTTGGGGGATACCCTGGGTAGGGTCACGTCGGGGTATAAAGGCCGAGTTAGCCGAGGTATGGCACGGTCAAAGCGAATGCTGGCCGGGTCTCCTCAAGGTAGGCCGACTTACGGGGTAACCAGGCCTGGCGGGTGTTCGCCTAACATTAACCCGGCCGACATAAAACGTGTGTCAGCTATGCCTGATTTACCATATGTGTAGGTACCCTCGTAGCCAGGTTAGCCAAGCGCTAGCCGGGTTACCACTTGGCTTCCAAGAGAAGGAAGGAATCTCCCGCTGGTTAAAAGGTGGCCTATGTTCACTGTAGCGTGAGCAAAGCGAGTAGAGGGATGGACCAGCGGAGTGTGGCCGACAAAGGTGACGCAGACAGTGTCAGCTGACGTGGTCCATGTTGGGTGACGCCAAAATCCAAGGAGCTCACAGAGGATTACGTCCAAGGTCCGAACTAGACATTTAAAGTGTGTAAAGAAGCATCTTGCTTTAACCAAAGGGCATATTCGGGGAATATGCTTCCACATGTGCCCTAACTTTGTAACCTGGACTCCCTTATATAAGGAGCACCAGGGCCTCCATAGCAGGGGATCGATCATTGTGTTAAGGAAGAACCCTAGGGCTTTGTAGTGTGGAGTAAGAGAACTAGTATCCTCGAATAGCTCGAGGAGCCCTTGTAATCCACATCGAACAAGAGAGAAATACAAACGTCTGTGTGTGGAATCACCACACTATCCCTCCCTGGATTCCTCTAGTGCACATTGGCCCCATCTTTAGCCTATCCATGGCATCTTCCTTGCCACCACCCCAACACATCCCACCAGGTGTTGCTTTGGAGCATCTCAGAAAACCATCGATTAACCCCTCACCGGAGTCCGAACCAATCTATATCCCGGCCAATCCAGGATCAGAAGCTGCCCAATGGAGATTGACTGGGGGAACACCTCAGCAAACCCGAGGACTACCTCGGTAAAACCGGAGACTGCCTTGCAGAATCCGGGGAACGTTCAGCTTAATCCGGCAGAGGTTATGTCAGTTGATCCAATGGAAGTTGACGAAGTCCTTTTCCTGGCCCGTGTTGTACCAGCATAGGCGCATCCGATATTTGGATTCTTAAAAGATGGAATTTTGCCAAGTGATGAGGTAGTCTCCAGTCAAGTGCAGAGAAGAGAAAAGGCATATACCATAATCAATGTTATACAAGAGAAGCGTCACAAGTGTCCTGCAGCAGTGTGTTGATTCGGCAGAAGGGCAGGAAATCCTGCGATATATACATCAGAGCGAATGTGGGCATCATGCCTTGTCTAGGGCCCTAGTAGCCAAAGCCTTTCGGCATGGATTTTACTAGCCCAGTGCTTTGCAACAGGCTAAGGACCTTGTGAAGAAATGCAATGGGTGTCAGAGGTATGCTAGCAAGATACATATGCTGTCCTCTAAGCTTAAAACTATACCTATCACTTGGCCATTTGTTGTGTGGTGCTTGGATATGGTTGGACCATTTAGGCTGGCCCGGGGAAACATGACCCATATGCTAGTCATGTTGGACAAGTTTACAAAGTGGATCAAGGTAAAGCCGATCAGAAAATGTGACGGAGCTACTGCTGTGTCATTCCTCAAGGATATTATCTTGAGATACGGGTACCCACACAGTATAATAATAGACAATGGCACAAATTTTGTTGAGGAAGCATTTGCTCGGTTCTGCCAAGACAAAAGAATAAGGGTGGATGCCACATCAGTCGCACACCCTGCATCGGACGGGCAAGTGGAAAGATCCAACGGACTAATACTATCCCGGATAAAACCCCGGCTCATTGAGCCGCTTCAAAGATCAGTGAGGTGCTGGATTAATGAACTCCCAGCAGTACTATAGAGCCTAAGAACAACTCCAAATCGATCAACAGGCTATACGCCATTTTTTCTGGTATATGGGGCCAAAGCTATATTACCAGCTGACATAGAACATGACTCGCCTAAAGTCACCCAATACACAGAAGCCGAAGTGCAGGAAGCACGGAAAAACGATGTTGATCTGCTAGAAGAGGCAAGAGAGTTGGTATTGTCCAGATCCGCCATATATCAGCAAAATCTCCGACGCTATCATAGCCAGAAAGTGAACCCTGAGTTTTCTGGGAAGGTGATTTGGTACTTTGGCTGGTGCAACGCACTGCTGGCATGCATAAGCTCTCACCTCCATGGGAAGGACCGTTCATAATGAGCAAAGCTTTGCACAATGACGCATACTATCTTATAGATGCTCAACCGTAGGAGAAGAATAAGGCTAACAGGGCAGGAGAGGAATCAAAAAGGCCAAAGGCCATGGAATGTAGCGCTACTTCGTCCATTTTACTCTTAGCTAAAAGTGTATATATCTCGAACTCTCATATGTCAGGTTGTATGTCGACAATGGGTTTATAAATGAAATCTTGGCATCTCGAGCAGAAACTCGGGGACTGCCTTAGTAGTAATTGCTTTTCTTTCTGTATTTACATTTTATATGTGTGGTGTCTGCACTAAGATACTATCACTTATGTTCTGTTTTCTACACAAGTAAGCAGTCTATTTTTCTGTATGGCTGTTTAGTATTTAGTAAATGTTTTTCTTGTAGTAGCCAATATGTATGCAATATTATGCCATGAATAAGTTGATATACCAATGTAAAAAGATAGTGCTCCATTATACAGAGATTGTTCTGATTGTACTTCATTTGTGCATGTGGAATGTAAACTGTTCTATTGAGATTTATTACCAGGTAATTTATTTATGTTTGGTTGACTTTGCTTACAACGAAACAGTTTGTGAAGGTTTTTAAGCAACAACAGAGGACACTGCAAGGCAAATCAATAGCAGTGACGATGAAAAGCTCATGTACCCACTAGTAGAAAATGGACCTTTGGTCCAGGGGTATTAGCCCCGTTTTTGCTACAAAGCGGGACTAATGCCCTAGTCCAACAGCTAGAACTGACCCCAGGGGGTGGCAGGCACTAGCCCCGGTTCGAACGGGACCTTTAGCCACGGGTCGTGTAACAAACCGGGGCTAAAGGGTTTCAGGCAGGCCGGGTCGGGCGCCAGACCCTTTAGTCCCAGTTTGTTATACGACTCGGGGCTAAAGGTGGACCTTTAGCCCAGGTTCTAGACACAAACCGGGGCTAAAGGTCTGGCTATATCTTCTTCCCCTGCCCGAGCCACCATTCAAGCTGGTGGATCTCCTCTCTCTCTCTCTTTCTTACTTCAAGCTCGAGTTCATGCCCTGTTTTTCCTCAAGATTTGTCTATATTTTGTGGTGCCCCATCTATCCAAAGGTTCTAAAAGGTGAGCAACTTCATCCTTTGAACTCTCATTACTATATTAGCTCATTTCATGCTCTATCTAATAGATGGATTTGTGGATTTAGTTTGGTAGTAATTTTTGCAATGATAGCATGAGATCGATGTTTAGATTCTATCTATCTTGTATTAATGTAAGGAACTCTAAGGTAAATATCACAATATGTGGATTCTATCTATATATATCTTGTTTTGGCACATAGTCTCGAAATTTGATTTTAGAAGCACACACATGCATGAGTTCATCATTCTAACTAGCTAGCTGGGCAAAATATCCTTCTTCGTCTACCTGCGTTCAACAAACTGAAAAAATTGTAACAAAGATAGGGTTAATTCATAAAAGCTTGGTAAGAAGACATCACAATACATCTCCGAGAAGCTCCTCTATGGCGAGCTCCTCGAAGATTAATACGCCGGGTAACTAAAACAATTCACATATTAGGGAGTGCCTCTATGACGAGCTCCTCGAAGATGTCTGAGGATAGGATCCTAAGGCATCTTCGAGAAGCTCTGTTGTAGTGGTGTCCCTGCTCTCGCACACCATCTTTCAGTTTATATCTTCTCTAGCTAAATCAGTATGCTGGTGGAGCTAACTAATTTCACATATTAGAGAGTGCATCTACGGCGAGCTCTTCGAAGATGTCTGAGGACGAGGTCCTAAGACATCTTCGAGAAGCTCCGTCGTAGTGGTGTCCCTGGTCTCGCACACCATCTTGCAGTTCTTCACAAGAATACATACCTATTTATAGATTAAGCAACACAACATAGTGTCATGCACTGATGACATAATGTCGACACACTCACCCTGGCATAGTGCTGCCACCCACCCAAAATAGTGTCGTCATCTAATTTACTGGCTTAGTGCTGCCCACTGAGGACATAGTGTCGACATGTTGTCTCCACATCCACATTTAGTCCTGGTTGGTGCCTCCAAACGGGACTAAAGGTTCATCATATCTTTAGTCCCGGTTGCTGGTTTTAATTTTTTTTTAGATTAGTACTAATTAATTATGATTATGCTGCCACCCACCAAAAATAGTGTCGTCATTTAATTTACTGGCTTAGCGCTTCCCACTGAGGACATAGTGTCGACATGTTGTCTCCACATCCACATTTAGTCCCGGTTGGTGCCTCCAACCGGGACTAAAGGTTCATCATATTGTTAGTCCCGGTTGCTGGTTTTAATTTTGTTTTTTTAGATTAGTACTAATTAATTATGATTATGCTGCCACCCACCCAAAATAGTGTCGTCATTTCATTTACTGGCTTAGTGCTGCCCACTGAGGACATAGTGTCGACATGTTGTCTCCACATCCACATTTAGTCCTGGTTGGTGCCTCCAACCGGGACTAAAGGTTCAGCATATCTTTATTCCCGGTTGCTGGTTTTAATTTTGTTTTTTAGATTAGTACTAATTAATTATGATTATGCTGCCACCCACCCAAAATAGTGTCGTTATTTAATTTACTGGCTTAGTGTTGCCCACTGAGGACATAGTGTCGACATGTTGTCTCCACATCCACATTTAGTCCCGGTTGGTGTCTCCAACTGGGACTAAAGGGTCATCATATCTTTAGTCCTGGATGCTAGCTTTAATTTTGTTTTTTACATTAGTACTAATTAATTATGATTATGTTTGATGTACTTAATTAATTATATAATGCAGATGAGCCGGCAATGGATGTACGCTGACCGACTCTCTAACGAGTTCATTAAAGGCGTGCATTCTTTTCTTCTTATGGCCGAGGCAAACAAGCGGAATGGTTTTATGTCTTGTCCATGTGGTGTCTGTCGGAATCATAAGGAATACTCTTCCTCAAGAGTCCTTCACAGCCACCTGTTTCGGTCTGGTTTCATGACCGGCTATAATTGTTGGACCAAGCACGGAGAAAGAGGGGTTATGATGGAAGACAACGAAGAAGAAGAGAATGACAACGACTACCCTGAATACGATGGTACTATAATGGAAGAAATTGATGAAGAAAAAGATGAAGAACGGGCATTAGATCTGCCCGATGATGATCGTAGTCGGGCCATTGCTGATGCCCAGGAAGAATGCGTAACTGAAAGGGAGAGGTAAGTTCAAGAAGATGTTAGAGGATCACAACAAATTGTTGTACCCAAATTGTGAAGATGGGCACAAAAAACTGGGTAGCACACTGGAATTGCTGCAATGGAAGGCATAGAACGGTCTGACTAACAAAGGATTTGAAAAGTTGCTGAAAATAATGAAGAAGTTGCTTCCAAAGGATAACAAACTGCCCGCCAGTACCTACGAAGCAAAGAAGGTTGTCTGCCCTCTAGGATTAGAGGTGCAGAAGATACATGCATGCATTAATGACTGCATCCTCTACCACGGCGAGGAGTACGAGAAGTTGGATGCATGCCCAGTATGCACTGCATTGCGGTATAAGATAAGATGAGATGACCCTCGTGATGTTGAGGGCGAGCGCCGCATGAAGAGGGTTCCTGCCAAGGTGATGTGGTATGCTCCTATAATACCACGGTTGAAATGTTTATTCAGGAACAAAGAGCATGCCAAGTTGTTGCGATGGCACATGGAAGACCGTAAGAAAGACGAGATGTTGAGACACCCCGCTGATGGGTCACAGTGGAGAAAAATTGAGAGAGAGTTTCCGGACTTTGCAGGTGATGCGAGGAACTTATGGTTTGGTCTAAGTACAGATGGCATGAATCCTTTTGGGGAGCAGAGCTATAGCCATAGCACCTGGTCTGTGACTCTGTGTATCTATAACCTTCCTCCTTGGTCGTGCATGAAGCAGAAGTTCATTATGATGCTAGTGCTCATCCAAGGCCCGAAGCAACTCGGCAACCTAAGGCCATTAGTTGAAGAACTCTTACAGTTGTGGCATGGACAAGGTGTACATGTGTGGGATGAGAACAAGCAGGAGGAATTTGACCTACGAGCATTGTTGTTCATAACAATCAATGATTGGCCTGCTCTTAGTAACATTTCAGGACAGACAAACAAGGGATACAATGCATGCACACACTGTTTAAACGAGACTGAAAGTATATATTTGGATAAATGTAAGAAGAATGTGTACCCGGGGAATCGTTGTTTTCTTCCGGCCATGCACATCCTAAGAAATAAAGGTAAGCATTTCAATGGTGAGGCAGACAGCCGGTGTAAGCCTATCCGCCGTACTGGTGATGATGTATTTGATATGGTGAAGGATTTAAAAGTAATCTTTGGAAAGGGTCCTGGTAGACAATCTGTTCCAAAGGACGATGTCGGACACGCACCCATGTGGAAAAAGAAATCTATATTTTGGGAGCCACCCTATTAGAAAGTCCTAGAGGTCCGCTCTACAATTGACGTGATGCACCTGACGAAGAATCTTTGCGTGACGCTGCTAGGCTTCTTGGGCGTGTATGGGAAGAGCAAAGATACACCTGAAGCTCGGCAGGACCAACAACATACAAAAGACCGAGACGACATGCATCCAGAGCTGTTTGAACGTACTGCTAGCTACGCTCTTACCAAAGAGGAGAAGGAAATCTTTTTTGAAGTCCTTTACAGTATCAAGGTCCCGTCTGGTTTCTCGTCGAACATAAAGGGAATAATAAATATGGCAGAGAAAAATTTCAAAACCTAAAGTCTCATAAATGCCACGTGATTATGACCCAGCTGCTTCCGATTGCATTGAGGGAACTCCTGCCGGAAAATGTTCGAGTACCCATTGTGAAGCTATGTGCATTTCTCAATGCAATTTCTCAGAAGGTAATCAGTCTAGATAGTCTACTAAGGTTACATAAAGATGTGGTCCAATGTCTGGTCAGCTTCGAGTTGGTGTTCCCACCATCCTTCTTCAATATTATGACTCACCTCCTAGTTCACCTAGTCGACGAGATTAACATTCTTGGTCCTGTATTTCTACACAATATGTTACCCTCTGAGAGGTTCATGGGAGTGTTAAAGAAATATGTTCATAACCGTGCTAGGCCAGAAGGAAGCATCTCAAAGGGATATGGAACAGAGGAGGTCATTGAGTTTTGTGTTGACTTTATTCCTGACCTTAAGCCCATCGGTGTTCCTGAATCATGGCATGAGGGTAGACTTAGTGGAAAAGGCGTGCTAGGAAAGAAAGCAAGGATATGTATGGATGGACATTCTCTCACTAAAGCACACTACACAGTTCTGCAAAGTTCCACCTTGGTGGCTCCGTATATCGAGGAACACAAGAATATTATACACTCCAACAACCCGGGGAAGCCTGGCTCCTGGATTAGAGATGAACATATGAGGACTTTCAGCAGTTGGTTGCAGACACATCTCATGAATGACATAAATGTTGGAGAGCAGTTGTACTTGTTGGTCAGGTCACCATCTTCGACTATATTGACTTTCCAAGGATACGAGATAAATGGGAATACATTTTACATGATCGCCCAAGATAAAAAGAGCACCAGTCAAAACAGTGGTGTCCGATTTGATGCAACAGACGAGAATGGGCAAAAGGATACATATTATGGTTACATAGAGGAGATATGGGAACTTGAATATGGACCTTTTTTTAAGGTTCCTTTGTTTCGGTGCAAATGGGTCAAGCTGACAAAAGGCGGGGTTGAGGTAGACAAGAAATACGGAATGACAATAGTGGATCTCAAAAACCTTGCATATAGAAATGAACCATTTGTCCTAGCCAATGATGTGGCTCAGGTTTTTTATGTGAAGGACATGTCTACCAAACCGAGAAAAAGGAAAGATAAGCAAAAGAATACATCATCCGATGAGCCAAAGCGCCACATAGTTCTTTCAGGAAAAAGAAACATCATGGGGTGGAGGATAAGACAGACATGTCAGAAGATTATGATAAGTTTCATGAAATTCCGCCCTTCGCTGTGAAGGATGACCCAAGCATCCCGTTAAGTAAGGAAGATGCTCCATGGTTACGGATTAGAAGAAAACCCTAACATGTGTGGATGATGGTGATGTACAATATTGTTAAACCTTTATTTTTAATGATCTTCTTATATGTATATGGATATGAACTATCTCGATCTCAATAGGTAGTATTGCAGCTTGTTGTGGCCAGACATTTATTAATATTAAAACATAAAAATTAGTCATAATCATATCTAGCCCTATAGTACACAGCTTCAGGGTTGTCTTCGGAATCGTCATCGTCATCGTCGTCGCTCGTAGCACGCAGATGGATCCTCAGCCCTTCCTCGTAGCACGCAGATGGATCCTCCGGCCTCGCATTCACGACGCGCGGGGGAGGGGGCTCCCAGATGACGACCCCAGTACACCCTCGGCATTCACCACCACCACCATTCTTGTGGCTATGCGGCTTGTGAAAGTGCGGGTACCTCAGGCGAGAATGGTCTCCCATGGCGATATAGCGCATCACACCGGCGATAGGCTGGTTCGCCCACCACAGGCGGCGACCAGCCTCGTTGTGGTTCACTAGGGGCAGGTCGTCACCCTCGTACCTGGCGAGTGATGACCCACAAGTATAGGGGGTGTATCGCAGTATTTTCGAGGGAAGTGAAACCCAATTTATTGATTTGACACAAGGGGAGCCAAAGAATATTTATCAGCCTTAACAACTGAGTTGTCAATTCAGCTGCACCTTGAAACAATCTTGCTCACAGCAGTTTATCAGTAGCAACAGTTTTGTAGTAGGAATAGTAAAGTAGCAGCAGTAGTAAAGTAAAGACAAAAGTAACAATAGCAGTAACAGTAGGATTCGAGTGTGATAGGCATAGGGATGGATGGACGGGCGTTGCATGGACAAGACAATTCACATAGCAATCAGAACATAGGGTAATTGCAGATAAATAAGATAAAGCATCCAAGTACTAGCTAATCCTAGGCATGTGTTCCATATATAGTCATACGTGCTTGCAATGAGAACTTGCACAACATCTTTTGTCCTGCCATCCCGTTTGCAGCGGGGCCTCGGGGGAACTACTGGCAATTAAGGTGCTTCTTTTAATAGAGCACCGGAGCAAAGCATTAACACTCTGTTGATGCGCTCGACTTTCGACGTAGAGCTTGTTGGGAACCCCAAGAGGAAGGTATGATGAATACAGCAGCAAGTCTTCCCTCAGTTATGAAACCAAGGTTTAATCGAACCAGTAGGAGCAAGGAAACACCCCAAATGTGTTACTAGCTGAGCTTTGGCAGGGCGCACTACCGGTGCTAGTAGCAACGTGGAGACCTACACAACACAACCACAGAACTTTGTCCCCAACTTGCGATGAGGTTGTCAATCTCACCGTGTTTTGCGGAAAACAAAGGATTAAACGTATCGAATGGAAATAAGTAAAAGTTTGCAGAAAGTAAACACAAAGCAGAAACAGTTTATAGATTGTATGTAAAGAAAAAGGACCAGGATCCATAGTTCACTAGAGGTGGCTCTCCTTAGATAAATAACATGCTGGGTGAACAAATTACAGCGGGGCAATTGACAAACACCAAGAAAGCAATACATGCATATACTAATCATCTTGACTCCTCTGAGACTTGATTGGGCATTACAACATAATACATAGACCGCCATCCAACTGCATCTATGACTAATAATCCACCTTCAGGTTATCATCCGAACCCCCTCCAGTATTAAGTTGCAAGCAACAGATTATTGCTTTATGAGCTGCGTGTAAAGTAAACAATACGATTGTTCTATGAACAAAGGATTGTTGTTTTCTCCCTAGTAGCAACAACACATCTAGTACCTTAGAGATTTCTGTCACTTCCCCAGATTACCAGAGGCATGAACCCACTATCGAGCATAAATACTAACTCTTGGAGTTGCTAGCATCTACTTGGCCAAGATAGCTACTAACAACGGAAAGCATGCAAGATCTCAAATAACAAAGACATGATAGAATCAATAATCAATCTGAAATAGCATCTCAATATCCATCGGATCCCCGCAAACACAACATGTATGAATTACAAATAGATGATCTTGATCATGAACGGAGCTCACAAGATCTAAACATGAAAGCACAAAGGAGGAGAAACCAGCCATCTAGCTACTACATGGGTCCATAGTCCAAGGATGAACTACTCACGCATCACACCGGAGGCTTGCATGGTGACGAAGAAGGCCTCCAGGGTGAATTCCCCTCTCCGGCAGGGTGATGGGAAGAGCTTCAGATCTCCCCCGATCTAGGGACAGAAATGACAGCGGCTATAGACTCTTTCGTGGATTTTTGATCGGGTACTTAGGTTTTCGTCCCGAGGGCAACTTATAGGCGGAAGGAGAGGCCGAGGGTGTGCTGGGGTCGGCCAGACCACCCCCTGGCGCGGGCCAGGCCTGGCCGCGCGGCCAGGTGGTGTGGTCGGCCCCCAGCCCTTCTCCGTCTCGTATTCTAGCACTTGATCCCTTCCGGAAAAATAGGCACTTTGGCTTTTCTCCCGTCCAATTCCGAGAATATTCATTTTCTGACTTTCCTGGAACCAAAAACAGCAGAAAACAGGCAGCTGGCACTATGGCTCTTGTTAATAGGTTAGTCCAAGAAATCATAATAAAAGTACTCCAAAGTTGGAACAAAACACAAGAAAGTGGATAAAACCAAGCATGGAACATCAAAAATTATAGATACATTTGCAATGTATCATCCGTGAACACATGTGATCCTCACATCAAAGCCATTCCCTCCGGTTATCCCGATGTCTGTCACTTCGGGGCCATTGGTTTCGGACGACAACATGTGTATACAACTTGCAGATAAGACCATAAACAATACTATCATAATGAATCAATAACATGTTCAGATCTGAAATCATGGCACTCGGGCCCTAGTGACAAGCATTAAGCACAACAAGTCGCAACAGAGTCATAAAGCACTAATAAAAGATACTAGGCACCATGCCCTAACAATCTGATGCCATTACATGAACAATCTCATCCAATCCCTACCATCCCCATAGCCTACAGCGGGGGCTTACTCACTCATAGATGGGGGAAACATGGATGGTCGATGGAGAAGCGATGGTGATGATGATGGCGATGATCTCCTCCAATTCCTCGTCCCGGTAGGGTGCCAGAACGGAGTTTCTGGTGCTGTTTCGTGGAATCTGGTGGTGGCGGCGGAGCGGAACTCCTTCTAGAAAAACTTCGAACCCCCCTGAGTTTTTAGGTCAGAAGGCAACTTATAGGCGAAGAGGGAGACCGAGGGGGTGCCTAGGGGGCCCACACCACCCCTGGTGCGGCCTGGCCTGGCCCGCATCAGCAGGTGGTGTGGCCACCCCCTGTCTCTTCTCCGTCTTGTATTCTGGCTCCTGGAGTCTTCGGGTGAAATAGGATTTTTGGCATATTTTCTCGGATTTTTCCTAATAGGTGGTTTTCTGCACAAAAAGTAGACACCAAGGCAATTCTGCTGGAAACAGCATCAGTCCGCATTAGTTATATCCAAATCACACAAGTATAGAGGAGAAACAATAGCAAAAGTATTCGAGAAAGTAGATACGTTTTGGAAAATGACAAGGCAAGCAGACAATGAGTATCTCAGCAATCTTCTTATTTACCATGGGAAAATGGTGCTTTTTTCTCTCTTTCCTCTTTTCATAAATCTCTTTTTTTCTTTTTCTTAATAGCTATCTCTCTCTCTTTTTATAAGAAGAATGCTTCATAGATATCATTATGGTTACGCTGCAGGTTTCCACCATGTCAGCATGGATTAGACCAGCGGCCCAGGCGTTTCTCTAACACACATACATAACTCCATGGACTTACAAGCTTCCCTTTTGTTTCACACTGACGACATCCGCAAACAAAAGAGCAAGGTATCAACTGGGTATATATTTACAAGTGTTGAAGGCGTTCCCCGTGATAGCACGGTTCTGCTAATCCCCAGCCTATAATTTGCAAGCATATAACTTTCATGGAGAGTTCACAATGGTTCAGATTTATTAAGTGCAGAAAATAAAGTGTGCCATCAAGTTCGTGAGAGCTTTACTAACTAACTTTCTCATAACAAGCAAACATTTTATTCGGAAGAAAACAAGGCATATTGAATATGCACGGAAATAGCAAATGATGCTAATAGGTAGGTATGGTGGACAGTTTGGAAATATTTGGTTTAGGGAGTTGGGAACTTGAGTAAAACACTCAGTGGAAGCGAAGGCTAGCAATAGTAAGGGAGCGACAAATGAGAGAGCAATCCAGCCAGCGGGCAACCGGTACCCCGGCGGGCATGGGTAGCTGGAGACGCACAGCGCCTCGGTCTCGTCGAGCGTCAGAAAGGCCTAGTAAGCGGTGCCCATTGTTGTGAGAGAGAAGGTGTGGATGTGTGGATGGACATGGCGGTCAGCCTAGATATAGAGGGACATGGCGGGAGAACATGGCGAGAAGCGGGGGAAATGGTGGGAGAACATGGCGGGAAGCGGGGGAAATGGCGGGAAAACATGGCGGGAAGCGGGGGAAATGGTAGGAAAATATGTTTTAGTCCTAGTTAATAGTTTTAGTATTAAATATTATATTTCTAATGAGTCTATTATTTTTTGTGAATATTTTTGTATATTATATGTATTTTTCTATTTTTAAATAATAAACTATATTTTTCCAACATTTGTACTAAATATAATACTAGTTAAAAAATAGATAATTTTATTTAAGTTGTATAATAAAGTATGATGATAGATTTAAATTATAGATCTTCTTTTTCTGAAAATTTTGATATATAATACATAATTTTCTGAAAACTATAAACCATTTTTAGTTTTGGCGTACAAACCGGGGCTAAAAGGGGTGTGGCGCGCAGGAAGAGCGGTGGCTGAAAACACCTTTAGCCCCGGGTTGTAATACGAATCGGGGCTAAAGGAGGCCGGGGCTAAAGGGGGACCTTTAGCCCCGATTCTTATTACAACCCGGGGCTAAAGGGGGATGGTATAAATACCCCACCCCTACCCCGGGTCGTGGCACGACCCGGAGAGCCAGATCGCCACACCTTCTTCCCAGAGGAGCTCGCCGCCTGCGCCCGTCCGTGCCGCCGCCGCCCGCGCCCGTCCGTGCCGTCGTCGTCCGTCTCCGCGACGTCCGTGCCACCGCCGCCGCCCGCACCGTCTCCGCGCCGCGCCGCCTCGCCATTCAGGTGATCGCCGTGAGTCCCGTCAATTTTGGTTGTTATGTTGTTAATTTTGGTTAATTAGTATTATAGGTTAGTATTTAGTATTAGTATTAGGTTAGTATTTAGTATTAGGTTAGTATTTAGTATTAGTATTAGTATTCGAATTAGTTAGTATTAGGTTAGTATTTAGTATTAGTATTAGTATTTAGTAGTTAGTATTAGTATTAGGTTAGTATTAGTATTTAGTATTAGTTAGTATATTAGTATTAGTTAGAATTTACTATTATTATTAGTATTTAGTAGTTAGTATTAGTATTATGTTAGTATTAGTATTTAGTATTAGTTAGTATTTAGTATTAATATTAGTTAGTATTAGTATTAGGTTAGTATTTAGTTAGTATTAGTATTAGGTTAGCATTAGTTAGTATTAGTATTAGGTTAATTGTATAGGTTAGTATTTATCTAGGGTTAGTTAGGGTTAGTTTGAATACTTAGTTAATTAGGTTTAGTTTAGTTAGTGTTAGGTTTAGGATTAGTGTTATTAGGGCAATACTTAGTGATTTAGTTACTGTTTATGTTTTATGATTGTTTATTGCTATCATTTAGTTATGCCGCGTCCACCTCGTCCGAGCCTACTGGACTCCGTTGGGGATGTCCGAGTCTGGGCTCCGCCGGGTTGGCACTGGGAGGTGCTACCTGTCGGGACTCGTACCTTGGTGAGGAATCCAGGTATCATCGTCAACCCGGAGCTTCTTTGGTGGTGTCCACGAGGTCCAGGAGCGGTGCACAGGGAGCCAGCCCCCGAGGAGGTGGTACGTCGTCGTATCAGGGAGGAGGACGAGCATGTACGACGATACATGTATCTTTTGGAGACTAGGTTCTCCAATATCTGGCAGGTTCACAGATCTCACCCGAGCTATTCTCCGGTGATGGTTCCTCTTCTGTGGCTGCAGAGCTCCCGTAGCACAGAACGCGGTAGCCGCGTTCGCTAGTTTGATATGAGCGAGATGTAGTAATAATGTACTTTATATTATGAGCGAGATATGAGCGAGATGTATTAATAATGTACTTTATCTTATATTATTGTACTTTATCTTAATCACTAAGTACTGTATCTGAGTTGTCACAATTGTAATATTCTTTTACTTAATGCAATATTCTTTTTCCGTATTAGTTAAACTATGGACGGTAGACAGAATAAAGAGGAGCTTCTCAACATTATAGATGAGGGTACTCCGGGGTCTTATTACGATGGCTCCGAATAACTTAATTTGTCTGGAGGAGACGATGGTGGAGAACATAGTGGAGACGATGGTGCTGACCATGGTGGAGACCATGGTGAAGACACCATAATAATGACAAACTCCATTGAGGTATATAAAGCCTCTATCGATCGTTCACTAGTATAGATGCACTAATTTATTCGTATATATTTACTGACGAATGTTTCTTCTCTTAGACCTCCACTTTCGGCCAATCTTCTACAAGGACAAGAGGCCCGACACACAAGTTGTCCACTGATGTCCGTTTCAGCATTGACTTAGTCTCTCCGCAGGGTCAACCACTGGAGCCCAAAGAATCTGCGAATGCATTTACAAGTCAATGCGGAGTGATTGTTAGAGACACTATCCCGATCACCACGCGAAATTGGAACAAGCCAGGAAAGAAAAAGGATCCAGCTGGGGATAGTTTTGTAGATGACAGAGCGAGAGATACGATGTGGAATTCTCTCATGACACATTTCACCCTACCAGTCTTGGAGACTGATGAGCTCACACAGCAAATGACGAGGAAATTCAAGCACTTTGCTCTTAAGAAGATGGCCGAACTATTTAAGGAATGGAAAAAAAGATTGTACCACAAGTATGTCTTGAAGAAAAAAACTCTTCCATTCACTAGCCGACTAGAGTTGCAGCAGGATAACTGGGCCGCATTTGTGGAATACAAGACCTCAGAACCAGCTAAGGCAATGTCAGTAAAGAATAAGTTAAATGCAGCCAAAAAGAAATATCACCATCATATGGGCACATGTGGCTACAGGAGTGCCATGCCTAAGTGGGATAAAGCTGAGGCTGACCTAGAGGCTAAAGGGGTCACTCCAGCTATGTCTTGTTGGCCCAGGAGGTCAAGAAATTGGGTACTCGGGCATGGGGCATCATTAGACCCAGAAATAGGCGAGATTGTTGCAGCCGAAGAAAATTCTTCACCCAAGAATGAACTTATTAAAGTGATAAAAGAGGTTGAAGAGGGAACGTTTGTTCCCGACAGAGAGAACGATGAGCTGACAAAGGCTCTCGGAAATCCTGAAAAGGCTGGACGAACAAGAGGGTTCGGACCTTCTTATCCATGGGTTATCGGGTTTCCCGAGCACCTTGACACGTACAGAAGCCGATCGAGAAAAACAAAGCGGAAAAAAAAAGGAGGATACGGAGCGGTTCGCGATGTTTGAAGCCATGCTGCAGGAGCATTGCCAGGAGCTTAATAAACTTAAAGGACTCCGACGGCAAGATCCTGCACCGGACAGTACGGTCAGCTCATCGCAACGAAAAAGCATCATAGCTTCCACGGAGAGTCACAGTAATGATGCAATGATGGATGTGTACCCCGTGGATGCAATTAAGTAGAAGACTAGTTGTGAGCTGCATGTTGACCTGAAGAATATATCCATGAAGGTGGCGGTCGGCTTTGCTTTACCTTCTACACCGGGAGCGACCTGCCATTGCAATCCGATTCCAGCTGGCTATGCTCGTGTCGGTGTGGATGAAATTCAACCTATGTGTTAGTCACTACAGCTTGACATCCCTGGAGGTGAAGGGGAGACGACACTGGGAGAAGTCACGAGTGGCTTCATTCTTTGGAAAAAAGAATATATCAAGTTTCCAGGCTCGACACCAAGGCCACCTTCTCCACCGAGAAACAATCCATCACCCCCAAGGCAACCGTCTCCTCCCAGTAAAAGTCCACCTCCAAGTGCACCGTCTCCTCCTAGTAAAAGTCCACCACCTCCAAGTCCAATCCATGACCCCAACACGACTCCATCTCAATCTACGCAGCCGCCTCCACGCACTATGGGCCAAAAGCGGAAGAATATCACCGCTCCGTCGAGCGATAACCGACGCCCAAAGCGACAGTTGTCGCCCCTCCCAAGAGTACCGCCGGATCCTCCCAAGAGGGCTTACGACCTGACCGATGAGGAGACCGATGCGGTCGTACAGGCCGAAGTGGATGCTCATTTTAAAAAGAAACAACCTGAGCCAGAGGTCCAAATAAAACCGGAAACCAAGGAGCACTTTAGGAAATTACTAACGCAGCCATCCCAAGCTCAGTTAAATGCGCCAGATGACTATACACGATGTCTTCAGAAGACACTGAAACAGAAGAGATGAAGCGGTAGAGGAAGCATCACAAAAGAGGTTCCCCAGTAGGGGGAACAAGCAAAACAATCGAGTGGTAGCGGAAGCATCAAAACAGACGTCCCCCAGCTGGGGAAACAAGCAAAACAATCGAGTGGTAGCCGAAGAACCAAAAGAGATGTTCCCTAGCTGGGGAAACAAGCAAATCAATCACTCCCCCCACTCTAGGTGAACATACCCGAACCTCAACTATATGAGGTAGAACATATAGATCCGGAAATGGCTAGGATATTGGCCGAGCAATGTAATATGTCTATTCATGACATTCTTCACAGCGATATGCCCAAGGCTGAGGTAGCACCCAAATTTTTTCACGGGGAGCCTCTGGCCAGTTTTGAGAGGCTTCAGGATATGCCAACACAAATGCGACGATTCCATAAATGGTACATGAAAGCATCAAAAGAACAGCAATATTGGCTCTTACTGAAAGTTCAAAAATTGCATTACTTCACTGAAGACGAGGTCCCTATTGAATTTACAGAATTATTTTAGTTATTCAATCTAAAGGAACTCGACAAAACTATCCTCAGTTCGTATTGTCTGTAAGTGATTACTTTATTTATGTAATTAGGTCTCTATCTCAGCTTGTTGAATTCATTGTCGGTAAGTATACTCACTATATTCTTTTGTACGCTATATATAATGATGCAGAATGAAGATGCTCGATTGTAAAAGAAAGGCTATCAATGGATTTGGGTTCATTGACCCACATCGAGTTCATGGAGTTATACTAAAGGATAAACCACTAGAGACCGAGCACAACTTGTTGCGGTTTCTCACGAAACAGCATTTCTGTAATGAAATACTATTTCCTTACCACGACGGCAAGTGAGTTTTTGTACGCATTAAATTTTACTTACTCGATGTTCAGTGTAAATGATGAGTTACTGACGTATGTAAACCTTGCGTAGGTACCACTGGATTCTTCTAAGCATTTCACTTGACTTGGAAAGAGTTCACATCATGGACTCACTAAACAAAGACATTGAAAACTACCGTAGCATTATCGATGCGCTCCAGAGGTAATTTCAACCATTATCACACTATATCGGTTTCTTTCGTTCATTTTCTGGGATATCAAGTAGTTATTAACTCATATATTAATTTTCTTTGTCGGGTAGGGTTTGGACACAGTTCAAGAACCATGTCCGTGGTCAATGGCGTGAGGAGCTATTTTTTAAATCACTCTCGGTAAGTAGTATGAGCTAAGTCCGCGCATCTATTTAATTCTAGTTTATGTGCATTTATCATGCTAGAGTTATTATTTGATTGAATTCTATTCTTGTAAAGTGCGCGAGGCAACCACAGGGGACTAATCTATGTGGATTCTACGTGTGCGAGTTCATTCGCATCAGTATTGAGAAGCCCTCAGAAAATGTTCGAGTAAGTAAACAATATATTCACCCTTTATTTTTATTACAAAAAGTTGTGTTGAGTCTAATTCATACGATCTCCTTTTTATATAGTTGGACGCGATGCGGGACAAGCTCCTACCAGACGACCGCCTAATAGCAATCCAAGAGGAATTTGCTGAATTTTTTGTCGACGAGGTCATAGACCCACGCGGAGAATACTCTATACATAGACCCTAAAGCATCCATGTAATGATCTCCATGTAATCAAATAGACATGCTCTGGACCCGGTTGGGACTCCATGTATACTTGTAAGAGATATTATATTATATATTGCATCAATGTGTACAACTACTATGTAGTAGCGTTCTGTATGTATACGAAAACTTGTTTCTAATGAAAACACAGAATGAAAAATAATTGAACACAAAACACAAAATAAAAAGAAAAACACAAAACCCTAAAACCCCATCCCCTGCCGCGGCAGCCAAATGACTCAAAATGCTATCGCGGCAGGAAACCTTTAGTCCCGGTTCGTAACACGACCCGGGACTAAATGTCCTGCCGCCCAGCGCGCCTCGCAGGGCCACGTGGTTGGACCTCTAGCCCCGGTTCATAACAGAACCGGGGCTAAATCTTGGACCTTTAGTCCCGCTTTGACAGTCCCGGTTCGCAATCCGGGACTAAAGGCCCTTACGAACCGGGGCTAATTGCCTGGTTTCTACTATTGACCATTTCTCCATGCGGAAGCTTGTAGACTTATTCCAACTACTAGCTAGAACAAAATGTATAAGATTTGGAAGATTTTCCTGGTCAAGTTTTTAATTGTTTCATGAAAATGTACAAATCAATTGTAAAGTACATATCTCAAGAAATAAAGTTACTTTTCAAAAAATGAGCTGCATTTTTCTGTTGTGTTATGGTCTCTGAAAGCATGTATATGAACATACTTATACACAACAGGAATTTGGTCAGAGCAATAAAATAATCATTTTTATACAGCAGTAAAATAATCATTTTAATGTAAAAAGTAAAACATCTTAAGATTCTTTATGACACAAAACAAACTGTAAAGACGATGCCTGAGGAAATTAAGCAAAACGTCCTAAAATGCTAGACATGCTTCATAAATGTCTCATGTCATATAAAGATGCTTCTAATACGTCTTTACAAATCTTGAGATGGTGCATAAGACGACGCCCATACGACGCTTTACAAAAGCACCTCTACAAGCGTGTAATGATGTTTTAAAACGACTTTACCACCTAAATTAAATGTCTCTACGTGTCTCTCGTGTTGTAGTAAGTGCTCTTAGGTAGAGGTAGGAACCAGTCCTTAGCCTTTTCTCTAAGAGAGAAAGGAACAAACATAATTAACAGCATTTGGATCTACATCCGTAATGCGCATCATGTCACAAATTTCAGTAAAAGTATTTAAGTGCAAATCTGAATCCTCAGAAGATGAGCCTCCAAATTCGTTTTGCTGAACCAAACTTAAAAGATTAGGCTTAATTTCATATGCTTCCGCATCAACAGCAGGCTGAGTAATAGGTGCACGAATAAAATCATCAGTGGGAGTAGCATACTCCCCAAGTCTCTTTTGAGCCATGGCTCTTATATTTTTTAACTAAAGGAAACAAATTATAAGTAACTAATTTTTTGGGGTTTTCAAATAGATAACAAGAAAGTTATAACAAGAAATAAACTACAATCAAATAATAAAACTAAAAACAAGGTCTCTAGTGACCTCGTCAGGATAGTGAAATTGCTTACCCGGCAATGGCGCTAGAAAAAGGTTTGATACCTTCGATTCAGATTCACGGATGTAGTATAATAGTATTTTTCTGTTTAATCGAACCTTAGAAAACAACACTAAAAAGGAAATAAAAATGACACATCTACAAGACTTTGTTTTTCTGTTTTAGCTTCGTTTACCGGACCAATCTAGTTTATTTTTATCGTGGGTTGATTCAATGGATGGAGATAGGCCAGGATTGAAGATCCACTTGAAGTTGCACATCATACGGGATAAAAGATAATAATAAGCATAGTCACGTGTAACGTTTTAATAGAGATGATCACTTGTGGGCAACACATCCTAATATACTAGAGCCCATGATAGGCAACATGCATATCAATAGTATTTTCATCCAACTGAGTGTACCTCGAAGCACAGGGCTACAAACGATTATTAAGTGTAAACCATAGATCAAATCTTTAAGTGGTGATGTTGTTGTGATCCTAAATGGGTCGCTAAGTGAAGACCGTACAACCTTTTATGTCACTAGGTTTCCTATGAGATCGCCTTTAGCTAAGTATCTCACCTCAAGCCTTTATCAATCTCGGGGGTCTTGGGTACCTACTAGTGTAAAGATCGAGGCAAGAGACAAAGAAACAAAAGATACAAATCTCTCTTTCAAACAATACACAATACTTCCATAGATTATATGCACATAATCGCTGCGAGGTTTCTCCCCAACCAGCAGCCCGTGAGGACTACTCACTCATAACAATAAGTTCAAGGATAGAAAACATTGTACAAAATATTTAGATTGAAATCAAATATTCTTACAATGGTTGCTGAATCACAAGGATATCTCAAGTACAAAGTAATAGCTATGGCTAGTGGAGGGGATGGAAGATGGAAGGGATGAACTATGATGTGGATCTCCTTTGGTGATGTTGTTATGCAATTTGAGAATGGCGGCCTTCTGCGCGACGGCTGAGGCCTCAAAATATATAGGCGTCTTCACGAAAGTTGTACGATTTGACGAGATGAAGTCGCCGCCACATGGTACGGGTATCCCCTGCATGTACCAGCGGTCATTACGGCTATAGACGCCTGGCAATGGCTCCAAAATTACTTGGTCATGTGGACTTGCTCAAAACCTTCATTATGACTCCTGATTTTGCATTAAAAAGCAATGGTGTGCATATCTTTACAACTATTAGTCATTAGTGGCAAGGCTAAAGAGACTAAAAACAATGTTTAAACGCGGTGGAAGATGGCTATTTTTGGAGCCATCGAGGTCCATGACCTTTATGATACTCTAAAACTAGTCGGACTACCAAAAGAGTTTGTACTTCTTAAACTTTTCCGTTGGTTATTAAAATATAAAGCTTTTACTTGGCTACAATCCTTGCCTAATCACATTATAAAAATTTGTGTGGATTGTACCCAAGAATTTATGCAAAGATTCTTATTATTTACTCCCTCCATTCCTCAGCTCAAGGCCTAAAAAAATATTCCCTCCATCCCAAGGCTTAAGGCATATAACTTTTTTAAAAAGTCAGGTCATGTAAAGTTTGACCAAATTTTTAGAAAAAACTATCAAAAACTATTATATTATATACATACCATGTGAAAATATGGTTCATGATGTATGAAAGCATATGGATTATGTAGTGTAAATATTAATATTTTTCTCTAAAAACTTGGTCAAACTTTAGTTGGTTTGACTTTTGAAAATTATGCCTTAAGCCTTGGGACGGAGGTAGTATTGGCTTTTTCCTCTAAGCTTAGGGCGTGTATGCTGGAGACTCTCTAAGATGCCAATTATACCCCTCCGATCTGTTTGCCTCGTCTCCACGAATAAAGGGTGCAGTTATACCGACGGCCCTTTGCTTCGTCTTCCGTGCGTAGTAAAGAAGGAACAGGCTGGGCGCTTCTCAAGAAAAAAAAGAAGAGGTCGGGCAGTTAACGAGAGGGAATTAAGGAGCTGTCGTGCATGTGTATGCGGAAATAAATCCTATGAGACCGGGTCTATTTATAGACCCTGTCTTATATATGACACGTGTCCGTCTTTTCAATTTTCTAGTCTTTTTTTGGTCTGTTAATTAGTATTTTTCTAGCCACTATGTATAGAGGAGGGTCTATCCTTGAAGAATATAGATCGGGTCTCATAGGATTTTCTTCCCGTGCATTCAGGGGCAAGGAAGGAAAGAATCCAGCTGCATGCTTCTCCTTAATAATCGCGCTAGATTTTTT
This sequence comes from Avena eriantha, assembly GCA_910589775.1. Lineage (NCBI taxonomy): Eukaryota > Viridiplantae > Streptophyta > Magnoliopsida > Poales > Poaceae > Avena > Avena eriantha. The sequence goes on along the minus strand of OU342745.1, from coordinate 418,749,686 downwards.
AAGCCTTTAGCTGAGGAACGGAGGGAATACTAAGATTATGCAGATCAAGCATGACATATCCAATTTCTTTCATAGAATTATAGAAAGTTTTTCACAAGCATGGAAAAGATTTTATAGGATGATTATGAAAGTCCCAGATCATGGTTTTAAGGAGCATCTAATTATACAGTACTTTTATAATGGACTCACTGATAACTCAAAACAAATGATTGATTTAACTACAGGAGGAGCTTTAAGTAATTTGAAGCTACCTGAATGCATAGATATTTTTGCGGTAAGATCCTTCAATGATGAACAGTATAATCATGTTGAAGATATTAGATAAAAAAGTATGCTTCATATACCTCCAGAACTTATGCCTGAAGTTAAGAAGTCCATGGAAGAAAAATGTATTGTAGCCAAACTCGTAAAAGAGAATCAAGTTGATGTTCTCCAAACTTCTGTATTAGAAGATGAAATGTATCTTGTTTTGCAAAAATTTAAACATCAACAATGTTATTTCCGTGATAAATATATTAAACACCTCATGCTTCAGAAGAAAAAGATAAAATAATTGACTGCAACATTTGATGATCTAGGACATGCTACTAGACATCTCGATGAATATATTAGTATAGTTAAATTTCAATGTGATCAAATAGCTGAAAATCAAGCTTTGATTTTAAGTCAAAGTAATCATGATTGCAATACTGTGTCTATTAATGTAGTTACTATACGTGGTACAGAACACAGGAACCTCTAGGGCCACCTTGGTATCAAGAAGAACATGCCCGAAAAGCAAAGGAGACTTAGGAAACGAGTCAAAAAGAAGAGAACTGTGTTGATCCACAAGATAATATTGATCTTGAAGCTCAAAGAAGAGAAAAGGAAGATTCAAATGAAAATGAAGAAGAGGAAGAGGTAGAAGTCAAAGATAAACAATACAACTGAGACGCTGAAACTATTGATCCAAGAGAAGAAGTTGAACTTAGTCAAGAACAAGAAGAACAAGTTATCATATCAAATGAGAAACAAGTTGAGCAGAAAAAGCCTGTAATTTAGAAGAAGAATAAAAAATGTTGAGCCGGCGAACAAGGTAAAGGAAAAGGTAAAACCAACTAAAAATAAAATTACTTATCCTAACCATGTTCAATATGAACCTGACAAGAGTGCATATGACTCTTTTGTCGAGGCTCTAAGTAATCTTCGTTAGAACTTCCTCTGGCTGATGCAATTCAAGTTCCTACTCATAAAAAGTTCATGCGAGATATTCTTAACAGAAATAAAAAGGTAACTACGACTATAGCAGTGATGACAAGCTTTGGTGACAAGCTTCCTGCTAAGCTTGGGGATCCTGGTATACCAACTATCTCTTGTGCTATTAGAAAAACCAACATCCTCAATACTCTTTCTGATTTAGGTGCAGGTGTTACTATCAGGCCATATTACCTCTTCAAGGAACTAAATCTCGGAGATTACTCTCCTACATAAATTACCTTGCAAATGGCTAATAAAACCACTAAACAACCTATTAGTATGATTGAAGATGTTTTACTTAGAATTGATCAACATGTCATACCTACGGATTTTATTATACTTGATGTTCCTGAAGATGACAAACTTTCAATCATCCTTGGGAGATCTTTTCCTATCACTGCAAGGGCTAATGTTGACTGCTCTAGTGGGAAAATTGTTTTCAACATATATGATGATCAGATTGTCCGTTATTTCCTAAAGAAACAAGAACAAGGCGAAAAAATGTACCGCCACCTAAACGTGTTCAAGTGGTAAGTACCCTCGATGAAGGGCATCCCGCGGTATGTGCTAAAGAATTAGAGGTTGGTTAAGTTGAATCAACCATTTCAAAATAAATTCTCAATGGGAGTGAACCCATCCTTGAATAAAGTAGCATGGTTATTTTTGTGTTTTAGTTTAGTTGTTCTAATAAAACTCTTGTAGCCAAATTTTGCAGAGAAAATAGGCTAATATGAAGTTAAGGTTCAAGTTTAAAGGAAAGAATTGAAAAAGCAAAGAAAAAGAGGTGTTTTGAACCTTTAATGATCTCTAGTATGACTGAATTGGACCGTACCATGCGCCCATATCGAAGGCCTAGATAAAACAAAAAATTTCTCTTTGATACAGAACCTTTAACAAGCGGTGGTATGACCAGAAGGCCCCATACCGTCCGCCCATACAGGTTCTCGATGAAGCCAACGGAACTTTCTCCCAAGATACTGAGCGAATAACGACCTGCGGTATGACCGAATCCGACCGAACCGCTCGCCCGTACCAAGGCTCGGGTCCAATCTCAAAACTCTAACCGTGCATTCAATGGTGACAAGAACAACAATGGTGCAAGGCTGAGTACGAGAATGTACTCCACGAGACTTAGATAACCTAGTATCTACATGCTCTGGCTAGATAGGATTTCTTTGGATTTACTTTTGCATAAAACGATCTTTGTGTGTAAACAAGACAGAGTAGAGGCTTGTCTACATAGAATATTTTAAAAGGAGTAAGAGAGTGATAACTCCATCTTGAGCATCAGATCTTGTTTACCAAGAACATCAGAATCCCTCATCTAGGATCACCCCCTCGAACCCCCGAGGAAACATCCTTAAGCACATGCGGATCACCAAGTTTTATAATTACTTAATGTTATCTATAATCTTAGAATTCGGTCACCAAGCGTTCATAACTATGAACATGGCTTTTTGAAAATATTTAACCATGTAGGGGTGTATAACTTTACCCACACGTATCAACCGACTCTTAATGTCAAATATTATTAGCCCTCTTCCTTGGAAGGACAGTAGAGGGTGGTTGACCATGACCATTACCTTGCTTTCGCTGAGACTGTGAGTCACGCCCTAAGGAGGGTTCTTCCGTAATGGGTCAAATCCCGAAGCCGGTCCCTAGAGATGTAAGTCGGTGTTGGTTCACCAGGGGCTCTATCGACCCCAAGAAACCGCGGCCACGCTTCCCTACATATTATGATGCACCTCCTTCTCCTCCTCTTTTCAAAGCATTTTCAATGTGTATGCCAAATAGAAAGCCCAAACTATGTGACTCGTGAAATCTACTAGGCAAGTTAGTTAGTCAAGGGATTTTTCAGGCCCCGTGTGGCTATACGCTCATCTCGGTTCCAAAAGCAAGAACTCGGTTCCTAGTGGGGGCGAGCATGGTACAACAAAAACCACACCAAACATTGGCCTCCCATATATACAAGCCTTGGCATGTTCAGTTGTAACCTCCTATCATATCTCCATCTCCTACCTATCTAAATTCTTTGGCATCTTTGATTCAGCATCTGGATGGATCAGACGTGACTAATAAGCATGTCTAAGCTTGATGATCGCAGAAGCTCTAGCAACACTCACATGCCAGACCTCGGTATGCTAGGAGCAATGGACTAGGTGTATAAGCCTACGAAGGGAAACTATACATCAGATACGTAACTCTAGGTACTGATAAAATACCACATTGGAATCATATGCATCTTAGCGAGAAAGTAGATAATTTTTAAAACATAGGTTCAGAATGAGAGGCTACGTTTGCCTTGTCCTTTAGTAGACATGTATGGATCTTCGGTATCGTGGACTTCGGCCTCGGGCTCTGATCATATCGCATAGAAGCAATACCGGAAAGAAAGGCAACATTCAATACATGTCATAATGCAATGCTCCAACAATATGTATGATGTCATATTCTAGACACTACATCAACCCTAGGTGCAACATAAATTTAAGAGGGTTCGGGATGCCCTGGTAAAGGCACACCATCAAACCCACATGTACTTAAGGGGGTTCGGTGTTACTCTAGATAAACTAGGGTTTAGGTTGCTTGAAAATTTATGATGATAGGTTTAATAGGTAGATCTCATTTTTCTGAAAAATTTCATATATTATACGTATTTTTCTGACTTGATATGAATTAGTTACAAATTTTACAAGATTAAAAGAATTTCTGCCATTTCTGAAAATGTTTAAAGCCTTTATGATGTCAGCATGACATCATTAACACGGTCACATACTTTTGTTACAAAACCTATTCTACCCGCAATCACTAACGAGCAGGACCCATGCCACGTCGGGTTGCCACGGTAGCAAACCTTGTCTAGCGCTGGAGTCAACACCACGTCGGTCCATGAGGCAGACACGCGGGCACCACGCGGGATCCACGTTGGGATCACTGGCAGGTGCGGCAGATGGTTGTCACCGGCAGTGAACACAGCGGCTCCAGCAAGCGCGGTTAGGCGTGCTAGATGCGCACGAGCAAGGCAAAGCGGCTGGTGCTAGCACCGCTAGCTAGTGGTTACCGGAGCGAGCTCCACGGCGGTGGCCCGCGGAGGAGAGCAGCGGGGCATGGTAGGAGCGAGCTATGGACTAAGCTAGCAAGTGTGGATGGTATGGCAACACTCAGAAACTCACCCTAAAGCGGTTGGTGACACGGTGAGGCAAGCGGCAGAGCACGTCGGGGTCGGGTAAGAGGCGTTTGATGCGACCGCTCTCGAGCTCCCCTGCTCGATTCAGACGACGACAAGGGAGCTAGAGTCGAGGAAGAGCTCACGGCGTAGGTGTGGGGATGACGGGAGCGACGGCTAGCCGGTGGCCATGGTGGGCTAGGGTTTTGGGCTCTGCAGCGAAGAGAGAGAGAGAGAGATGCATTGGGGGAGAGAGAGAGAGCGAGGGGAAGATGGCCACAGCTCAGGCGGTCTTATACCCCTCTCCACAGCAGCGGGCGGGCAGGAATCGCGGCGCGAGGCGTCGACGGTGGTGGCGGAGGCACGCAGGTGCTTCCAGCTGGAGGAAGACGAAGAACACATTTGCGGAAACCCCCCTAAGAAACCGAAAAACCAACATGTGGTTGAGGCAGCACTCTCCAGGGACTGGATCTTGTAGAGAACCCCCTGGGTTTTATAAAAACCCTGGTTTTTAGTATAAAGGGCTCTTTTTAATTGTTCTTAAAACCATTTTAATTAGAGAAAAGGCAGGGGCATTTTGGTAAATACGATAACATTCCAAAATTTGAATTTGGAACACATTCTGAAATCATTTGCAAATAGTTAGGGTTTTGCACTTGCATTTGTTCATACCTGCTTGCTCACATGCATGTGTTTTACTGATTTAGTTAAATGCATGCCATGCTTAAGTACTAATTACATATATTACAAACTTGGGTTGTTACACGCTACAACTTCGGCTATTAGACCGAGATAAGGGTGCGCTACATGGTAACAGGAATATAACTCTAAACATAACCCATCCAAAGATTTCCCCCCCTTTGGATCCACTCGTGTCTTTGCATATGTGTTCTTTTCCTAAACTAGATGGATCCACTAGGGATGTGTGTTCTTTTCCTAAACCATATGGATTCACTAGAGTCATTGCATGTGTGTTCTTTTTCTAAAATACATGGATCTCGCGGAACACACTCATTGCAATTTTATTTATCCACTTTTTAGTTGATAAGGCTAATTGCTAGTGATATTATTAAAAAGGAAAGATATTAGTGGTGTTGTCTATGATCATGACATTGTACTCATGACGAGTCTGTAATTGTGGACAGACGACTTCTCGAAAAGATTTACTCTGCACGGGTGCACTACTGTACCCAAACGCATGTTCAACCCTTCAAACAACATATTACACATGCCTTCCGAATCTCACAACAAGAGCTATCCCGTAGCTACGCGCATATCCAAAGGCATCACCTACTGTGTTTTATCTAGCCAAGAGGCACGATGATTCTCAAGGTGGCACAACGTTCACGACTACTGGTGGATCGGTCTTTCGAAGATAACTTGTAGAGCTCCATCCAACCGTCACCGTGTACCGCAGATTATGTATGCATGCCCGAGTGGTTCACCAAAATTATATCACAACTTAACCCATGTTCGAGGACATATTATGCATATGCACCAAATGGAAAACCAATTTTGTAACCCTCTGGATATACGAATAGCGCCGGTAGTTGAGGGGGATCTCAAAAACCCCCGTGTTTGGTTAGCGCGATCAACTCAAAACTGGTATCGTTTGTTAGGTCGACTCAAGCAGTCCCCAAAGGTGGTTGCTGTTGGGGCCTTATCGTTAGGTGAAACCATAACCATAGCAAACATCACCAATTTAATTATCATGGTATCAACCATATCCAGATATCACGGTTCACGTGTACGAGAGCGGGCAAAAGACCTAAGCATGCGCTACGACTCGCAAGTCCAACCTATCTACTCAAGCAACATGTAATAGGATAACCAAGGCAATATAGTAGCTACAGGGAAGTTAAAGGTACGGAAACTAAAGCATCGATAATAAAGGATAGCAGTAGACAAAGGAAGGAAGTAAAGGCTATAACTACAAAATAGGTAGAAGATGGGAGAATGCTCGCCTCAAAGCGACGCGGGTGAAAACGTAATGTTCAAAGAACCGAAGATGAGCTCCCACCGGTGGAACTCGGACTCATCGGCTATCGGAAAGAACCAAAAAAACATACGGGAAAGAAGGAACACAATCAACATATATAAAATGTGCAATGCAATCAGGTATGTGTCATGGAAAATATTATGGTGTGATATGTTTAGTGAGTCAAGTTTAAATAGCCGAGGAACAAGAGCATGTCAAATAAAATAATCCGGGCACATGTTACTTAGGGTTTCACTTGTATAATCAATTAGGGTTTAGTGATGCATGATGCAAAAGAGCAAACGGATACCGCGGTTGGATTCGTGTCATTGAGCTGATCGATTTAGACATATCATTTGCTAAAACTGGATTTGTAAATTAAAAGATATACAATCTACAAATTTGGTTTAGTTGCACAAGTCATTTTATTGTTTGGTCAAATTTTAGTTTGGCGATTGGTAAAACATGACATAATCATATTATAAGAGTTTGGAGGTGGCCCAGATTGGTTGTATCTAATTGAATCTGAAAAGACAAAATGGTTCGGGATTAATTTCAACGGAAAAAGCAATTGAAACTGGGATTAGAGTCGCAGGGTTCCAGACTGCGAAGAAGATCTGTGTTGGACATGCACTGTTTAGGATGCAAATTAAAAATCAAACGAGACGTTAGATGGACAAGCAGACACATAGGGTGGTCGCGTTGCAATAATAGGCTAGCTGAATTGCACACAGAGGTGCGGTGCAGCAAGTTTAAGGGGGCATGTACGTGCAGATACTAGCTGAGCACACAGGCAGTTCAATCGTCAGAGCTAGCTTAGCTTGTTTCGGATGGATACGCGGGCAGATGTTAGCAGAGAGCCGAGCTGGTGCGGCACGTGGAAGGGGCCAACGACGTTGAACACGACCTGGGCATGCCGCATGCATACTCGTGAGCAAGCATGTGTGTGCGGAAAAAAATCAGGCGTGCCTGAAGGAAACAAGAGGCGCAGCCACAGCGTTGATGAACAACCGAAAGACAGAGCGGAGCTGGGCTCGTGTGTGCCTGACGAGCAAACAAAACAACAGCAGCTCTTGGGCATTCCCCCCTGCCTCACAGGCGCGCAAGGCCAGATGGTGAGGTCGCGAGCGGAACATGCTAGGGTGACGCGCGCGGCTCAGAGGCCGTGTGTCCGTGCTGGAGCGCGTGTGCTGTGAGGACAGCGCCTCAACCAAGGTGTGCAGGAAAAGGGGTTCAACTAAAGGCTCGTTGACGACGGTGAACAGAACTGGACGGCGAAGGGAGAGAGAGGGAAGCGGAGCTCACCTAGAGGTGGACGGTGACAGCGGCGGGAAGGACACAACGTCGGCGACTGTAGGTGCGGGAACGGAGTCCGTGTCGACGCTGCAGAGGCGCCCAGTCCGCGTTTTGGCCTCCGATCGACAGCGGCGCACCACGTGGTGCTCCTTGCTCGTTGAGGTGGTCGTAGACGTCAGAGATCAAACGGGCGGTGAGGAATTTGGATAAGAAAGGTGGAGATTGTTTTTTTTCAGATCTAGATATTTTAAAGAAGTGGAATCTTTCACAGTTTGGAGGCCAGGGTTTGATAAGGAAAAGGGCGATTGATATATTTATATATTCAAAGTAGACTAGATGAGACTAGTTTTGGGTTAAAACTTTAGACGGGTTTTTTTGCCTACTTTTATTTTAGAAAAATAAAAAACACATTTTATAGTCTTGTAATCGACCAGAAAATATTGTTTTGATTTGCAAATAATAAAAGATTAGCGTCGATACGTACGAATGGAATACAAGGGGTATGTATATGGAGCTTGCAAAAATAGATCATGCATATGGCATAAGAGTAGGGATCGAACGAGATAGTTGGATATCGCAAATGGGCATCAACTAGAATAAGAATACAGGTAGGAAACACGAGTGTCCAAAAGGATCAAGAAATAGAGATCACGAAGATTAAAAATAAAGGAAGGAGTTCAAGCACAAGAAATAGATAGCATAGTTGGAATATAGCGAAAGAATTGGAAGTTCCAAAAGAGTCAAAATAGAATGGGGATAGAATAGAGAGAGATGGTCACACCCTTTTTTTGCAGGTAAAAGGAGATATATTAAATCATAGGGTTTACAAAGAGGTTTTGGTCATAAACCTGCGACAGAGCCTCACGCCTCGAACCAATCCAAACTAAAGTACGCTCCTTTGTTCTTGCAAAATTTGCGAGACAGTTACTCACCCTATTTTGCGATCAATCCACTTTTACAATAGAAATAGTTCTAACACATTACACAAATCCTTAATTATGGAAATCAGATGGGCCACCGGCGAACGATCTTGTGTCTTCTCTTGAATAGCATCAATGAGAACCTTGCAATCAAGCTCAAGTTCCACAGGTTTATCACTCTATTGCATGGCCAACAATAAGTCTTCTTCACAAGCCCTTGCTTCAGCTTCAAATGGATCAGAACAGTTGAACAACTATCGACATGCCGAGAAGACCACATCCCCATATTCATCCCTAAGCACCATACCAGTGCATGCCGTGCCATCCTCTATTTTCACCGATACATCACAGTTTAGCTTCACCCAACCAGGAGAGGGTTTAATCCAAATCTTTTCAGGTGGTTCCTTCAATCGCCGAGTACTTGGTATTGAATTTTGATTAGGTATAACCGGCAACTTCCCTCTGATAATCTCCTCTGTAGTTGCTTCTTTCAGATTGTGCAGAATTTTAATATAACCAACAAGAAATCTCCTTGAGCCCTCAATTGTGGGCAGAGGTTTAGAGTGGGTCACCTTATTATGAGCATATCAAGCTCGCCAAGCAGTCATTATGATATAGTCAATCATATGTTGCGGTGCTTTCTCCAGTACCGTCCTTAGCCAACATGAAGAATTAACTAGGAGGTCCTGAACCGTTGGTAATTGCCACTGAGCTCTCATGGCGTTCCATAACTGACGTGCATGAGAACACCTGAAAAGGACATGTGCTATATCCTCTTTCTCCAAACCACAGATCATACACGTGTCTGTAACTTCAATGCCTTGTAGCCTTTTATTCTGCTTTTTTGCTAAGCCATTTGATGTAGCTTTAAACACAAAAATGATAGAGGGAGAGAGGTGATTTCTAGGGTAGGAGAGGCAAGAGAGGGTGTCTTAAGATGCAAATTGCAAATAAAAAAGACACATAATGCCCCAATTCAAATTGGACATTTTACAAAACAAATAGTAACACTCAATAATTCAAGAGACTAAATGGGAAGTTGGAACTAGAATTTATCAAGAACCAGATACAAATGTAATAACAATATGATGCATGGCATGTGAGATGCATGATGAAGGAATTGAAATGCACAAACATGGTTAGTTTGGTTTTTAGGGACATCTGGGATGTCACGGCATGCCCCTCCTTGTAGGAATCGCGTCTCGAGATTCTAAAGAGTAAGGGGGCGAGTGACATGTTGCTTATTTAACGTAGTGGTAAGACACAAAGGCTTGAAGATTTTGATGGAATTGTCATGAAACAAGTGAGGTAGAAAGAACATAGCTTAGAGGCTCCAGAAAAACAATACAAAAGAAGAGGACCACTTCTTGAAAGGATTCAAAAGGACGGAGCTATCGAGGAGAAAATTTTCCTTGGATACCAAAAGATGTGGAGTATGGCACTTGCAGCCTTAGAGAAATCAAAAGGAGTTTTTGTAGAAGACTTTAGCAAAAAAGGAAGGCAAACTTCCCACTTCCAATCGAAGGAAATGACATGTCGTTGGAATTAAAGAAGGAAAACTAGAAGTGAAGATGATTGTTTATTTCGCCGGAAGAGAGGAATGACCTTGGAGAATTTAGCAATCACTAGGAAAATAGTATTTCTTCTTCTCTAAGATTAAAGAAATGAAGTTCGGAAAAACAATAGTGTCTTCAAAAAACAAAGTTTCTTGATATCAACGGAATAAGATTTGAATTCTAGAATTCTCGAATTTAGATTCTTCTTGACACCGGTAAGAATCAAAGGATCACGCAATTGAAGTGCGCACATTTATTCTTCTTGACACCGGTAAGAATCAAAAGCAGTGTTAGTGGTCCGGTAATATGACTTTTGATGAAGGAGCTTCACAATAAATGCAAACCTAGAGTGTTTACTTCCCGGGTAAAGCTTGCGCTTTGCCTCTTACAACAACTTTGCAAACAATATCTCATGTTTACCATCAGTTGGGACATCAGCAGCAATCTGCTATGTAGTTAATGCATCGCCTGCGTGCTTAAGTTCTTGCAATATATCTAGAACATTGCGACCTCCATCATCATCGCCTTCATCGTTCATATACATATTGTCATTTTCATCACCGGCATGATCTTCAATAATAGCAAGATCAAGTGGCTCTCCATGCTGTATCGACCGAGTATATGTGTGCGAGATGCTACTGGGGAGTAAGTGGTGATAAATAAGCCCTACATGTAGCGTTCTGTGGTTTAGGCACTTATGACAGGGGCATGGAACCTCAGCATTCTTGCCATATCCCTCTTTGAAAAATCTAACAAACTCTTTTAGGCCAGCTTTGTAGGGTTCAGTAAACTGTCTGCCATGAACAATCCAACTCCTATCCATCTATTAAAAATTAAATTAACAAATCACACTTTCAGAATAGGCTAGTGATTTTTTAGAACAATTTTCTTTACAATAAACAATCCAACTCATATCCATGTGTTGAACAATTAAAACAACAAATCTCATTTTTAGAATAGACTAGTCATTTTCTAGAACAGTTTACTTTACCATGAACAAATCCAACTCCTATCCATATCTTGGACAATTAAACAAACTAATCACATTTTCAGAATGGACTAATCATTTCTGAGAACAATTTTCTTAACAATGAACAATCCAAGTTATATCCATGTGTTGAGCAATTAAACAAATTAATCACATTTTCAAAGAAGAGTGATCCTTTTGAAGAAGAATTTTCTGTACCATGAACAAATCAAGTGATATCCATGTGATGAACAATTAAACAAACTATTTTTACCTTGGCAGACACGGAGACAAGCGAGTTGAGCACGAAGATGGCGCCCGGAAGGGGAGCTACCTTGGTGCGCAGAGACGTCAGTCGGAAGGGGAGTCCCAGCAGTCAGCCTTGGAGTGCGAACACCGACATGGACGGGAAGACGGTGAACGGATGGGGGCTCCGGTGCCATAGCGTGTGGTGGATCGGCAAAGGTAGCGGTGCCCTAGCCGCCACCGCATGTGGTGGACTAGATTTTAGATCTGATTCGAAATCTCCCGGGTGGGGTTCAGGTGAGTGTGTGGGCGGCAAAGAGGTGGGTCCCACAAGTCAGCGAAAGAAACTTCTCTTGTCTAGCTGACATGTGGGGTTTAACATAGGTGGACCCACCGGTCAGGGACCTCTTGGTTGCTGGTTCGAGACCTAGAGGTGTCCATTTTATTGAATTTCTTAGGACTTTATTGTGGCTCCATTTTGTCGAAACCGAAGAGGCACGTAGAGAGAGAGGACAAGACAGGTGCAGCTCTTCTAGAGAGAGAGAGAGAGAGAGAGAGCATGCCCCATCGCTACCTCCGGCGAGCTTTCACCAGCAGCAGGTGTGTGACTTATATATTCTCCAATCTCCGGTGAGCTTCCTTCACATGTAGGTGTGTGGCGTGCTGCCCGATCTCACGTGTTTTCTCGATGAATGCAGGTGAGCTCGTGATGATGGTTGAGTGAGGGGCGCAATCGGTCATGGAATAACCGGTGGCGAGGCTCTACAACAGCGGTAAGAATCCCCTTCACCGGAGTGAGATTTTATGATTGGATCATAAAAGAAGATTTTTGAGTTACAAGTTTAGCAAACATCTGAAAGTTGATAACTTGTTTCATAAAATTAAGTTTCTCAAAAAACCATAGTAGTATGGAATGTTTTGAGAATGTAATCACACCTAGTTTGACTTGGTAAGATCAAATATAAAAGTGCCATTATGATTTAAAAGATTATTATGTAGTGACATACCGCTTTTACACTAAAAGAGCAACATCATTATCCGGTGAAATGGCAAGGGGTAAAACCAATTTTGTATTTTCTTAAATTTGTGTATGCATGGCATATGTGATATGTTTACAAAATCAAAACCGGATATGCACGTCTTTGTAGGTTATACAAAAAGTAATCATTGAGAATTCCTCCACCCTAAAACTAAAGACAAAAGTATTTGTCGCTAGAACGACGAGTTATTTGAGAAGGAACTTTTCATTAAAATTTAAGTGGGAGGACAACAGAAATTTTAATAAGGTTATCTGAACCTAAGTGACATGATTAGAGTTGCGCAACACCGAAAACTATTCTGGAGGAGGCTACAATGTTCATGGCTACCGTTTCTACAAATGTTGTAGTTCCGAAAATCTAAGTTCTATTGAACCATGTGGATTGGGTGAGAATCAAATACTCCCTCCGACCCAAATTAATTGACTTGGTTTTGTCTAGATTCGAATGTATCTAGACTTGTTTTAGTACTAGATACATCTGACTTTAGACAAAACGAAGTCAACTAATTGGGGTCGGAGGGAGTAACAATATTTGAGCAACGTGTCATTGTTGGACAATGATATACCGATTACATGCAAAGAAGCGATGATGAGCCCTGACTCCGTTAAATGGCGAGAGGCCATAAGAATTCATGATAGTATCCATATAAAAAATCAAGTTATGAACTTGGTAGACCCTTAGGAAGGCCTAAAACTTTTCAGGGCGTAAGTGGATCTATAAAGAAATAGAAATGGATGTTTACATCTGTGAAATAGTCGACATGTCAGAAATAAGTGTACGACAAAGTTTAAAGAGTTGAGGTTGGCAAGTATCTTGGATCTTGGAGCTTGGATGTCTACACAACCTTGAGGTTGGCTACATTGTTCGACTATATCCTCCATGTTTCTTGTGAAACGTTTACCGCTTTCGCTATTCAAAGGTATGAACACTGAATCCCTCTCGTTAGCTTACATCTGCATAGATAGATCTTAGCTAGGTGTGTTCTCACCTTAGGAAATTTTTGGTTTTTGCTACAAAACCCCTTGATTGACGTGATCACCCCACATCAGAAACCATCTCGGAAAGTCCTAAAACTTTTGGACAGTCAATGTTTATGGAAAATACATCATATAAAAAAGGATTCAAAAAATAGAGTAGGGAGGAAGACCACGCCACCTGATGCTTCTTCCCCCTTTAGACTTTGTTTCACCTCCTTTTAATGCTCAAAATTGGTACTTACCTAAACACTTTTTACATATACTCCTCCTTGTCGTTCTAATATCGCATTGAGTCTTTTCGATGCAGCCATTGTTTTTGAGTTGTCTTTCAGATTTCCTCATGAAGACTTCTCCATATCGACCTATGGATCCATCAAGGGAAGCGAATAAGTCGAGAAGATGAATGTGGTAAACCACTATATGGATTTGGTGATGGCTCCTTTGAAGACCTTGAGGATCAAGGAGGGAGTGTTAATCATGAAAGGTGTTATGTAGCACCCCGGGAAAACCACTGCTAGAAAATCACGTGTTGTTTTTATTTTGTGTAGCATCATGACTGCATGCTCATGCCATCATGTTGAAGGGTTCTGTAACAGAAAACAAAAAATTTCTATCTACTCGAACACTAATACCAGGATCTATACTATGTAGACATAAGTAACGGAAGAGGAATACTGTATTCATACCTTTGAATACCGAGGCACGCCTAACGCAGGAAGGCGTATATTGATGAAGCCGAGCAGCTCCAAGCACCCCAAGTGTGGTGCCTCAGGAGTAATACACACGTCCGGTGTAGGCGGCGTCTCCCGGGCTCCGGTCCAGCCGAGCAGCCCGAAGAAGAAGATGCCAGACCGAAGATCACACGATGGTAGTGTGAAGGTGGAGAACTCAAATCCCTCGAGGTCCTCCCCAATATTACGGAGAAGTCCTCAAAGGAAAATGAGAGATAGAATGAGAGAATTGGATGCCTCCAAAGGGGTGGGGGCAGACCCCTATATATAGTAGGAGGGGGTGCACCACCTAGGGGCTAGGCGGTGTGGGACTAAACCCCACATCCGCCGACCACCTAGGGGCTGCCGCCGGCCCTAGGTGGGCCCCACTTGGGCGGCCCACCAAGCCAAGGCTGGCCGGACCCCTCTCCCTAGGCGCCTTGCCCTATTGGGCCTCCCTTTGGGTGAGGCCCATTAGCATTAAGAAGCCTTTAATAATAAAATAAAATATATATTTAATATTAATTATCCAATTAACATTCAAATACATATATTATCATATTCCTTTACTCCGTAAATCCTTCTGAACCCCTTCTGATCACCATCGGATGTTACCCGGAACTATTCTGGTTTCTCTCTCTCTATTTCTCCTACGGTAACTCATCTATCCCTAAGCGCCCCCACCCTTAAGCGTGACATCCTTCGGTTCGGAAACACTCCAGACATGATTGAGAATCTTCTCATATCAATGATCATCAGCGGGACCTAGATGCCCATGATGACCCCCGTGCATTCCGTGAATCTTATCACTCGAACCGTGAATAGTCGTTTCCCGTTCCCTTTGCCACTTGATACCTAGTTCATCCGAGACTTGATCTTTGGTATCTCCATACCTTAGTTCGATCTCATTACCGATGAACTTGTTTACTCATTCGCATGTCGTTGCATTCTGTGACCCAGTCACACGCTTGCAAGCTTCGTTAATGCAATGTCACCGAGATGGCCACATATGTATCTATCTGTTACATGGACTGGCAAATCTTGGTCTTGATATGTACTCCTCTACGTGCTCCTTTGAGAAACCTGAGTGGCACCTTTTCGATCACCCAGTCATGGTATGATACTTGATAACCATCTAAGCTCCCTCTAGAACGGTGATTTGCATTATCTCACAGTCTAAGGATCAGGTTGCGAGGTTTCATGTGTTTTATCATCAATGGTGAACTTTGTAACTAGATCTCATTGAGATACAACTATCGGATGTTTTTCTATCACGTCATTCAACCAATAACGTGACCTCATTGTCAATTGGCATAAATGCCCATGATCTTGAAACCCAGATCATCCTCATGATCAATGAACTAGTTCGCTAGAGGTAACTAGAGACATGGTTTGTTTACATACCACACATGTATTAACGTTTCGTATTAACACAGTTATAGCACAGTATGAAACATATTATGAACATATAGGAGGTATATCAAACAATACACTTCATTATTTGCCTCTAGGGCATAACTGCTTCAGTCTCCCACTTGCACTAGAGTACAAATTAATCTAGTTTACAATAGGCAGGAACCTAACACCAATGGCATCCCGGTGTTGTTCGTGCTTGGCTTGTATGAGAGCTTTAGTCAACGGATCTGCCACATTCAGATCCGTGTGTACTTTGCAAATCTTGATTTCACCTTCGTCAACGTTCTGCCGGATGACGTGAAATCGTAGCTTGATGTGTTTGGTTGTGGAATGAGTTCTTGGTTCCTTTGCATTTGCAATAGCGCCCGTGTTGTCACAATAGATCGTCACGGGATCTTGCACACTTGGAACAACTCCCAGTTCAATGACGAAATTCCTTAGCCAAACAGCCTCATTCGCCGCATCAGCAGCAGCGATGTATTCCGACACCATTGTAGATTGTGCAACTACCGGTTGCTTCTTGCTCTTCCAGCTTACCACCCCACCATTCACCAAAAACACAAATCCTGTTTGAGACTTCGAGTCATCAGGATCTGAGTGCCAGCTTGCATCCACGTAACCAGTTACATTTAGAGCTTCATCATTGCCTCCATAGACTAGGACCATATCCTTTGTTTTTCTGAGATACCTTAGGATATTTTTCACAACTGTCCACTGATCCATTCCTGGATTACTTTGGTATCGGCTCGCCAAACTAAGAGCCAATGCCACATCAATTTGAGTACTTAGCATTGCATACATGATAGATCCTATGGCTGGGGCATAGGGGATGTAAGACATTCTTTCTCTATCAGCATCCGTTACCGTACATTGAGATAAACTCAGTATGCTACCTTTTGTTATAGGTGCCAAACCTCTTTTGGAATCCTCCATTTTGAACCTCTTCAAAATCTTCTCAAGCTAAGTACTTTGACTTAATGCAATCAGGCGTCTTGATCTATCTCTATAGATTTTGATGCCTAATATGTATGCAGCTTCACCTAGATCCTTCATGGAAAATTGACTACTCAGATATGCTTTCACGCTTCTCATAAGATCCACGTCGTTTCCCATGAGAAATATGTCATCCACATATACTACTAGGAAAACAACTGAGCTCCCACTCGCTTTCCTGTAAACACAGAACTCTTGTTAATTTTGGACAAATCCAAAACTCTTGATCACTTGATCAAAACGTTGGTTCTAGCTCCGAGATGTCTGCTTCAATCCGTAAATGGACCACTGGAGCTTGCACACCTTTCCAGCATCCTTAGGATCAACAAAACCTTCTGGTTGCATCATCTACAACTCTTCATCAATGTGACCATTGAGAAATGCGGTCTTGACATCCATCTGCCAAATTTCATAGTTGAAATGGGCAGCAATTGCTAGTCAAATCCGGACAGCCTTAAGCATCACTACAGGAGAGGAAGTCTCATCGTAGTCGACTCCTTGAATTTTTCGAAACCCCTTTGCGACAATTCGAACTTTGTGAATGGTCACATTGCCATCCGCATCTGTCTTTTTCTTAAAGATCCATTTATTTTTGACGGCCTTGCGGCCTTCCGGAAGATCTACCAAGGTCCAAACTTGGTTCTCATACATGGATCCTATTTCAGATTTCATGGATTCTAGCCATTTCTTGGAGTCAACACTATCCATAGCTTCTTTGTAGTTTGCATGTTCTTCTTGTTCATCTAGGGTGACAGACATCACAAGGATACTATACCAATCAGGAGTGGCACGGACTCTTGTAGACCTGCGAACCTCAGGAGTCTCGACGTCGTTGTTTTGATCATCATCATTGGGCTCTTCCTCCATGTTGGAGAGCGGTTTCGGAACAGCTTCTATTGTGCTACTCGGAATTTGGAGAGAAGGGTCAACAACTTCATCTAACTCAATTTTCCTTCCACTAATTCCTTTAGCGAGAAAGGTGCCATCTTTCGCGACAAACATTTTGCCTTCGGCCTTGTTGTAGAAAGTATACCCAATTGTTTCCCTTGGGTACCCCACAAAGATGGATTTTTCCGATTTGGGTTCGAGTTTGTCAGGCTGTAGTTGCTTGACGTAAGCCTCACATCCCCAAACCTTCAGAAATGACAACATTGGCTTCTTGCCATACCATATCTCATATGGGGTTGTCTCCACGGATTTAGACGGTGCTCGGTTCAAAATAAAAGCAGCGGTTTCTAATGCATATCCCCAAAATGATACGGAGAAATCAGTCAAAGACATCATGGACCACACACTATCTAATAGAGTACGGTTACGTCATTCCAACACACCATTACGTTGTGGTGTTCCAGCTGACGTAAGCTGTGGGATTATCCCACAGTCCTTTAAGTGCATGTCAAACTCATAACTCAAATACTCGCCTCCCCGATCCGATCGAAGATGCTTGATTCTCTTGTTAAGTTGATTCTCTACTTCCTTCTGGAATTCCTTGAACTTTTCAAAGGTTTCAGACTTGTGTTTACTTAAGTAGATACTCCCTCTGTCCCTTTTTACTATGCGTTTTAGTTTTTTAGGGATTTTTCAATATACTCTGCACTCTGGAGTACTTTGCCTTGTTTTGCCTAATTTGCCCTCCCGCGCCAAACATTCGGCTCCCAACGCATGCGACAGCAGCGAGCGGCCGAGTTAATTTGCTAGGGAGACGAGGGGACGAGCCAATGCATGCGTCTGATGCTAATTAATCCTTGCATGGATTCTCTTGGGCAGTGGGGTCACGTGAGACTACAGCAGGGGCATTTTAGGCTAGCTCGTACTTGAATTAGGCCATCTATGCCTCACCTAGGTACCTGTGATACATCCAAAACGTTGAGTAAAAAGGGACAGAGGGAGTATATCCATATCTACTAAAATTGTCAGTAAAGGTAACAAAATAACGATAACCATTGCGTGTTGAGACACTCATTGGTCCACATACATCCGTATGTATGATTCCCAGCAGGTCTGCAGCTCTCTCCATCGTGCCGGAGAAGGGTGTCCTAGTCATCTTGCCCATAAGGCATGGCTCACATGTATCAAGAGATTTGAAATCTAATGATCCAAGAAGTCCTTCTGAATGAAGCTTCTTCATGCGCTTTACGCCAATGTGACCAAGACGATAATGCCACAAAAACATGGAATTATCATAATTATGCTTACAACGTTTAGCATCAATATTATGGATGTGAGTATTGCAATCAAGATCTAGTAAGAATAAACCATTACTCACAGGCGCATGAACATAGAAGACATTATCCATATAAATAGAACAACCACTTGTTCCAGATTTAAACGAATAATGATCTTGCAACAAGCAAGATCCACTTACAATATTCATACTCAATGCGGGTACATAGAAGCATTTATTCAAAACTAGAGTTAATCCTGATGGCAGATGTAGAGATAACGTGCCGACGACCACCACATCGACTTTCGTGCCATTGCCGACGCGCATCGTTACCTCGTCCTTCCCAAGCCGCCTCTTACTCCGCAGCTCCTGCTGGGAGTTACATATGTGAGCAACAGAACCGGTGTCAAATAGCCAGGTGTTTCTCTTGGCGTTGGTAAGGAACACATCTATAACATGTATATCACATATACCTTTGTCTTTGGCAGCTATCTTACCGGCTTTCTTGTCCTCAATGTACTTGGGGCAATTGTGTTTCTAGTGCCCATCCTCTTTGCAGTAATAGCACGTGGTTTTGGACCTAGGGCTAGGCCTAGTAGCCTTAGAGGTGTTGGCAACTGCTTTACCATCCTTCTTTGGCTTGTTGCCCTTGCCCTTTGTCCCTGATCTTTTAAAGTTAATGGTCTTATTGACCATTAACACCGTGTGCTCTTTCTTGATTTCTACCTCAGCAGTTTTGAGCATGGCGAACACTTCAGCAAGGGTCTTAGTCATCCCTTGCATGTTGTAGTTCATCACAAAGCTCTTGTAGCTAGGGGGCAGTGAGTGCAACACCCTATCAATCGCAAGCACTTCCGGGATTTTGCAATCCAGAGCATTCAAGCGCTTAACATAACCAGGAATTTTAACTACGTGCTCACTAATACTGATGTGCTCTTCCATCTTGGCAAAGAAGAAGAGTTCGGAAGCATCATACCTCTCTGCGCGAGCCTGTGGAGCAAAGACAGCCTTGAGATCTTCAATGATCTCAAAAGCATTCATCTTCTCAAAATGCTTTTGAAGCTCTAGCTCCATGGCATAGAGCATTCCACTTTGGATGAGGGAGAAATCATCCGCCTTGGACTGCCAGACATTCTTTTTGTCCTGGGAGGCGGAATCTGTAGGCTTAGCTGGAAGCTCAGCCTCAATGACATAAGTCAACTTGTAGGGGACTAGGAGGATCCTAAGATTGCGGAACCATGTGGTGAAGTTGGTTCCATTAGTTTTCAGCTTGTCCTTCTCGAGGAAAGGGCTAAGGTTGAAGGTGGGTAGGCGAGACATCTACAATGGATTTGCAAAGTGTTTAGACCATGTTCATAATAATGAGTTCAAGTTTTAATTCATGTTCCTAAACTAAAACAAAATAACTCCCACTCAAATGAACACCCCTCTATTCATTTCAGTGATCACATGATCCCAATCCGCTGCACCTCCCCCGATCATCACGGCCATCAGTGCAGTTTCAAAGGTGGACATTCCCCAATGTCGATCACATCAACCATGTGATTCATGCTCGACCTTTCGGTCTCTTGTATTCCGAGGCCATGTCTACACATGCTAGGCTCGCCAGTTCTAACTTGTGTGTATCCGCGGTGCAACATGGCTTACACTCACCGTATGCGAACGCAGATATGTCTGACACCCGATCATCACGGCCTGCCTCATAACGGAGAACTTTCTTGGTGGTGCACACACAAGGTGAATATGGAGACTGGAATTCTGTGAGGGATTATCCTATTATGCTACCGTCGTATATATTATCATACTAGCATAACAAGATGCACACAAAGGTACTTCATAAAGTAAAGTGTCATGACGTGGTTGTAGCTTCTTGATCACCATCGAGAGCTCCAATGGAAGTTTCATAAACTTGTCATTGCCATGTCACAACACTAGCCCCTATGCAAATCAAAGATAGACTCCTCTATATTATCTATTGCGTGTTTTACGTGGCTTTAGGGCTTTCGCGGTAGAACCCCTTCCCACCTACGAACATAGAGCCACAACATGGATTCAATGATTGTTGTTTTACTTCCTGTTTTAGGGCCCTCCAATGTCGATGCCATATCAACTACCGTAGAGAGACAGACAACCCCCTAAGCCACTTTGATATGTGGACCAGTCTCGTGAATCACCACGTGAGGTCGGTTGGGGGCCGCTTCATCAAACAGTGTCGTGATATGAACAAGAACATAAAAGAGGGTAGCAACTAGAGAATCAATGCCCACATATTGCTATGTGTTCTATCCATACGACATGTCTACCCATAGACCCGCTCTGATACCACTGAAGGGTTCCGTAGTAGAAAACAAAAAAATTCTATCTACTCGAACACTAATACCAGGATCTATACTATGTAGACATAAGTAACGGAAGAGGAATACTGTATTCATACCTTTGAATACTGAGGCACGCCTTACGCAGGAAGGCGTATATTGATGAAGCCGAGCAGCTCCAAGCACCCCAAGTGTGGTGCCTTCAAAGTACTACACACGTCCGGTGTAGGCGGTGTCTCCTGGGCTCCGATCCAGCCGAGCAGTGGAAGAAGAAGATGCCAGAACGAAGATCACTCGATGATAGTGTGAAGGTGGAGAACTCAAATCCCTCGAGGTCCTCCCCAATATTACGGAGAAGTCCTCAAAGGAAAATGAGAGAGAGAATGAGAGAATTGGATGCCTCCAAAGGGGTGGGAGGAGACCCTATATATAGTAGTAGGGGGTGCACCACCTAGGGGCTAGGCGGTGTGGAACTAAACCCCACACCCGCCAGCCACCTAGGGGCTGCCGCCGGCCCTAGGTGGGCCCCACTTGGGCGGCCTACCAAGCCAAGGTTGGCCGGCCCCCTCTCCCTAGGTGCCTTGCCCTATTGGGTCTCCCTTTGGGTGAGGCCCATTAGCATTAAGAAGCTTTTAATAATAAAATAAAATATATATTTAATATTAATTCTCCAATTAACATTCAGATACATATATTATCATATTCCTTTACTCCGGAACTCCTTCCGAACCCCTTCCGATCACCATCAGATGTTACCCTGAACTATTCCGGTTTCTCTCTCTCTCTCTATTTCTCCTACGGTACCTCAGCTATCCCTAAGCGCCCCCACCCTTAAGCGTAACATCCTTCGGTTCAGGAACACTCCGGACATGATTGAGAATCTTCTCATATCAATGATCATCAGCGGGACATGGATGCCCATGATGACCCCCATGCATTCCACGAATCTTATCGCTCGAACCGTGAATAGTCGTTTCCCGCTCCCTTTGCCACTTGATACCTAGTTCATCCAAGACTTGATCTTTGGTATCTCCATACCTTAGTTCGATCTTGTTACCGATGAACTTGTTTACTCGTTCCCATGTTGTTGCATTCTGTGACCCAGCCACACGCTTGCAAGCTTCGTTAATGTAACGTCACCGAGATGGCCACATATGTATCTATCCGTTACATGGACTGGCAAATCCTAGTCTTGATATGTACTCCTCTATGCGCTCCTTTGGGAAACCTGAGTGGCACCTTTTGGATCACCTAGTCACGGTATGATACTTGATAACCATCTAAGCTCCCTCCAGAACGGTGATTTGCATTATCTCACAGTCTAAGGATCAGGTTGCGAGGTTGCATGCGTTTTATCATCAATGGTGAACTTTGTAACTAGATCTTATTGAGATACAACTATCGGATGTTTATCTATCACGTCATTAACCAATAACGTGACCTCATTGTCAATTGGCATAAATGTCCATGATCTTGAAACCCAGATCATCCTCATGACCAATGAACTAGTTCGCTAGAGGTAACTAGAGACATGGTTTATTTACATACCACACATGTATTAACGTTTCGTATTAACACGGTTATAGCACGGTATAAAACGTATTATGAACATATAGGAGGTATATCAAACAATACACTTTATTATTTGCCTCTAGGGCATAACTC
This sequence comes from Avena eriantha, assembly GCA_910589775.1. Taxonomy (NCBI): domain Eukaryota; kingdom Viridiplantae; phylum Streptophyta; class Magnoliopsida; order Poales; family Poaceae; genus Avena; species Avena eriantha. Next base: position 418,727,041 of record OU342745.1, on the reverse strand, counting down.
CTTCACATGCCACATTGCATTTGAGCATCTTCATGTCTACATGCATCTTATTTGCCTAAACATATTTTGCAAAAGACTATGTTGTTTTCTAATTATCCCCGTCTTCTTTTCAAATGATAAAACCCCGGTGTTCCGGATATCTTCGTTTGTCCAAGACTATTTACAAAAAGTATTTTTAAACTAAAACAAATAAATAAAACTATTTAATTGGGGGGCAACCCAGTCGGTCAAGCCAGAGGCCCCACCGGCCATACCACCTACTACCCGGCCCAAAACCACCTAGCCCTCTAGATCCAACCCTAACCTAAAAATCTACTTAACCCTAATTCTAGGTGCTCCCTGCCGCAGCCATCCCTGACTCAGCCACCACACACACACTACAGCGCACGCCCACCTGACCCACGCAGCACACGCAACCCTGCACGCTCCACCGCCTGGCCCCACCACCTCATCGCGCGCACCCCATGATCTCGTGCACCGAAGCATACACCTCCTGCCCCTGGACCCCTACCCGACACGCACGCGACGTGTAGCCCGTCCCCACCCCTATCGCCTCACACTCCTCTCCTTCCCCACGATTCCCTCCTGCACGATGTCTTCTCCCTGGGCGTCGCTTCCTTCCCCTTCTTGTGGGAACCGCCGCTGACGGGAGCTCCGCCGCCCTGACATTCTCGCTCACCGGCCGCCGCCCCACCCCGCTCGGTTCCTCCTTTCTACTGCCCTTCCTCCCCGCTTCGCGTGCCGCCGCAGCGAGCTGCAGCACCGTCAGCCCCTACAGGAGCCACCCCCGTCACCTGCCAGCGAGCGCCCCACGCCCGCGTCGCCTGGTACCACCGCCTGGGCTATGCGAGCTCGTGCACCAGCGACCGCCTCGCTAGACCCCTGCACTGCGCCTCCTCCTCTGGCCCCATAGCGAGCTCGACCCCGCTTCCTGCCGGCAAGCCCCACCATCGTGGTGCTCGCCTCCCTCGGCCTCTCCCCGACCCCTAAGTGCAGTGCCGCCCTATGCCCTTCTCTTCAACCCCAAGGTCGTCTCCGCGTTCCACGAGCCCCTACATGTCTCGGTCCATCCTCGCGCCCCTATCCTCCTGTTTGGGTGCTGGCTTAGTGCCATATGAAGTTGATTCTGCCGTTTTCCTCTAGTGCAGGTGGCCATGTTACTGGTTTTGTCTAGCTGATGTGTCCCTGGGGCGATTTCTTTTGTTCCCTGGACTCGCGATGGTGAGGTGAAGACACGGTATGGTGACCGTGGGAAGATGGTATGATGCCACCCGAAGAATACCGAAGACCCGCCGAGAACCCGTGGTACCCAAAGATCGACACTGAATTGGTATATCAAGACCTCCTTCTTAGTACATCAAGACCCCGAAATCCGGACCCTCGGAACGCCAAGATCTTTTTCCCGGACCCAGAGACGCCAAGATCCCGAAGACCCCGATACCGATGATCCGAAGACCAAACTGAACCCCGTTCAACCCCAAGACCATCGGTGCTAAACCCTAATGTGATTCCCTTTCCGAGATCCCTATTTTCTATAATATGACATTATCAATCATTGCATATTAAATTGTTCATGCTAGCATACATATTCATTTGTTTGGGGGTACTTTGTCGATTCACCTCATAATTAAATATGGAGACTATATGCGGGTTATTCTAGTCTTATATTGGCTCCATTTAAATTTGTGTAGTGAATTGGGTGCCATGATTTACCTTATTAAGCCAATATTTAAATTGCAGGGTATCTAAATAACTTGAACCTTCTAATTATTTGTCGGGACCCTGGTTCCGCTTAATATTGCCTAATTGCACCGCATCTTTGCCATGTCATGCATCATACATGCATCATGCATGATCTTCTACCGTAGTATTAAATAGTGCATCCGGTGTTTCTTTTAGTACTTTGCTTCTTCACGGATTAGGCCGTTGAGTGGATGCGAGTATCGAAAAGTTCTTCGGATATGAACCTTCGGCTATGTTTCTTAGGCGAGCAATCTCCCCCTTTCTACCTATTTTGCTTTTATAGTCTATATTTCCTCTTGTTGATCTATTGCTATCAGTGTTACGATGTTTTAGTTTCCGTGCACCATTCTTTGCAGCCTCTATATTGCCTTGGACACATCCTATTGCCTGTTGTTTGATAGACAGTCGGCCTTGCGAGTCGTAGTTGCTTGCTCAGGAGCTGCTTCGTGTTGTCGATGTTCCATAGTTGTTGAGAGGTTAGCACATACATAATGGTGGAGATGATCATGGCTTTAATTACTACTTGTTATTAAAAATGCTGCAAATCGATATAATGTAGATGCACTGGTGGGTAATAGATGTTATTTGGTTTTTACCCTCCCACTTATGTCCACCTAGGACCCGAGTTCTTAACACATGTTCCGAGACTGAGCACGCTAACCACATTTGGGGTGTCTGGGCATCCCTACGGCTTATTACTTGATTTCAAAGTACTGTGCTGGGGGACACAAAATAGTTCGGGCTTTATACGTTACCTACTTTATCTATGCATGTATGCCATGTTTATTACATGTTGCTCGATGAGCGTTTATTACTCTTGCGTAGGTGCGGCACTCTGTCACGGGAATATATTGTCTATGGCCCCTGCTCGCGTGACAAGTCCATGCAACCTCAGGGTCCATATGAGGAGGATTAGCTATACCTCGTATGGGTAGCTCTTTTGGGTGCCCCCCTGTACTTGCTTTGGGTATGGGAACACGTCATGTCTGAGGCCCCGCCGACATACCGATAGGTGTATGTTAGTTGATCTGGCAAAAAGGGTTGAAGTGTGTTTAGAAACTATGGTGCACCCCTGCAGGGTTAAATCTTTTTGAAAAGTTGTGTCCATGGTTATGGACGACTTGGAGCATAGTTTCTTGATCATAGACAACTACAATTAAAGTTTACTGTTATAATTTGACTAGTATCTGATATGTCTAGTAAGTTGGATAACCACCATGGAAAGAATGAATAAAACTACAACCGTGTGAGTTTCCTCGGAAGGACTTCCTCATTTGGTCTCGAGGGGGAGATACCAGGATGGGTATGTTTGGTGTTAGTATCAGGTTGGTTCCGAATAGGTCTTTCTTATCCCTCTCTGATAGCCGACAGTTGTATCGAGTCTCTATAGGTTGTGTAGTGCATGTTTTGCTGTCCACCATACCTATGTAGGCGAGAGCCGCCGAATTCTAGACTCGTCATGTACTGGCCTCAGTACTGACCGCTCTCTTTTTCCTTTGCCCTTTGTCAGCACCCCTTTTGTTTTAGCAGGTTTGAGATCGACGTCATTAGCAGGATTACCCTTACGGCTTGGCCTGGGAAGGGTTATGGACGCCATTGTTATTCTTCAGGGATCTTAGCCCCATTTGCATCTTATCCGTACTCGGATGTTGTATCGTTTTCAAGGTGATTTGGATCTTTGTTTTGTATATCTGTATTCTTAACTCATGGAGTTGTTGTTGTATATATATGTTATGTGGGTTCCATCGTGGACTATTGTGTAATGATATTACTTCGGTTTCCACCCACATGCAAGTGCCTGGTGGGCATCTTTGAATTGTTTCTATGCGGGTTTGGCAGGAATCGCTAAAGCATAGGACCGATTCGACTGTGTTACATGTTAAAGCACCAAAAGCCACTGACACCATTGAGGAGAGGTTGGAGAAACTAGAGGACGGCAACCGTTATTGAACGCAGTCTTGATGCTCATCATCACATGAATCTGGAGTTGGAGAAGAAGGTTAATGCTTATGAGGAGAGGATCAAGGAATTGGAGAACATGTATGCCTATGTTCTCTCGTAGTTAGAGAGGTACCAAGACCTCATGTGGAATGCTGAAAATCAAAACCGCGAGTATGAACATTGTTTCAAGAATAGATGAAGCAACCTCCTCTATGTTCAAATATCTACCAATATCATTTTATAACGGGTGACCTTATCCATGAAACTTGAAGAGTGGGATGAACATTACGATAAGATTGATGCATAACAATTGGTAGCAACAACTCAAGCTTGCAGGAGTTTTATCTAGTTTCGTATGCTTTTAGTTTAATATTTTACATCTAGTTATCTTTTATTATGGGGTTTCTACCATTTATCATAGTTTATGCTTTGATATATGAGCCATATTTATCTATATATCGGTTTGAAGTTGTTTTTAATGAAATATAAGTATGGGGTGTTATCCATGTGAATTAATTTATCGGGAGCACTCATGAAAAATATTACATCATGATAGTGGGCTCAATCACACTTTGCTTGGAATTAATTAACTTGAGCGTGCATGTTGGGAAAGCAATGAATCAATCTAAATATATTTTTAAAGAGTTTCAAGTTATGAGTTGTTCCGTCTAGCTTTATGAAAGAGATTTAGTTATGTATGGTAAGATACTAGGAATATATGCTATCAATGGGGCATGAGATACTCTAATTAATTAAGGATCTTGCAATATAATTTCTAAAAGAGAAACAAAAGGAAGAGAGATAGAAAAGGAAAACAAAAGAAAAAATTAAAGAGAAAAATCTATTGTAAGATCCATGAGTAACATGTGTGACATGATGAGTACCAATAATTAGACCGTTGAATGATACCATGTTTTATGGTGAGAGTGTTTAACCATCTAAGACAAATGCTTGGATATAAAGGTTAAATTTCATGACTATCGGATGTGAGCTATTCTCTTCATAATAGATTATCATGTGTAAGTTTATCTTTCTTATAAAGTGAACAATTGTCATCTCTCATGAATATTAGAAAAGTGCAAATTTATGAGAAAAAGAAAAATATAATTCAGTTACCCAACATGCAGTGGTTATTATTAACTCTAAGTAAATAAGTGTTTCCTATTGCCACAATGTTATTATCATTTGGATGGCTACTACTTTATGACTTCCTTTTATAATTGAAATGTGACTATGATACAATGCTTGTATTTCTTTTATCAACCATAAGCTATTTCACATGTTTCATACGCTTATTTGCTCGAGGACATGCAAAGGTTTAAGCTTGGGGGAGCTGATACATGCATTTTGTATCATCATACTTGCATCATATAGTGATAGTTTATATTGTTATTTGCATTTGTTTTACATTATTTCCAATTATTTAGATGATTTATGGGGCTTTTTTACATAGTCTCTTATTTTGGTATTTAATTCCTGAGAGGCAGAAAACCTCTTGTTCTATATTTTCATGTTTCAGGAACCTTCAGATACTCAAATAAATTAAGTAAAAATACCACCGAAGTTTATTATCGAAGGAAGACCATGTGCACAAGAAGTCAACGGAGAGGCCATGAGGCCCCAGATGCCCATGGTGCGTCCTGATACCTCTGTCACGCCATGGGGGCCCACCTGGCCCTCGGGTGTCCCCTCGACACTGTATTTTTACCATGAGCTTCGTATCGATAGAAAACCTACGCCACATTCTTCCCACTATTACAAAGACAGTGACGAAGATGGAAGTCTTCTCCTACTCCGGGAGAGGGAATATCTTGCTTCTTCGAGGCCTCCTCCAAAGGGGCAATCACCACCATCATCATCACCAACTCCTCCTTGGCCTAGGGGAGTATCTTTATCACCATCTCCATCATCCCCAACATCAGCGCCATCTCTAGCTCAAGATCCACTTCATCCCCCTCATAAGTTTGTGATGGAACGGAACCCTAAATAGTTTCTAGTTTTGTGTGCATACTTGTGCTCGGTAACTTGTTGATATTTTGTGGGGAAGTTATATTTTAAGATTGTGTTGTAAACCATATGCCACTGATCATTATCATGTTCCACCGTTGTAAGTAGTTCCACATGTTCCTGTGGGCATAAGCTGGATTGGTTATGATATTTATATAATATGCTATGCGTATTTGGTCAAGTTTTGTACTTTTATGTGGTTCTATGATGGTAACATATGAACGTTGACTATGTGTTAGTTCAACTATATGGGCTCATAGGATTGCACCTTAATTTAATGAAGGGAGTGGGGATAGCAGGAGATGAATGAAACCTCATCCTGATCTTTAGAGTTGTATTAGAGGGTTTATACAATCGGGGGACCAAAAAACTTAAGGCACTAGCTGGAAATATATGTCTTAATGAATAACTTGTTACTCATGTGTGGCCTTGAGACCAACCATTAGGGGTGTGTTTGCTCATGCATATGGCTGCACCTATTTTAGGCTCCATCTAACGAGAATAAAATTTGACGAGATACTTACCATGCTTTTCTAGAAATCTTTATGCCATGAAATTTGTGCCGCCCTCGGGAATGTTTGTCTCGTATGAGAACACACCACAAGCTTGTCCTCTTGGCTTTCTCTAAAAAGAGCATTCACACCACTTGCAATTCGCTTTACTAGGTTTGCTTGTTGAATTTGCTAACTAATACCTTCAGCTTCTCGTGGGTTCGACAAACTTTTCTATTCGAAATGTACTACAATTGACCTCTTACACTTGTGGGTTATCACGCCCCGCGGCGGAGTAGGCTCCGAGTCCATGTTGGCGTCTCCGTCATCGTTGTCGTCGTCGATGACCTCCAACAGCTGGCCATACTCGACCTCCGGCTGGAAGTCGCCCATAAACGAGGACTGCCGCCGTGCTTCGTCCTCCCACTCTAGGAATGCCACCCATAATGGACCACAACGGAGGTATGCACGCTCGTTGCGTAGATGCGGCGGAAGCTGGCGGCAGCGGTGCACGATCTCGACTTCTAGCAACGGTCCTTCTAGTAGCAAGGGCGGCACTAGCACCTTGATTCTGTTGAGGTGTCAGCCGTCCGAGAGGTTGACGTCCTGTTGGGCGTAGGGCGCCCATTATTCCTACCACCAGAGTACCTCATCCACTAGCACGTATCGGCGGTCACATTGGCACCAAGGATGCGCGCACGTCAAAGCCGTAGCACATGTAAGCGGAGGCGACGCAATGAACTCATGCGCTCGTGGTGGCACATGGGAGACGTGCGGAGGCGATAGCAGCGTCAGCATGCGCTGACGTCATCAGCCCGAAGACAAGTCGGCCTCATGGTCGTGCTGCATTGCCTTCTTCCACCACGAGGACATGGTTTGATATGGTGAAGGGGAATCGTTTCACTGGAGTAGGAAACTGCCAAAGGCGGTGTGAGAGATAGACGCTGGCCATCAATATGGGCACAGGCTTCAGCGGCCGTGGCATGGATGCCAGCATAGAAGGTAAGCGGGCCACGCATGATAGTCAACGGGTGCGACATTGATGGCACAAGAGGGAGTGGTCAACATTCATGGTGGCACGGCTTGGGTGGGTAGCTGCTATGTAGGCCCATGACCAACGCTACGGAATGGCAGGGTGACCACGATGCTACCGGCGGACGTATTCTCACCCTAAATTTTCGCCAAGAATAGGTCGGTCTGCACATGTTAGTCTGTTTGGGTCACACTGCTAGGCTAGGCTTTTTAGGTCACACCACTAGAGATGCCCCAAGCCCGTGCACGTTAGTTCGTTTGGGTCACGCTGCTAGGCTAGGTTTTTTAAGGTCATACTAGTAGAGATGCCCCGAGCCCGAGAGGCCACATTCTCCTCCGTTACTAGCATAGGGATGCCCCAAGCCCGAGAGGCCACATTCTCCTCCGTTACTAGCATGACTCTCCACCTCGAACCCTAAGGTTTCTCCTGGCCTACACCGACACCACGTGGGCCTCTAGCTTGGTCTAGTCTCACCATCTTGGCGCCAGCTGATCCGGCCGTGTCAAAAGAACCAGGAAGAGGGCAGATTATAGGACAAAAAAAGAGGTAGATGGTCAGAGGGGAAAGGGAGAAGGGAGGTGAAAGAGGCATGGTTTAAAATAGAATTGATTGAAATAATTTGAATACCATCAAAAGAAGTACCAAAGAAATCAGAAAAAAAAATCAAAATTTGAATTAGCTCATCTAGCAAAGAAAAAAATTAGAATTATACAGCTACAAGAAATTATGCAAAGTTGTAGGAAAGTCAATACTGAGAACATAAATATAAAATGTTCTTCACAAAACTGCAGTATCCGACAACAAGTACAAATCTGACAATAGCATTAAAAATAGCTGACACGGAGCTACCAATAATACTCGTGACGTCTCCTGTACAACAAATCTGCAGTTTTTAGACAACAGCAACATAACGAATACAACTGTACATAATTCAAACACTTCTACTATATTACTCCTACAATCTTTAGCAAATAAGTGTGCATAAGTTAAATACAAGAAAATAAGCAAGTTCAGTTCCAGCATCAGAGTACAACTAGCTCCCCCCAGTGAAGATGCAAACATCTCCACAAGAATAGCAGCTAATCCTTTCCCTATTGAATTATTCCTTGGAAGCATTGCTGCAATGAAGAAGAAAAAAAGTTAACTATGACCTGAACTGAAAAGAAAGACATGACTAGGAGAGTTACTGATCTACTCCCTCCATTCGGAAATATAGACATTTCAGCTTTGTGAAATGAATATATCTAGACGTTTTTAGTGTATAGATTCATTCCGACCCTCTACGAACTTATACACTAAAAGACGTCTAGATACATTCGATTCACAAAGCTAAAACGTCTTATATTTCTAAACGGAGGGAGTAGGTACTAAGAAAGTTAGCAACATTGAATCATTCAAAGAATTCTCATTGAAACATTGATGAAAGCCACTTAGTAAATACTGTTTCAAGAGGAGGAAAGATATGGTCAGGTTTGTGTGATCATTGTGTAGCTAGAAATGCACCAAGAACAGCAGCTTATTTTAACTTCATCACATCACACCATAGAAAACAAAAAGATAATCGAAAGGTAGGCAGTGCAAGAAATACCAGAAAATTCAAACAATAAGGTCAGGTTCAGTTTATTACCAGCAGTTCAAACAATAATTAGTACTCAAATATTAATACAGGCTAAAGATTTTTGACCCTCAACTGAAGACTTTGGTAAAAACAACATGACAATATGCGGATTCTTTTGCTACTCATCAACTATGCCTTATCCACCAAAAGGAAAAGATAATAATTCCTAAATGCTCACGGTTTAATCCATATGTGCACTTTTGTGCACTAGTTGCTTGAGACCAAAAGGAAAAGATAAAGTTGACAATAATTCCGTTGAAAATGACAACATTATGTTGCTTCCAAGAGTGTTCAGTAGTAAATTCACCAGTACTACTATTAAAAGACCCAGAGTGACAGATCCAGGCGATGATCACCTCTTTTGGACCGTTTTGCCCTCCCACCACACCTCAACAGTAAACCAAAAAAAAAACACCATAGCATCATGGGTCCAGCCAGCTCGACTAATCCCCAACCTCAAGGGTCCAGGCGCACAAGGTGTTGTAACTTTGGAAGACATGTCTTAGTTGAGGAGAATATAGTTCTGAAAAATAAACAGTTGCACAGTAGCATGGTATAAACCCTTCGTTTACATCTCTAATTAATGGTTTTCTATGTGGACAATGGTTAGTGTTTTGGCTACTGTAATATTTTAACTAACTGAAATCATGCATCCTCACATTGGCCTGTTTCAAAAAGATGGCTTTAAGATTTTTACGAAGGTGCCTTGAGTTGTCGCAAAACACCTTAAATACTGGATCTAGCTTAGGGAACTCTGAAACTGAAAGTTGAGGTTCATTGCTGCTGTGATGTGCAGTCATACTCCTAAGATATTATATACAGAAGAACAAATTGCTGGTTAGTGCCTTCCGTTGCTTTATACTTATAGTGAGCTCATATTTCTGACTGGAACTACTAATTATCCATGGCATTCAAGCTCGGTACATTGGAATATATAAAAACTGACAAGGTAATTAGATGTTCCAAATTCTAAGCAGGATTTATATTTGATTGTAGCATATTTATTTGAGCTAAAGTAGACGCTCTAACTGTGTTCATGTGGTTTTGAACATGCCCATGGAGATAAGCTCTAATGTGCGGCCAAGATTCAGGGAGGTGATCAGGGTTCCCAAAAAGGTTAGTTGCTTGTGCAATTAAGTTCAGATGTAGCGTGTTCACGGTTGGCCTTTTCAGTTGGATTTAGTATAGCTGAATTACCTGCCTCTTATATGATGAAGAAAGACTGTAGAATTATCTCTATAGTCTTGCATCTTATACCCTCAGTTTGAGGAAAAAGTAACCTTATCATTTCCATTTATAAAATTAATATCGTGTTGGGAGGGATCAGATAGTACTGATGCCTAAAACGTTCTGTTTTTCGCATGCTTAATTTGGGTGTGCTAATGTAAATAGCTTCTCAATATGGACAATGTTATCCGTGGACTAATGTTAACCGTGGACTACTGGTTAGTTATGTGGAGTACTTTTATCTATATATACTTAATTTCAGCACACAATTTGTCCTATGATGTACTTGCTGGTCCTTATGGTGCAGTGCTGCTGCTACTGAAGTAATATGTACTGTGTTGTTTCCTTTTATTCAGAAGTAGGGGCAATGCTAACTCTCTAAACAAAGTAATATTACCTCCCCTGAGAATTAGGAGGAGGTTTGTTCTTCACAACCGTATGGTGAGTCGTCGAATGCACGCTTCCTCACATGTCTGTCAAGCAGTTTTTTCAGTTCTAAACAGAGTCTCAGTGTGTCTTAGATTTCTAATATATGCCCAGCATCTCAAAGCTGTGTTACAACCTCTACCACTCATAGAACCTCATACATTTTATCTACTATCATTCCACATAAGATTGCCTTCTATTCCTTATTATTTAATTTTGTTACTCAAGCCTGCCTTCTCCATGCAAGTGACTTCTCTCATCACACAAGCTACAAGACACAGGCATTAGCTCATTTTTGTTCACCCTTTCTTGGTCCTAGCTAAGTCAGAATTATAATTATATAATAGTAAGGCTGGAAATTAGTAGTATATGGTCCAAATGGGAGTTGTATTAGTATCGTCCAAATGATATACTCGAAATTATTTGATGAGTTCTGAGGAATTGATAGGGTATTTTTTGGTAAATCAGTCAGAAGATGCTCTTTTTTCCCCCTTCCCAAAACTGAACATGGCTTAAATCCTTCACTAGAAAGTTTGTGCCCTCTTATAGAAATTGCTGTTCATCAACACCTATAACATAGCTCCCCAACATCCTTCCTCAGTTGCCTTTCAAATTAAAGTTTTTGGATCTTCTCCACCCTACTTCCACAACCTGGTAGCTTCAAATAATGGCCTCCAAGCTCAGCTTCAAGAGAATCGACAGTGTCGCCGAGAGCATGCCTAATGCACCACGACAATGCCGGCACGAGATGATGAGATGCTCCCAAAGGTACTAAATATCAAACTCGAAAAGTTGTCACGGATGGATCAAAACTATGTTTGTTGTAATACTCCCTCCGATCCATATTAATTGTCGCTAGATTGGATGTATCTAGCACTAAAACATGTCTAGATACATCCATTTCAGCGACAATTAATATGGATCAGAGGGAGTACTTTTTTTTTGACTTGTATGTGTGTTGAAATATTGTGTTGTCATAATATTGGCATGGCTCGGTGTTCACAAGGTCAAGCTGCTAGCGTCATGATATCTCTTCCAATATTCGTATTGTACATTTGTACTGATGTATTTTGGATATCACAATATTTATCAGATTGTTTTACATTGGTTTCAGGTTGGATGGATGGTTGTCATAGTGACACGTCGGTGAAACATTAACAACGAGTGGAGGCGTATGTAGAGAATAGCACATATTGATGTTTGAATCCTACTAGACCCGTTCAACAAAAGAAATATCCTACTAGACCATGCATTGCCATCAATGGCAGCGGCGGCGGTAGAAAGGAGTTCAGTGTGTTTTATAAAAAGGTAGTGTAGCTCGTTTGGGTTGAATAGATACTTGCAGGCTTGCAGTACATAATGTATTTGACTATTTCTCGAGAGTACTAATCCAAAATCTAAGTCAGTGGTCATTGTTCATACCTTTCAATTCATAATTATTCAATTAATACTCCTGCTGCCAAAATGTAGTCATATGGGTTTTCTTAAAAGTCAAACAATGTAAAATTTGATCAAGTATATAGAATATACTTCCTCCATTTCATAATTTTTTATCATGATTGTAGTTCAATTTCAAACTAAAATCACAACAAGAATAATGGAACAGAGGGAGTATACGAACATCTACAATGTCAAATAGCAGGTAAAACGCATATGCCCTTGATTTCAAACACATGGACAGTCACATAGACGTTGGGATAATTCCTTGACCTTTATTTTCCTAGACTCTTGATTTTTTGTGCTTGATGTCCTCTTTTTTTAAATGGGAGTAATAATAAAACCATCAACAAAGTTATACTTTTGGTTTAGTATTTTTGTGTTTTGCGAATGTTATGTTAGTCATCACGTGCATTGCACGTGCACGATTACTAGTGCTACTTTTAAAAGCTGAAAGTGTCCGCAGTTGAACAAATAGATAGAACCAGACCACTATATAAGCATATAAACTAAGTATTCTGGCTAAGGCAACAGTGAACAACTAATTTTGTAATGTCTTATTAAAGCTGACTTGCACATGGAACAGTCCAAGTGCAGCATTCGTTCCTGTCCAGTTTCTAGCAATGCTAGGTAGTAAGAGTGATAATCTATAGCAAGTGGCATAACTAGTACTTGACTAGTAAACTATTAATCCATGCTGATGCTGCCCTAAAGTTCAATACTCTAATATATTCTAACAATTAACAATAGTCTGATTTTGATATAGAAGATTCTTTCATATAGCCAACAAATCAAAAAAAGGGTGAACATCTTTTAACTATCAGTAAGAGGAAAATTGGTGGACAATGATTGGATAACAAGATGCTCATGAAGCAAGAAAAAGAAAATTTCAGTGAGTTCATTTCATTACAGTGGAATCCATCATGTAAATTGTGGAATTAATGATGTCCAAGTTGTACTCATCATAGATGAAGTGGATTTGCTCGCATAGAGGAGCTAAGAGAGGAAGCAGTGACGTAAGCCACTGCTCCTGCTTAGGATTCAATGAGAGCTGCAGCTCAGGTGGTCTCTGGTATGCTTCAGGAGGCCGAGAGTATAGCATATGACAAGCACATAAACATCACAACATAAGGAAGAGGAAGCCAAATAAATGAACCTCAGCTTAAGCTGATAAAAAACTCTAGCACAAGTGAAATCATGCCAACGTAAGTCATGAGTGTGGACTCGATGATCCAGAACCTGAGCATTCTACTAAGTAAGTCACATAACGAGTTGCAAAGTCTAAAGCGATCCTACCATAGTACTGTTCACCCAAGCATTAAGTAATCTTTAGGGACAGACAATCCATAGATGAATCTGAGAGTAACCTGTTTTACCATGTATGAGGGCATGTGATTGGTGTTAATACACCGTAAGCTCCTCCCTTCGACCCCATCAACACGTTGTCCAATCACGACATACCTGAAATTGAAAACATCGAATAGATGAGTTAAGAAATAGTGCATTGCAGAACTTAGTTCGGAGTTAAAATTACCTCAACAACTCTGAACGAGTAAAGCTCCCTTATTGAAGTGACATCGACCTTTAGGAAACCCTTTTTGCCAAACAGGATACCATGTGAGTCCTGGCATTCAAAGAAGGGACCGTTCTCCAGCGCAAATGATACTACGCTCAAAGAATGTGTTATTGGCCCAGCCTGAGTTCCATGAAGATTATTAGGATCATACTTGTAAACAGCAGAGTTCCTGAAGCACTCATCATAATTCCTGCTTATGTTGATCACTGCACAGAGTGGACCGCCGTTCCGTAGCTCATACAAGGCATCTCTAATATCGCTGACGCTAGACATATCATAGGAACGTAAGCTCGTAACACAGTAGCAACAACCATATTGTGGTCGATCCTGAAACACAAAGCAAAATTATGTCAAACATGTACTGACTAATAACTGAAGTCATATGTACTCAAGACATTACCCTATAATCCTTTTCGGTTAGTACACCAACAGTAAACAATTTCTTTAGAAGGCGCTTGGTAGCCGTCATGTTAGGAAACTGTTGTTTAGCTCGATCACTAATTTCTTTGAGGTGATGGACTGAAAAAGAAATCGCTCGATCATTCTGAACCTGGAAATTAGAACCCATTGTCGTTGCTACAGCGTGATACAGACACCAGCCTGCAATTATTATAGCAAAACATCATTAAAATTGGTAAACATCAAAGATATATACAAATTCCTATAGTGCAATTAGAAGTAAACTGGAGCAGATTCTGTGCAAAATAGAAAGGAGCCCATACATTGCTACATAACTACACTAATATTAGTTGAGATACAAATTGAAGTTTTCAAATGCTTCCCATCATCATCCAAGTTCACATAGGTAAATGAGTTTTAAATGTATAACCGTAAAAGAAATGATCATGCAAGACAAGTTCTTAAATTCAGTTCGATGTGAAATGTATACAGAAGATTCTCAAAAAAATGCAGGTCACAAGATGTTTCGTAGAGTGAGATAACAACATGTTGCTATCTTTAACATAGAAACTTTTGTTTTTCCGTGTTAACTTAACCATTAGTTACACACCCAGCTTCAGCATAGTTCAATCGTATACATCATACGCCTATTCAATTAAGAGTTATTATAAACATACGAAAGAAGTAGCCAAATTCCAATTTCGTTAATAAAATTGGACACCTGGACCCTTCATTACAATACCAAAAAAGTAAATGGCCCAGCAAATAACAAAAAAGTACGCCTAGAATCTGCTTCTTTTCCCGGTAAAGTAACTCAAGCACATAGCGGCTCGGCTGTATCAGTACCCAGGTAGTGGAAGGCCACAATTCACACAACAAACCATGTGAACTATTTGTCTAATTCAAATCATTATCATGATATTGACAAAATGCAAGTCACAAAGCCATCTAAGTGACACACGTGTCTAGAGTTAGATTTACAGTAAGACGGGCCTATTGTTAAACTTACAATGACTGTAAGTGCAAATCATGTGGACTACTAGTCTAATAGATTTAGTGAGCACATGGCCAGATAATTGCATGAAATAAGAAATGAACAAAGAATAGCATAGGAAAGCACTTAGAAAAAAGATGCTAAAAGGTCACATTCTTATTCATCTTTGGAGTATCAACTCTTCAAATGTTTATGTGATAGAAGTACAGGAAAACTCCAATTCCCAGGCAAGCACGAATGCAACCACGACATGACACATGCCTAATGGGGTTAGGAGGCATGAAGCAGCGTGCTCGAATGACATTGCCACCCCGGCATCAGCTCTACATGGCTTCAGTCGGTGTGCGCTGTCCCAGGCCAGCTTTGTAACTTTGTCCAGTGGCACGGTTGAAGGTGCTGGTTGTTCTTTTCTTTTTTTGAGAGAGAGAGAGAGAGAAGGTGTTGGTTGTTCTAGGCGACAGCGTGATCGAAGATTCAGGGTTAACACCTCACCCTGCTTGTTATTTCTAGCCAGTGGCTGATGTGATCTTTTGGCGTAATCAGATGCCATGGGTTGCTAAAAAATTTGCTTCAGTATTTCAAATCTGGTGGCCGCTGATTTGTATCTTTTCATGGGATTTGATGAGTGAAGTAAGTAGTTTGGTGTTTGGGGAGTTTGTTGGAGCTCATGTGAGCCACATAAGAATACAGCATCAGCATTGCTGCACAAAGACGACGAGCTGCAGGAGCATCCCCCAAGGAGCAGCTGCCTAGGGTTTCCTCTGGCAGCACCGGTGGCGGCGAGAGAGGTGCACTTCCTTCCATTTTGAATTCAAAATACAGTTTAAAGAGGAGACTTGCCGCTACAACCCATTATTGAAGAACTACTTCATTGAGTTTCCAAACAGAAACATTGTTCTACGCCGTGTTGTATCATGTGCATCTCATAAAAGAAAGATGACTTCTTTTGACTTGTACAAAAACACCACAATTTGTGTTACATAGCTCAAGCACGGCACATTTCTATTTATCTTTTCTACGCAGGTAACCAATGATCGTAACTTTTTGCAAGTGCACCTGATGTAGCGGCAAACAGTTATACAATTTACTTTCCTTAACAAAAATACCATAAGAGAAAATTAATCAGCAAAAATAAACATACCAACAAGCTGCTTTTCGATACGCAACAATGCCTTAATACCACTATCTGACACATGATTTTTCCATGAGAACCTCTCGCGAAGCTGCCCATAGGTGTCCTCCATGTTAACTGTGGATACACTAACTTTAGTGAGTGGGCAACAGAAATTGAAAATTTATACAGTATTCATAAATATTCAGTCAACCCTATGGGAATAAAGGTCATAACAAAGGAGATCTGTTTTCTAAAAAGCAAACAAAATCCAGACAACTATTCCAAGTCCAACGTTTGCATGAGAATTATCACGCTATTCAGAAGAGCTATCATGTATAATTATAAGAGGATACCCTGTACAATTTGCTCTAAGCTCTAGGCAGGCTCGAGAAATTCATCAGCATGTTTTATGAAAGTTAACTGCTCCAAATATTTTATGATGGATCGACTGGTATTGGGTAAAAAGGAAAAAAAATTAAGTGCGCTGCATGCTGCAAGTCCAGAAGTCAAGGTACAAAAGCCCTATCTTTCAGATGAGCCACTGAAGCCAATACCAGTGCTACCTAACAGCAGTAACATCAAGTACAGATTCATGAAGAGCGAAAACAAAAGTTTTTGTACGTTGCGGCTGTTCGAATGTAATATAATGACCTTTTCTTGGTAATTACAGAAGGTGCTCTGCCTTTCTATTAATAGGGGGAAAGATCACAAAGAGAGAGAAAAGCGGTAATCCCGGAGGATCCCAGCTGTACATGTAAAACTACTAAGCACTATGTCACACCCTTAGCCCCCTCTAGCATTAGGAGGTCAACGACAGCAAGCCACCTGGTCTGCCGTTGATGAAATAATTCTGAAGATATGGCTATTACACTGAATCCAAATATTCCAACAGCTGTGAGCACACTGGCGGAACTATGTTGGGGCCAAGCTGGGCCATGGCCCGCCCAGGATTTTTTCTAAAACATCTACACCTCTGCATCAATGGCCCAATTCACTAGCACAACCAAGCCACCGAACTAGCAACCACCACGCAGGCCGGCATCCACGCACCGATTCTGAGCGAGCGACCAACGATCATACCAGTTAGTGAGAAGAAAGCCCAAGGAGAAGTCTCTTCTAAAAATAAGAATGCTCCGTCGGTTTTTCTAAAAAAAAAGGTCGTTGGTAGCTAGCTAGATTTGCTAGCCAGTTTTGAAGGGTCTTGTATCTTCTCTAGTCTAGCACGTGTTATCGCTTTCTTTCCTTATTAATTCTTAGTTACCAGTTTAATATCATTTTTTCTTCACTAAAATTTTGTCAACATTCTTAGTTAGTCAACAAAAAAATCGTGTAGCTCAAAAAATATAGTTAGTTTGGCCCGTCCAACTATTTCTTCTCCGGCACTGCATAAGCAGCCCGTTAAGAATAAGCAACCAGGCAAAAGAAAAAAAATGACCCTTCCCTCAGCCATGCAACTACGTGCCCTGGCCAAAGGGGCATCTGAAATGGGATCTAGGAATTGACGATCATAAGCAGAGTTGGTGCAGTAGCAAAGAAGAGCACTGGCTGTCGACAAGACGAGAGTATTTTGAACATCCTGAATATGAAATCCACAAAATCGTCTGAAGAAATGATGTTTTGCACGCCATTCGTCCAATTCTAACTGTCACGTATTCTTGATGTCGTGAACGGTGACCGCCGAACTTCAACGGCGGTCAACATGCGGTGAACCGGATGAATACAAGGACTAATGCGAACAAATTTCAGTAAAGTATGTGCAGTTACCACGTGATGGTCAAAGCCGTCGCGGCGCGGCGCGGCGCAGTCGCACCTCACGATCCACGCGGACAGCTCGCCGCCGACAGGACTGCGGAAGTCGACCACCTCAGATAGGGTCCAACCGCCGCCGCCGCCAGCACCGACTTGCCTTCTCCTGCAGGGCTACAGGGGTCAGGTTTTTTAGATTCCGGCGTAGAGATAGAGTTGATTGCGGCGCGGAAGGGAAAGGGGGAGAGACCTTCTTGGGAGGGGTGGCGGCGCGATGCGGAGGGACCGGCACAAGGACGACCGTCTGCGACCGACCTGGGAAGAGGACGGCTTAAAACGGCCGGGGCCCGGGATAAGGGCCCAATGGACGGGGATAATCATAGCCCAGAGAAATTTCGTGGTGGACGAAGGTGAGCGTTTCTTTTTAGGTCTTATTAGAGCACCTCTCTTCCTGGCTTGACCTCACCCGATCCACCGGAGACAAGACAAACAGTATGTTTTCTCTAAAACAAACTGAGGAGAGCAGAGGAGGTTGCGGTGCTTAATTAACAGTAAGTTTGAGTTTGATTCCTTAAACCTGGTCTCTGCACTAAACTCTGGTGATTATGATATGGCAGATATTGGGACCCTCTTTAGAGAAGCCAGAAGTCTCTGTACCGCAGCTTTCGATGCTTATGAGTTTAGTTCATGTGGTCGTTCTTGTAATAAGACTGCTCACGCCATTGCTCAGTATGGCAAAGAGTTGGTCGCGTTGAACTCGGCATGGCTTGAATTAGTACCAAATTTGTACATATTTGTGTTTTATCGAATTTTGGGCGAATTTTCGTATTTCTGCGAATGAACCAAGAACACGAGTGGGGATTCGGCCGTTTCAAACCGAAAGGTACATCCATCCGGCAAAAATTAGATCCGGATTTTGGACCGGGAACGCCCAATCACCTGGCTTGACCTCACCCGATCTACCGGACACAAACAGTATGTTTTCTCTAAAAACAACTGAGGAGAGCAGAGGAGGTTGACAGTAGGTCTTAAAAAAAGTACTACTCCTTCCATTTAAAAATATAAAATGTTTTAGGTTTTTTGAAACAAATGTATTGCAGTCATCTTTTAGTGACTAGAAGACATCTAAATACATTTATTTTCCAAAATCTAAAACATCTTATATTATGAAACAGATGGAGTGTGAAAGAACATATGTTGTTTTTAGATCATGTAGTATTACCTTTTAAGTTAAAAAATAACTAAGGGAATAAAACTAAAACATCTTTTTAAGGGTTTAAAAGGAAAATTACATTGCAAAAAAGAGAACAAAACAGAGGATGTTCCTTATAAAACAGTCGTAGTAGGAAAACAGAGGAGTTTGCGGTGCTTAACTAAAAGAAAAGGAGCGGTGTTTTAAGAAGAAAATTTGATTGAAAAACAGAACGAGATATAGGAGGAGACTTCTTTATTTATTACACAGAAAGTAAGTTGAGCCTCTGCTCTTGTTTATATTTTATTAAGCCAGTTAGCCAGCCAGCTAGTCTACTCTTATTTATTTTTATTTTTATTATAAGCAAGCCAAGCTAGTCCTATTTCTTTATTTATTATAAGCCAGCAAAGGTTGCGCGCTTCTTCTACTCTAATTTATTTTTACTCTATTATTATGCAGAGCAGCTAATCACTAATCTAAGAACTAGCAGTACTACTAGGAGTATTCTCCGTCTGGGGAATTTATTTTGGAAACTTCCGAAGTCCAAAGCGGTGAGGTGCATCGATCACTTGCGACCAAAGTCAAAGCTGCCGCTCTGTCTCGGGTGCCATATTCCGGAGCAAGGCAGGCAAATATTGGTGGACCAAGCTGCAAATGGTTATGGGACAGTCAACATATATATGTGTGTGCGAAAAGACATGCATGTACGTACGTACTAGTATAGTATATATGGAGGAGTTGTAAAGTAACGTACTGCTCGGTGCTCCTAGCATCACACAGTGCCGCACCACCGCCGGGGGGCCATTGGCGTCGCCGAGAATCTCGGCAAAGAAGAACCTTATCCCATGGGAGCCCGCATCGGCCTTGAAGTTGACGTGGAAGCAGCGGCGGTTGTCGCCGGGGGCGGTCCAGCTGCAGGAGAAAGCGTGGCTGTCCTCGGGAGTCAGGTCGCGCAGAAGAACGCCCTAGCCACATGGCACATGATTGTCATGATCAGTAACAGGAAAAAAAAAGAACGATAGATAACAATACTCCAGTAGTAGTAACAAGAAGGAAGAAATGCATAATATTGGACTTACATTGTTTGCATTGTAGTAAACCGCTGCAAGCCTGGCGCATTGGTGCGTCTGGCTGTTACCGAGGTGTGCGTAGTACTCGTTCCTGGTCTGCGGCGAGCGGTTGTTGCTCCTCCAGTCCTCGTACTCGTCGGCAAATCGCCTTCCCAGGTCATCACCGTAGTTCCCCCTTCCAGACGCCATTAGCTAGCTAGGAGCTGGATTAACTGCATGCATAGTAGTGCCATCATATGGGGGTGTGCACTAGTTAATGCCAACATAGTGCAAGAAAGTTTAGAGAAGAAGAAGAAGAAGAAGAAGAAATTGAGACGCCGCCAGTCGGGAAGATTGCTAGCTACCTGCCTGGTGTACTGATGCGAGTGAGATCGATCGGTGGCCAAGTCAGTCAATCTCAACGCGGTATCAACAAAGCGTGTATATATACATATATATCACCATCGGTCACTACAATATTGCCGTCCATTCAATCCTTGTGACTCAACTAATCAAAGCCGATCGAGCATACACAAGTGATGCGTACCTTTTTCTCGATCGAGGACTGCATCCTGCTACTCCCTCAATCCCAATTTATGTTGCATATAAGGTTTTATTAGAGTGAAATTTTACAATGTTTGACCAAGTAGTTTGATCCAAATATGAACATATACAATGCCAAACCAATATTATTAGAATTGTCTTGAAATATATTTTCATAATATATGCATTTCATATCATACATATTCATACATATTATTTTGTATATTCTTAGTCAAATTTAGTTTGACTTGCATGCAAAATTATGTACAACGTATTATAGGAAGGAGGGAGTAGCTGATGCCCCCTGCATGATAAGTCAAACACAGCCCTCTCACGGATTTGGTTATGGGAAACTGTATATCTATGTACGATTCGGGAAAACCAGGGAGTTCCTTACCCACTGACCGCAGGCCCTTGCGCTAAGTCTCCCCGATAGATGCAGAGGCAAAGGCAAGCGGTACAGATGCGTCCGCGGGATCGGTCCGGCGGACCATGGTCGTCGAGAAGCAAACGTCATCAATGACATCACCCCGAGCCCCGGGATGGTATCCTCTAGCCACGTGCTGGGAACAGTCACCGTTCGGGAACCGCTGGGAGACAAGACACCTATATCCAGCTGCCACCGGCATAGTGCCGCAGGCGTTACAGTTCCTTGGCTGTGCAAGAGGCTCTCCTAAGGAAGGAAGAAAGCAGAGGTGTAGCATAGCTAAAACAGGCAAAGCCCAGGCATAGGCCGGTGCCACGCGACAAAGAAGGATGAGCATCGGAAAGGAAAAGTATCTCGGGGCCTCTCGCGAAGGTCAAAGGACGGGACAAGACCGGGACCAGATCTCGTTGTTTTATTCCTGTTTTGCCGTGCAATAGCTACCTTGTCCCCTCTTCCCTCCTAGCCACGAGGGAAGAGGCGGTGCCTAGTCGGTCACTATAGTATCCCTCGAAGCTATAAAAGGAGGTCCATGAACAGATGAAGGAGAGGGAGAGCAAGAGTATTAGTTAGTTCCTTCGCCGCGAACTGGCAAGGAACCCATTGTAACCGTTGTTTCTCCTCCAAAGAAATATCATCAGACAGGAAGGAAGTAGGGATGTTAGCCTCCACGCGGCCTAAACCTGGGTAAAATCCTTGTGTGAGTTCAGTGTATCGATCGGAGAAGATGATCTAGAGTCTTCTTGCTGCCCTCCTACGAACCTCTAAAAGGGGTATCCATTACCTCTGGTGTCCGTGTTATCGCATACGACATTTGGCGCACTAGGTAGGGGGCACAGTCGCTCTAGGATCCATCGTCTCCAGCGGTGAGCATGGTGGTGGAAACGAGATCCGCCACAAGGCCCGTGTCCTATGGGAGGAAGAATTCCGGTGCTTCTCAGAGACTGCACGCGACGGAGGGAGCTCAGGGCTCGACCTCTGACTAGCACAAGCCACCGCACAGTCCCGGCTCAGGCGGCCACGAGCGAGCCGCTCGCCGAGGCCGAGGTCTCTCAGAATGGAGAAGCGGAGCAGCGCATCGACAACGAGCAAGAGCCGGCCAACGGAGGAGGGCCGCTCCCCAAAGCGGAGCCTCGGACGTGCTCTTGCCACCACCAGCGCTACACTCAATGCAGGAACAACGACGGTCACTAGTGTTGGCGTTGGCACCACCGGGAGCGCGAGGAGTCAGGTGGTGGCACGCCCTCAATATACCACTCAGGAGAGGTACAACCTCCCTCATGGTGGGGGACTGACGAAACGTGCAGCAGCGCAGCCCGGGCTGCCTCGCGAAGGACCATCACGCCATGGTCAAGCTGCCACGGGCTATGGGAACCACTCTCCTCCATGGACACCATGCTCTAGTACCCACCGGCTGAGAATTCGCCTCATACGCTTGGCATCATCTAGACACGGCGTTGTCCCAAACCGCGATGGTGGTGCCATCCGGGTGAGAACCTTCAGTGATGGCTCTGATGCATCCACGGGAAGGAGGAGCTCGGTGTGTCGTCGTGCCTGTCGCGGTGTCTCTCGAAGGAGATCCAAATCACATCTCCGTGGGGTCTTTCGTGCCGGAAGAAGCTGTAGGTTCCCGCAATGAGCACCAACCTTTTGCCCTGCAGGGATTTTCCTACAGGAATCGAGCGCTTCCAAGAGCAGTGCCGCATCGGCAACCCGACGGGGCGTATGGAGGTCGCAACATAAGATGAGGGTTGCCCCGCCTTCACTCAGGAGCTACGTAATGTGGCCTAGCCACACAAGTTCCAGTCAAACATGCCCCACAAATACTATGGGACTACCAATCCCTACAAGTTTCTGCAGGTGTACTCCATGGAATCCCGTGCCATGGGGGAGGCACCAAAGTCATGGACATTTGGTTCCTGCTGGCCCTCAAGCCCGAGACGTGGCCCTGGCTCATGAACCTTCCTCTGAACATTATTAGATCCTGGGATGACCTGTGCGAGCAGTTCATCGGGGCTTTCCACGGAAGGTCTCGATGCCAAGGCACGATTGGGGACCTGCACTCCTTGACATAGAAACCCCAGGAGACTCCGCGGCAATATTTTGTGTTGTTCAATGCCGTGCAGCACACCATCCTGAGGGCTTTAGAGGCAGCGATTGTTGCCGCATTACACAACAATGTGAGCGACGTCAGGATCGCGGGCAGATGAGCATGAAGACAATCAGCACGATCGCAGAGTTGTCCATGCTAGCGGGCAAATGCCCCCATACAGAATAAGGGAATCACATCCTCGGGAAGGCACATCCCGAGGAGGACGACGCCCATAAGAAGAAGACCAAGAAGTTCCCTCCCAAGTGGGTCCTCACTATGGAAGCGGAGCCCAATGCTCCCAAGAGGGTCAAGACAGCGGTTGTAGAGGCCGATCAGGGCGGGCGAATGGGGTGCTCCATCCATGACTCCTCCACCCATGACCTGAAGGACTACCGATAGTAGAAGTTTGAAGCCAACCGGCCACCAACCTGGCCCGACCCGTGGACCATGGAGATCATTGGCAACTGCTTCATCTGCGGAGAGACGAGACACAGGGTTTGGGTGTGCCCTGCTCAGGCCGCTGTAGATGGCGCCTCCCGTGGACGAGGTGGTAGGTGCAGCGAAGGCCTAAACTAGGGACGCGGAAGGGGACGCAGAGGGCAAGGCTGACGCCGCCACAGGCTAGCAAGAGAGAAGGGAGAAGATTGTGAGAACGAAGAAGAAGGAGAGTACACTGAGGCTAATGACATGTCCTTCATTATGGAAGGGGCATCATCGCTCCAATCTTATCGGGATCTCAAGAAGCTTGCTCGAGAGATATGCATCATCCATCCCAAGGTCATGGATCAGCGCCCGCTCTAGTGGTCACATGTCCCTGTCAGCTTTGACATTGTGGACCATCTCGATCGGACGACAGGTGTGGCCATCCTCCCCCGGGTGGTTACGCCGATGATCCTCAACACCAGGGTGACCAAGATGTTTGTCAATGGGGAAGCCGGGCACAACCTCCTCTCTTCCTAGATGATCAAGCGCTGGTAGATCCAAGTGGGAGTGCCTCGCGGAGCTCGCCTGATATGCTTGGCATCATCCAGATATGGCAATGTTTCGAACCTCTATGGTGGTGCCATCCGGGTGAGAACCTTTAGCGACAACTCCAATGCTTCCACGGGTAGGAGGGGCTCGGTGTGTTCTCCCGAAGGAGATCCAAATCACATCTTTGTGGGGTCTTCTCTGCTGGAAGAAGCTGCAGGTGCTCGCAACAAGTGCCAACCTTTTTTCCTTATAGGGATTTTCCTACAAGAATCGAGGGCTTCCAAGAGAAGTGCTGCATCAGCAACTCAACAGGAAGAATGGAGGTCGCAGCATGATGACTGCAAGTGCACAAATCGTTTGTAGCTAGTTTCGAAATAAAGATATCGATCCCACAGAGAGCGGGAGTCTGAAGTCTAATAACTCTTGAAATAAATATTGCGATAGAAATGCTAGATTAAGTTCTAAGTAACAAGATAAAATGCGAGTATTGTGTAAAAGGTGTTTTTGGGTTTTTGGTATAAGAGCAATAATAAATACCTAAGAACGGAGAAGCATTTATTTCCAAATAAATGCTCCGATTGTCCACTATTTATAGTTGGATTCACAAATACTTTGAATATTTCATGGGCCTATTGGGGAAATATGACAAGGCTTTTTAGTATTTGGGTTTGGAAGGATGGAGAGCCAAGTTTAGACCTGAAAACTAAACAAGACGAAATATGAACCAAACCTGAACCCGAAAACAAAATTTAGTCAAACCGAGTTGATTTGATCAATTCACAATCCAACATCTCGTCCAATGATTTATCTGTCTTTTCTCTACCTCCTCTGCTTTGACCCTGAGTGAGGGGAAGGCCTTTGGAGACTGGTTTAGGCGGCGATGGTGGCTAATGCCTTTTCTCGCAGTGGCACATAGGTACCGGGTGGCTTGAGTTGTGGAGGCGATGAAGCTAATTGGTTTGTGCCAATTCCTTACACATATTTTCTCGCTCCCGGTGCAACACACGTGCATATTTCCTATTTTCTATAATAATAAAGGATGAATTGTTTCTTCCGGTCCAGCACTTTTTGACCCTTTTACCCTCCCATCAGACAGTAAATTGCCCACCAATACCATCGGTAAGTGCTAAAAAGTACGACACAAGAATCAGGCCGCACGCACACGTAAAAAAAGCCCGCACGTGACCACACAGGTTGTTCGGTTCTTTTTTACATTATAGCTCATCACAATCGTTGTCTTGGAGGTATCTGACCTGGGCTTTCGTCCATTGATTGGGCCACCGCACGTGCAAGTATCTACAGGCAATTCTGAATGCACAGATGTGATACATTAAATAGTCCCACATCGCTTCCTTCCACTGAATTCCACCGATTTATATACGTTTGCCAAATGCCTGGAAACAGCAAGCCGACCAAGAATCAAGAGTATTCATGTTGATTGATCTGAAATCAAAGTAAGTGCCTCAACGAGGAGAGAGGGCCAACACTTATTTGTTTAATTATAGACGATGGGATCCACACGGCGACCATGAGGGATAGAGACCGAGAAGATGGCGGCCACGAGGGATAGAGACCGAGAAGAGGGGAGGTGTGCGTGCTGGACGGCGGCTCCGAGTGAGCTTTGCAGCCAGGGGGAGGAGGGGCGGCGCAACCATGATCAATTGAAAAACCCAACTCCACCATGATTCCCAATTGCCGGTCCCCTGACCACAAGGCGCTGACCCAGCATCGACCAAGGCGCGACCAGGACGCAGCCGGGTGATGACCCACAAGTATAGGGGGTGTATCGCAGTATTTTCGAGGGAAGTGAAACCCAATTTATTGATTCGACACAAGGGGAGCCAAACAATATTTATAAGTCTTAACAACTGAGTTGTCAATTCAGCTTCACCTGGAAACAATCTTGCTCACAGCAGTTTATCAGTAGCAACAGTTTTATAGTAGGAATAGCAAAGTGTAGCATCCCAATTGTCTAACAATTATAATGCTACTTGTCCTAGTAAGATATTGGCTACTTCATATATATTAGTGTTGCATCATAATGATAGCATGCTCATGTCATCATGCCACCTTGCATTTGAGCATCATATAAAACCCTTTTTCTTTTGGCTCTTCTCTCGCATGCCTTCTTAATTGTATTTGCCTCTTGATATTGTATTTGGCTATTGATATATTGTTCTATGCCCAAGTTGAGTTGGGGGCATATCTTTTATTTCCATTCCACCACCTTTCTCTTCCACCACCTTATAATTCAACCATCCCTTTAACAATGAGCTTGTATTTCTTTTCCTTTGGTATTTTAATTCTAGCTCATGTAGTTTGGGGTGGAATAAATCCTCTAAATTCTTGTGCTGGGTTTTATCTCCACTTCTTGGATATGCATAGAGTAATGCCATCATATTAATATTGTTTTCACAAATAAATAATGGCATTATTATTTTTACATGGGCCATGCACAATTCTTCACCACCTTTCTCTCCTTTGGTTTTTCTTTGGTTTTAATGGATCCTATCTTTGTGAAAACAACTCCTACCACTCCACCATCCTCATCATCTCACCATCTCTTTTTCCCCTTATTTTAATCCTCCATGCATGATCCATATGTGGCCTTTTCCATCTATTTATTTTCTTCCTTTTTCCTTCTTGTTTCTCCTCCACATTAGCTCATGCAAGATCAAGCCCTATGGTTCTTCTTGGTTTGGCCTCATAAACCAAATTAAAATCTAAAACCTAATAAAACCTAACCTAGCTAGTCTCTCTCTCTCTAATTTTCTCCTATCCCTAGTTCTATTAAGCCCTAAACCTCCTCTCCCTTCTCCACTCCCTCTCTCTTCCTTGCTGACCCCACCTGGCCGTCTCACCCCACCTGCCTTCCTCTTTTTCTTTGGTTCCAAGACAAAGAGAAGAAAGAGGAAGAGAAGACCTACCCGAACCCCCTCCTCACTTTTTGCTAAGCTACCACACCCATGTGCGTTCCTATCCCTCTCTCCTGCCTCAACCACCTCAGATCTCGTCCACAAGCTGCCCAGGTTCCTCTCCACTTCCCCTTCTTCCTCCCTAGACCACAAGACCTCCACCGAGCGCCAAAACCCTAGCTACCACGTCCCGCTCGAGTTCTGCGCGCCCCGGCGCACCCCAAACCCTACCAGGAGCTCCGTCAGGGTCATCTGCTTTCTCTTCGTCTCCTCATACCAGCCCAGAGCCGACGCCTCGCCAGAGCACGCCTGGCGCCGCCGTGCCCCGCCGCAGCCCGAGACCGCCGTCCACGAGCCCCGCGCCAGATCCCCTCCACCTCCGCACGAACTGCCACGCCAGCGACACCACGGTGAGCTCCTGCACCTCCCAGACAAGGTTTTCCCCTCCCTCCTGCGCCGTAGCCCCGCCGCGCTCCGTCGAGCAGCCTGCGTGCACCACCGCGCGCCGCGCTCTGGCAGACAGCCGCAGCAGCAGCTGCAGCAGCTATCGTCCTGCCTCTGTTCCCCGCCGTGCCCCGTGCGCTACGGTCCTCCTCCATCGAAGCCACCTGAACGAAAAATGTAGGCCGATGTTCCCTCTCTGTTTTTCGTTTTTGGAGCGACACGATTCGACCAGCGTACGCGTCGCCACCGTCGTCGGAAAACGGCCAGATCCGCCGCCGGCAGCGCCGCGTCTGTCAGCGCGTCGCGACAGCCGATGTCGTTTTGCACATGACCCTCTCCCCTTTTTCCCGCCTAAACCCGCAGTCCTTGGGACCCCACCCGTCAGTCCCGGTAGCAATCTTGCAAGAACACCCCCGCGTTCCGGAGATTCCCCGCCCGCGCAGCCCCGGACCGCCCACGTGTCACGCCCCTGCTGGGTGACGCGCGTGCGTGGCCCCGCTGAGCGCGACCCCACCTGTCAGCGATTGCGGCTAGGAGCGGCCCGGTGAGAAAAGTTGTCGGCGCGTCTTTTCTCGCCAGTCAGCGCCAGACCCACCCATCAGTGACTGGGTCTGAGTTCGCCTGGGTATAAAAAGTAATTATGGCTGTCTGTTTTTATTTAAACATTTTCAAATTATTTTTAAATTCAAATTCAAATCAGATTTAAATAATTTTTAAAATACAAATCCAAATAATACATGTAATATATGTTTTGGAATCAGAAAAATGTGAGGAATTCAAATATGCCCTTCAAAATATATTTTGAACACTTTAAATTTCGAGATGAATAAAATTACAATAAAATGCCCTTTTTCTTATTTAATTAATAACTTTTGTTTCATAACTCCAAATTTGGCAAATAATATGTCTAAATCGATCAGCGCGATGAGCCCATTCTATTTATGCAGTCCTTGTTCTGAATTGAAGCATGCATCCTGTTGTCATTTAAAATCTGAACTGTTTACGACAATAAAATTTGGTTAAATAAATAATAAAATGCTTTATTTCTTGTATCCACACCTCACCCTTGCCATGCTACTTTAATGCCATGCAAATTGTGCATCATTCATCATGGCATGTTTGGTTGCTTGTTGCATTTCAATTCATATGCTTGCGCACTTTATTTATGTTGGCCCTTGTTTGTTTGGTTCTTCTTCGAATAGACGTCTAGCAGGAGAATTACCAGGAATCACAGGAGTATTACCCAGATCCATCTCTTGCTTCAACTGAGCTGCCAGACAAGCACTACCACATGTTTGCATACATACAGTACCTATTGCCTCTATCTTATTCTTGCATCATTGAGTCGCGTTGCATTAAATTGAATCCTAAGTACTGCATAGCCTTTACTTTAAAACCCCACCGAAGCTTGTTCCTCCATCCCATGAGCCATTACTACAGGAGTTGTTTGAGCCATGCGAGTCGTAGAAAAGCATGTGTAGGGTATGTGAGTGTCTGATGAATAACGAGGTACCTAAACAACTTAACCTGAGTAGTAATGGGATAAATAATGAAAGAGGCACCGGTGAGCAATATCTGCTATTTGGTTTTTCCTGCTCACCTGTGTCCCGTAGAACCCCGAGTACTTGATTCCTGTTCCTTGACTATTCGCACTATCCACATCCGGGAGGCCTTATGGACCCCCTGAGCCAGAGCTTGATTCATTCTTATTTCTTGGGGCCACAATTAGTTTGGGGCTTTATTACTATTCTGTACTTATGCCATGTTACTGCTTTATTTAAGATTGTGCGAGGAGCACCTGTATTGTTTTGGATCGTGACACGTTTTCGCTGTATCGACAAGCCCAGTCATATTTTCGGGTTCCCAGTCGTTTACCGCCGTCCACACAAACCTTGGGTCCGTCTCGGAGCCGGCCAACTTCGTTGCGGGTAGCTTAATGGGGTGGCCCCCTGAAATGTTTCTGAATCCTGTGATTGCTTTGTCGTGAAGGCCTCGTTGGGTTTTGATTTGGTTTTTCCGAGGTTGATCGAGTGTGTGTTGCTATTCGTGCACCCCTGCAGGGTAAATCTTTCTGAAAGCCGTGTCCGCGGTTATGGACGACTTGGAGCACAGTTTCTCGATCATAGACAAGTATAACTAAAGTACCGCTTTTAAATTGACTAAGTACTTGACTAGTAAATAGTGCAACACTCATAGAATGGTTAATAAAACTGCCAACGGATGATGGGGGATGTTCGTCCGCTTCCTCGTTGGTAAGCAAGGAGGAGGATGGATCTGTTAATTATACTATTATAACTGTTGTTCTTAATTCACGGACTTCCGTCTATCATTGGTTAGGCGGAAGGTTAGAGAGTCTCTATAGAATTGTTAGGTATTATCTTTTGCTGCAATTGCGTCACCCCAGGTTGTGTCCCCTTTAGTGGCATAAAGACTTGCTGAGTACCCCTAGGGTCTCACACGATAAATTGTTTGATTCAGATGAACAGGTGTACCCGCAAGATGGATACTGGGTGGAAGAGACAAATGATGTTGGCAACGATCATTCGGTGTAGAGATTCCGGGAACGGGGATCCGTGTGATCTGTGGGCGGGATGTGTTTATTTATGGGGCATCTTATGCCAATTTGCTTCTTATCCATACTCGGATCTTGTTTTCCGCTTCCGCCTGATACTCTGATGTGTGATGTATGAGGAGCTATCCTAAATTATTATATCTATCTAGGACATTTGGATCTTGCCGTATGGCGTTGCAATATTTCTATTTCTTTTAGATGGAATGGCTCTGAGGACTGTTGTATGTGGCTTGCATACATACTCATTTGTGTATGTAGTTGATCCCTTCGCCTGCCGATTACGCCGCTCGTTCTTGTCCCGTTGTCTGAAAGTGGTTAGGACGGCCGAAAGGTCTACCGTGAGTGGCCCCGGGCCCCACCGTACTATTTTAACCACTTTCGTTCATCCAGGCATTAACTAAGAGCGTAATTCACCGAGGTAGTTACACAAAGTAACATCAGTAGTAAAGTAAAGACAACAGTAACAAAAGCAGTAAACAGTAGGATTCGAGTGCGGTAGGCATAGGGATGGATGGACGGACGTTGCATGGACAAGACAATTCACAAGGCAACCAAAACATAGGGCAATTATAGATAAATAAGATAAAGCACTCAAGTACTAGATAATCCTAGGCATGTGTTCCATATATAGTCATACGTGCTCGCAATGAGAACTTGCACAACATCGTTTGTCCTGCCAGCCCGTTTGCAGCGTGGCCTCAAGGGAACTACTGACAATTAAGGTGCTCCTTTTAATAGAGCACCGGAGCAAAGCATTAACACTCCGTGAACACATGTGATCCTCACATCAAAGCCATTCCCTCCGGTTATCCTAATTTCTGTCACTTCGGGGCCATTGGTTCCGGACAACAACGTGTGTATACAACTTGCAGATAAGACCAAAAACAATACTATCATAATGAATCAATAACATGTTCAGATCTGAAATCATGGGACTTGGGCCCTAGTGACAAGCATTAAGCACAACAAGTCGCAACAAAGTCATAAAGCACTAATAAAAGATACTAGGCCCCATGCCCTAACAATCTGATGCCATTACATGAACGATCTCATCCAATCCCTACCATCTCCATAGCCTACAACGGAGTATTACTCACTCATAGATGGGGGAAACATGGATGGTCGATGGAGAAGCGATGGTGATGATGATGGCAATGATCTCCTCCAATTCCCCGTCCCGGCAGGGTGCCAGAACGGAGTTTCTGGTGCTGTTTCGTGGAATCTGGTGGTGGCGGCGAAGCGGAACTCCTTCTGGAAAAACATCGACCCCCCTAGAGTTTTTAGGTCAGAAGGCTTCTTATAGGCGAAGAGAGAGACCGAGGGGGTGCCTAGGGGGGCCCACACCATGCCCTGGCGCGGCCAGGCCCAGCCCGCGCCTGGGGGGGGGTGGCCAGCCCCTGGCCCTCCTCCGTCTCGTATTCTGGCTCCGTGAGTCTTCCAGAAAAATAGGCACTTTGGCTTTTGTCCCGTCCAATTCCGAGAATATTCATTTTCTGACTTTCCTGGAACCAAAAACAGCAGAAAACAGGCAGCTGACACTATGGCTCTTGTTAATAGGTTAGTCCAAGAAATCATATGAAAAGTACTCCAAAGTATGGACAAAACACAAGAAAGGAGATAAAACCAAGCATGGAACATCAAAAATTATAGATACATTTGCAATGTATCAACATCCCCAAGCTTAACTCCTGCTCATCCTCGAATAGGTAAGTGACAAAAAGAAAGAATAATTTTTGAGGTGACATGCACCATCATAAACTTGATCAAAGTATTTGTAAAACATTCAAAGATGGGATCATAGTACTTCCATCATAACATAAAAGACAAAGTTCTAGCAATAAGACAAAGAAACTATGATGCAACATGAAAAGGCACAAACAAAAGATTCATGAATAACAATGCTTGCAAGACGTTTGTTTGTTTCACATAAAGAAAACATAGCATAATGGCATTCGGCTTGTCCCTCATAGAGTAGCAAATATAAATGCATAGGACACCTTCAAAGTTCACAAAAGTGACTAGATACAAATAGTTTAAAACAAGCAATATCAAGGCATGCATCAATCAACAAGTCTTGGGACAATGCACATAGAACTAAGAATGGCCACTATGCTCTCAAGAAAGTTCTCATAGAATGTGTAGAGACTCAACAAGGAAATGAACAGGTTTTGAAAAGTTTGAAAGGCTTCCAAATGCTGAAAGTATGGTACTCATTAGCTTTGATCTCTCATTGCCCTATCATAAGCATCTTTAATGTGGTTAAGGTAAAAGTGAGGTCCAATCTGAGTTATATGCTTGACAGACTATAAACTGAAAATCCCAAGTCTCTTGAGTACGAGGGCCGCTCCTCATGCTCCTCAACTTCAGTTACCGGTAAGTTCTTGTCATCGTAAGTATGTGTGTGTCATAGAGAACCGCCAACGGGGTACCCCTTGCCCGATTTTTATTGATAAAGAGGGGGATGCCTTGGGCATCCCCAAGCTTTGATGCTTGTACTTCTTGGATATTTCTTGGGGTGACATGCGTGGCATCCCCAAGCTTGAGCTTTAGTCCATCCTTCATCTCATTACTCATTCCTTCCATACACCTGAAAATTTTCTTTCATACAAAACTTCACACAAACTTTATTAGCAACATTAGTGCACTTAAGATAATAGGTCTTAAGGTTCAGTTCTAACACCAGTAAACTTCCATTAGATACTAGCTACTGAATCACTTCCCTTAAAAAGCTCAATTCCCCCAAAAAAACTCAAAAAACAACCAACAAGAAGCAAATACAGAAAATGGCAGAAATTTGTCAAAACAGACCAGCAGATAAAGACGATTTTTTTAAGACCTTATGTTGCTCAAATCCAAAAGTGTTGAACTAATGAAAGTTAGATAACAACCTGGGGCAGAAGCACAAAAATTCACGCCTAAAAAAGACGTTCAGAGATTTTACACGAATTTTTGTGGTAAAGCACAAAAATCTGTTTCGGACAGCAACTTTCCCAATCATTACTTCTCTCTCATTAGAGGTTACTAATACATTGCAAATGTATCTATAATTTTTGATGTTCCATGCTTGGTTTTATCCACTTTCTTGTGTTTTTTTCCAACTTTGGAGTACTTTTCATATGATTTCTTGGACTAACCTATTAACAAGAGCCACAGTGCCAGTTGCCTGTTTTCTGCTGTTTTTGGTTCCAGGAAAGTCAGAAAATGAATATTCTCATAATTGAACGGGACAAAAGCCAAAGTGCCTATTTTCCGGATGTCATCAAGTGCCAGAATACAAGACGGAGAGGGGACAGGGGCCACCACACCACCTGGCCGCGCGGCCAGGCCTGGCCTGCGCCACGGGGTGGTGTGGCTGCTCCCAGCACCCCCTCGGCCTCTCCTTCCGCCTATATATTGCCCTCGGGACGAAAACCCTAAGTACCCGATAAAAAATCCACGAAAGAGTCTGTAGCCGCCGTCATCTCCATCCCTAGATCGGGAGGTATCTGAAGCTCTTCCCGGCACCCTGTCGGAGAGGGGAATTCACCCTGGAGGCTTTCTTTATCACCATGCAAGCCTCCGGTGTGATGCGTGAGTAGTTCATCCTTGGACTACGGATCCATGTAGTAGCTAGATGGCTATTCTCCTCCTTTGTGCTTTCATATTTAGATCTTGTGAGCTCCGTTCATGATCAAGATCATCTATTTATAATTCTGCATGTTGTGTTTGTGGGGATCCGATGGATATTGAGATGTTA
Organism: Avena eriantha; assembly: GCA_910589775.1. Lineage (NCBI taxonomy): Eukaryota > Viridiplantae > Streptophyta > Magnoliopsida > Poales > Poaceae > Avena > Avena eriantha. The sequence goes on along the minus strand of OU342745.1, from coordinate 418,693,350 downwards.
TTTCAGATTGATTATTGATTCTATCATGTCTTTGTTATTTGTGATCTTGCATGCTGTCTGTTGTTAGTAGCTCTCTTGGCCAAGTAGATGCTAGCAACTCCAAGAGTTAGTATTTATGCTCGATAGTGGGTTCATGCCTCTGGTAATCTGGGGAAGTGACAGAAATCTCTAAGGTACTAGATGTGTTGTTGCTACTAGGGAGAAAACAACAATCCTTTGTTCATAGAACAATCGTATTGTTTACTTTATACGCTGTTCATAAAGCAATAATCTGTTGCTTGCAACTTAATACTGGAGGGGGGTCGGATGATAACCTGAAGGTGGATTATTAGTCATAGATACAGTTGGATGGCGGTCTATGTATAATGTTGTAATGCCCAATCAAGTCTCAAAGGAGTCAAGATGATTAGTATATGCATGTATTGCTTTCTCGATATTTGTAATTGCCCCGCTGTAATTTGTTCACCCAGCATGTTATCTATCTTAAGGAGAGCCACCTCTAGTGAACTATGGATCCTGGTCCTTGTCTTTTACATTTAATCTACAATCTTTTACTGCTTTGTGTTTACTTTCTGCAAACTTTTACTTCTTTCCATTCGATACGTTTAATCCTTTGTTTTCAGCAAAACACGGTGAGATTGACAACCTCATCGCAAGTTAGGGACAAAGTTCTAAGGTTGTGTTGTGCAGGTCTCCATGTTGCTACTAGCACCGCTAGTGCGCCCTGCCAAAGCTCAGCTAGTAACACCTTTGGGGTGTTTCCTTGCTCCTACTGATTCGATTAAACCTTGGTTTCATAACTGAGGGAAACTTGTTGCTGTGCTGATCATACCTTCCTCTTGGGGTTCCCAACGAGCTCTACATCAACCACGCACCAGCACTTTTCTGGGCGCCGTGCATTGAGCCATTAGTTACTCTTGGCACAAAAAGCAAATAAAAAAGGATAAGGAGCGGTTATTACAGAGGTAATAACTTCGAAGACTCATCTAAAACTTTTGGGTTATCTCCCAATAAGTACTTTTCTTTAACGCCTTTAAGTTAGGCATAAGCAAAAACTGAAATGGATAGAATAGAAGTAAGCGGAGATAATCATGGTGAAAACATTGTTTTGTTCAATTAAATCTTTTTGTTAACAAGGTTGATCAGGTCTTGCTACCAAAACAATTCCATATGAGACAAAACTTTGTATTCCACTAATGATTATGTTACCTCAACTTTGATAGCAATGGTCCCAATCATAATAGTTTCAAATTTTTCTCTTGGTATGGGACAATATATTTCTCCAACTTGAATGCCCTCAACATGTTCAATTGAATTCAAACCATAAGTCCTTTCAATCTTCTTAGAGAAATAGACAGTATGTTCCTTGTCATTAACATTGAAAGTCACCTTTCCTTGATTACAATTAATAACAGCTCCTACAGTATTAAGAAAAGGTCTCCCAAGAATAATAGACATATTATCATCTTCAGGCATTTCAAGCACAACAAAATCAGTTAATATCAAACAATTATGAGCCACTTGAACAAGTACATCCTCACATATACCAACAGGAATAGTGGTAGATCTATCAGCCATTTGCAAAGATATATCAGTTGGTATTAATTTTTCTAGTTGAAGCCTCTTATTAGGGATAGTATAACTGGAACAAAAGTGAGCACTCTCACACCCTCATCAATTTTCAGCGTTGGATTGCTCTTTCACGTTGTTCGTGGCCGTTTGATTCAATCATTTCCACACTGGGCCACGAATCCCTAGGGAAAGCTCCTCTATACATAAAATTGGCGCTTTGTGGTTAATTGGGGTCCGAGAGCCCAACTAATGGCCTAACTGGTTCATACCCCGCGTCTCCACAACTATTCGCTCATGTTATTGCCTCCCTCCTAGACTCTTCCTATGACCTATAGTCTACAAAGACCTAACCACGCTGGCGGCGGCAACCCCCAACCCCCTCCCAATCTCCTTTCTCTTGCGATGCCTGTAGCGGAGCCCAAGTTGCGGTGGTGACGCCTGGTCCGGTGTAACCCGCGCAGCAATGGGAGGTGTTCTTGCCAGACGGTGCCCTCCATCCTCAATACCTCATGTTGCCAACAGTGACACCTCCCCTGTATTCTCTGTTGAAGAGTGCCAAACTTCACTTCAGGCCAGGGTAGCAGAAAATCAAGTACCAGTACGACCTCAACCTGCTTGCTGTAGCGCGTGATTGTCCTCCCGCACCACCTGATTGCCTGCTTCTGATTGGTGTACCCAGTATCCCATACTACATGCTTCATTCTTTCAGTTCCACAAGAGGACCGAAAGTTGACTGCAGCAGTAAACATATTCATCTTTCTTTGTTTCATCCAGTGATGCCCTCTTGTATTGCCGTGGCACATGATAGCTCATTCTTGTTTTTCCTAATTATTTTCTTTTTTTTGTAACAGTTGTATTATCTATGTGGTTGATTGTCCTGGCATAATTATTCACCAAAGAGATCAAATTTATTTTGAAGTTTTGTTATGTATAAAAGTGTCTTCTTAGCTCTTGATGGGGGTGGTATATTAATATTTTAGTGTATTTGTGTACCCAAACACGACAGGCTTTTAATACGACTATGCTCATTAGGGATAGTATAACTGGAACAAAAGTGAGCACTCTCACACCCTCATCAATTTTTAGCGTTGGATTGCTCTTTCACGTTGTTCGTGGCCGTTTGATTCAATCATTTCCGCACTGGGCCACGAATCCCTAGGGAAAGCTCCTCTATACATAAAATTGGCGCTTTGTGGTTAATTGGGGTCCGAGAGCCCAACTAATGGCCTAACTGGTTCATACCCCGCGTCTCCACAACTATTCGCTCATGTGATTGCCTCCCTCCTAGACTCTTCCTATGACCTATAGTCTACAAAGACCTAACCACGCTGGCGGCGGCAACCCCCAACCCCCCCTCCCGATCTCCTTTCTCTTGCGATGCCTGTAGCGGAGCCCAAGTTGCGGTGGTGACGCCTAGTCCGGTGTAACCCGCGCAACAGTGGGAGGTGTTCTTGCCAGACGGTGCCCTCCATCCTCAATACCTCATGTTGCCAACAGCGACACCTCCCCTATAGTCTCCGTTGAAGAGTGCCAAACTTCACTGCAGGCCAGGGTAGCAGAAAATCAAGTACCAGTACGACCTCAACCTGCTTGCTGTAGCGCGTGATTGTCCTCCCGCACCACCTGGCTGCCTACTTCTGATTGGTGTACCCAGTATCCCATACTACATGCTTCATTCTTTCAGTTCCACATAAGGACCGAAAGTTGACTGCAACAGTAAACATATTCATCTTTCTTTGTTTCATCCAGTGATGCCCTCTTGTATTGCCGTGGCACATGATAGCTCATTCTTGTTTTTCCTAATTATTTTTCTTTTTTTTGGTAACAATTATATTATCTATGTGGTTGATTGTCCTGGCATAATTATTCACCAAAGAGATCGAATTTATTTTGAAGTTTTGTTATGTATAAAAGTGTCTTCTTAGCTCTTGATGGGGGTGGTATATTAAGATTTTAGTGTATTTGTGTACCCAAACACAAGAGGCTTTTAATACGACTATGCTCATTAGGGATAGTATAACTGGAACAAAAGTGAGCACTCTCACACCCTCATCAATGTTTAGCGTTGGATTGCTCTTTCACGTTGTTCGTGACCGTTTGATTCAATCATTTCCGCACTGGGCCACGAATCCCTAGGGAAAGCTCCTCTATACGTCAAATTGGCGCTTTGTGGTTAATTGGGGTCCGAGAGCCCAACTAATGGCCTAACTGGTTCATACCCCGCGTCTCCACAACTATTCGCTCACGTGATTGCCTCCCTCATAGACTCTTCCTATGACCTATAGTCTACAAAGACCTAACCACGCTGGCGGCGGAACCCCCCCCGATCTCCTTTCTCTTGCGACGCCTGTAGCGGAGCCCAAGTTGTGGTGGTGACGCCTGGTCCGGTGTAACCCGCGTAGCAGTGGGAGGTGTTCTTGCCAGACGGTGCCCTCCATCCTCAATACCTCATGTTGCCAACAGCGACACCTCCCCTGTAGTCTCCGTCGAAGAGTGCCGAACTTCACTGCAGGCCAGGGTAGCAGAAAATCAAGTACCAGTACGACCTCAACCTGCTTGCTATAGCGCGTGATTGTCCTCCCGCACCACCTGGCTGCCTGCTTCTGATTGGTGTACCCAGTATCCCATACTACATGCTTCATTCTTTCAGTTCCACATAAGGACCGAAAGTTGACTGCAGCAGTAAACATATTCATCTTTCTTTGTTTCATCCAGTGATGTCCTCTTGTATTGTCGTGGCACATGATAGCTCATTCTTGTTTTTCCTAATTAATTTTCTTTTTTTGGTAACAGTTGTATTATCTATGTGGTTGATTGTCCTGGCATAATTATTCACCAAAGAGATCGAATTTATTTTGAAGTTTTGTTATGTATAAAAGTGTCTTCTTAGCTCTTGATGGGGGTGGTATATTAAGATTTTAGTGTATTTGTGTACCCAAACACGACAGGCTTTTAATACGACTATGCTCATTAGGGATAGTATAACTGGAACAAAAGTGAGCACTCTCACACCCTCATCAATGTTTAGCGCTGGATTGCTCTTTCACGTTGTTCGTGACCGTTTGATTCAATCATTTCCGCACTGGGCCACGAATCCCTAGGGAAAGCTCCTCTATACGTCAAATTGGCGCTTTGTGGTTAATTGGGGTCCGAGAGCCCAACTAATGGCCTAACTGGTTCATACCCCGCGTCTCCACAACTATTCGCTCACGTGATTGCCTCCCTCATAGACTCTTCCTATGACCTATAGTCTACAAAGACCTAACCACGCTGGCGGCGGCACCCCCCCGATCTCCTTTCTCTTGCGACGCCTGTAGCGGAGCCTAAGTTGTGGTGGTGACACCTGGTCCGGTGTAACCCGCGCAGCAGTGGGAGGTGTTCTTGCCAGACGGTGCCCTCCATCCTCAATACTTCATGTTGCCAACAGCGACACCTCCCCTGTAGTCTCCGTTGAAGAGTGCCGAACTTCACTGCAGGCCAGGGTAGCAGAAAATCAAGTACCAGTACGACCTCAACCTGCTTGCTATAGCGCGTGATTGTCCTCCCGCACCACCTGGCTGCCTGCTTATGATTGGTGTACCCAATATCCCATACTACATGCTTCATTCTTTCAGTTCCACAAGAGGACCAAAGTTGACTGCAGTAGTAAACATATTCATCTTTATTTGTTTCATCCAGTGGTGTCCTCTTGTATTGCCGTGGCACATGATAGCTCATTCTTGTTTTTCCTAATTATTTTTCTTTTTTTGGTAACAGTTGTATTGTCCTAGCATAATTATTCACCAAAGAGATCGAATTTATTTTGAAGTTTTGTTATATATAAAAGTGTCTTCTTAGCTCTTGATGGGGCTGGTATATTAAGATTTTAGTGTATTTGTGTACCCAAACACGACAGGCTTTTAATACGACTATGCTCATTAGGGATAGTATAACCGGAACAAAAGTGAGCACTCTCACACCCTCATCAATTTTTAGCGTTGGATTGCTCTTTCACGTTGTTCGTGGCCGTTTGATTCAATCATTTCCGCACTGGGCCACGAATCCCTAGGGAAAGCTCCTCTATACGTCAAATTGGCTATTTGGCGCTTTGTGGTTAATTGGGGTCCGAGAGCCCAACTAATGGCCTAACTGGTTCATACCCCGCGTCTCCACAACTATTCGCTCATGTGATTGCCTCCCTCCTAGACTCTTCCTATGACCTATAGTCTACAAAGACCTAACCACGCTGGCGGCGGCAACCCCCAACCCCCCCTCCCGATCTCCTTTCTCTTGCGATGCCTGTAGCGGAGCCCAAGTTGCGGTGGTGACGCCTAGTCCGGTGTAACCCGCGCAACAGTGGGAGGTGTTCTTGCCAGACGGTGCCCTCCATCCTCAATACCTCATGTTGCCAACAGCGACACCTCCCCTATAGTCTCCGTTGAAGAGTGCCAAACTTCACTGCAGGCCAGGGTAGCAGAAAATCAAGTACCAGTACGACCTCAACCTGCTTGCTGTAGCGCGTGATTGTCCTCCCGCACCACCTGGCTGCCTACTTCTGATTGGTGTACCCAGTATCCCATACTACATGCTTCATTCTTTCAATTCCATAAGAGGACCAAAAGTTGACTGCAGCAGTAAACGTATTCATCTTTCTTTGTTTCATCCAGTGATGTCCTCTTGTATTGCCGTGGCACATGGTAGCTCATTCTTGTTTTTCCTAATTATTTTTCTTTTTTTGGTAACAGTTGTATTATCTATGTGGTTGATTGTCCTGGCATAATTATTCACCAAAGAGGTCAAATTTATTTTAAAGTTTTGTTATGTATAAAAGTGTCTTCTTAGCTCTTGATGGGGGTGGTATATTAAGATTGTAGTGTATTTGTGTACCCAAACACGAGAGGCTTTTAATACGACTATGCTCATGGAGAGGTAATTATATGAAAACCTGAATGTTGAATGCTCAGCTTAAGTTTCCATTATTTTGTTCGTTGATATCTGTTTTTATATCTTTACCGACGGCATAAGGGGGCAGCAAGGGGGAGTAAGAGAAGTATATGTGACCACCATGAGGCTGCAGTGCAGCCACAACAAGGATATCTGTAACCGGTTTTGTACTAGGAATATTTCATGGATTTGAATTTTGAGGTTCGAGCTCCCTCCTTATTCTATGGTAGTTCTTTAAAAAGTTCGACAGATTGTTGATTATGATTTGTTTGGGCTCACAAGAAAACAGTTTGGACTTTGGAGCATAACTCTTTGCATGAAGTTTTCGTTGGTGCTCTGTGATGGAGAACACCGAGGTACATATATTATAGTTTTTAGTCCAAAGATAAACCAGTTACCATCAAATGTTATATTTTGTGTTAGAATAAAAAATAGTTACAGAACATAAATATGTATTACTTTGTGTTGTCTATATTATGATCACTGAGTGCCCATGGTAGATGTTTACATGAGGTGGGAGTAGTTTTTTTTGTTAATAGCCTTGCCTCTGTTGCTTTGATTTAGGTTCCGTTGCTTCAAACTTGAGCTACAATAGAGTTAATTAACGTTGACAATTACAATGCTCATTCAGCATATATGTGTCATGTTTAAGTAAGAACTATTCAGAAGGATCGGAAATTGGTGAAGAGAATAATTCTTTGACAATGCAGTATTAATATTCTTTATTGTAATTACTTATTCCGTTGTAATTATGGTGTTTCAGTTTTATGATTTCCCGTGTGACAATGTTCAAATTTGTAAAACAAATATGTCCAATCAGTTATATAATGGCATTGGAATTTGATCACTTTAAATTACCTTTAACATATTTTGTTACCATTCCAAGAATCTATATCAACTTTTCCTACATAGACCGGTCATGTTAGAAGAAAGGAAATAGTCAACCTCCCCTACCTGTCCACAACCCCCCTCCCCGGGACCCCCTCTCTACATGTTTATGTTAATCCATCCAAAAAAGCATTTCGATCATTTCTAACATATTATAGACCTAATGGATGGGCATGGCAACGCACGCCATCATGATCTAGAGAGAGAAAGGCATAACACTAACTCCAGCTCCCAAATCACACAAAGCAGTTCTAACATAACTATTCTTAATGGAGCAAGGGATAGTTGGAATCCCAGGGTCTCCAAGTTTCTTAGGAACCTTACCATTAAAGGAATAATTAGCAAGCAAAGTAGAAATTTCTTTATTAGGGATTTTCCTTTTATTCGAGACAATATCCTTCATATACTTTGAGTAAGGAGGCAATTTAATAGCATCAGTCAAAGGAATTTGCAAGAATAAAGGTTTCATCCATTCACAAAACTTATTATAGTGTTCATCTTCCTTTGACTTGTGTTTCTTATCAGGTAAAGGCATAGGTTTTTGGACCCAAGGTTCTCTTTCACTACCATGTTTCTTAGCAATAAAATCTTATTTAGTGTATTTAGTATTCTTAGTGTGATTTTTAGGTTCTTCTTCAACTTTTTCCTCATTAGAAACTTCATTTTCTTCATTACCACTTTTAGTTTTAGCATCAGAGATAGATATACTATTAGGATCTATAGCAGGTTCAGAGGGTTCTACAACAGTTTTATGTTTCTTTTTCCTTTTCTTACGAGTAGAACCACTATTTTCAGCTTGTTGAGAATCCTGTTCAATTCTTTTGGGATGCCCCTCAGGATATAGAGGATCCTGGGTAGCAGCTCCACTTCTAGTTCTAATTTCATAAGCATGTTTTTCTTTAGTAGCATTAACTAGCAAGTCGTTTTGCACTTTAACGAGTTGATCTATTTGAGTTTGAACCATTTGAAAGTGTTTAATAATCATTTTAACATCATTAGAGGTTCTTTCCACAATATCTTTCAACTCAACAATAGCTCTAGTGTTTTCCATTAGATGATTTTGCACCCTTTTATTAAAATTATCTTGCTTAACAATAAAGATATCGAATTCTTCTAAGCATTGATCAGGAGGTTTAGAATAAGGGATATCACCTTCATCAAAGTGTTGGAGAGAGTGTACCTCAATAGTGGATGAGTAGGGAATAAGCTTACATAATTCTTCTATAGGAGGTAAATTCTTGACATCTGCAACTTTAATTCCCTTCTCCTTAAGACATTTCTTAGCTTCCTTCATCACTTCATCATTTAATTCAATAACTCCCCTCTTCTTTGATGTTGGAATAGGCACCGAAATATAAGGTTCAGGTACAATTACTTCAGGTATAACTTGTTTAGGAGGAGTCCAATCTTCATAGTTCTTACTTATTTTAGCCATTAATTCCTCAGCTTCCTTAGGAGTCGTATTCCTGAAAACACAATCAGCACAACTATCTAGGTATGTCCTAGATTCTTCGGTTAGTCCATTATAAAATATATCAAGAAGCTCATTCGTAGGTAATGGACTTCCAGCTTGTGCATGAATCAAAGCACAAAACCTTGCCCAAGATTCGGGTAATACCTCTTTTTCTCCCTGTTTAAAATCAAAAAGTTCCTGCAAAATAGCACGTCTAGCACTAGGAGAAAAATATTTCTGCAGAAAAGTACTAATCAAGCACTCAGGGCTATCAATAGATCTAGGAGGTAAATTACTAAACCAAGTTTTAGCCTCTCCTTTCAGTGAAAAAGGGAAGATCTTGGCAACAAAGTAAGTACGCATCTTAATATCATTAGAAAACAAGCCACTCATGGTAGAAAGTTTATTCATATGTGCTACCGCACTTTCATTCTTAGTCCCACAAAAAGGTTCTTTCTCGATAATAACTATGTAAGATAGATCGAGAGAGAAATCGTAATCTTCATCTATAATGTTTATGGGAGAAGCAACAAACTTAGCAACAGGAGATAATTTGGGTCTAATAGTACGCCTCTCAAGGAGACTCTTAGTAGCGCTCCTATCATGGGTGTTCTTACATTCTTTAATAAATTCATCGGTCATCTCAACATAATCATCTTCAATATCATAACTTTCACTAGACTCAGGTGAACTAACAGGTGTGGTAGTGTCTTCATTAGGAGTTTCTGTATTTCCAGCGATAGTTCTAGCAATCGTAGCATCTAGGAAAGGACCTAATGAACCACTCTTATCAAGCACAGTAGAAGCAGCATCATAAGCATCAGAAGTTTTAGATTCAGCAATAGTAGCAGTGTGTGTAGCATGTGTATGTGGTGGTGTAACGAGCTTACTTATAACAAACGGTGAATCAAGAGCAGCAGAGGTGTTCAGGACCGTACCTCTTCTTGTAGTGGATGGTAAAATAGGAAACTTGCCATCACGAGACTTACCCATGATAGATGGATAACAGCGAACAATAGAGAATCCAAGTGAACTTGATAAATAAAGCTATGCTCCCCGGCAACGGCGCCAGAAAATAGTCTTGATGACCCACAAGTATAGGGGGTGTATCGCAGTATTTTCGAGGGAAGTGAAACCCAATTTATTGATTCGACACAAGGGGAGCCAAAGAATATTTATAAGCCTTAACAACTGAGTTGTCAATTCAGCTGCACCTAGAAACAATCTTGCTCATAACAGTTTATCAGTAGCAACAGTTTTATAGTAGGAATAACAAAGTAACAGCAGTAGTAAAGTAAAGACAGTAGTAACAAAAGCAGTAAACAGTAGGATTCAAGTGCGGTAGGCATAGGGATGGACGGACGGGCGTTGCATGGACAAAACAATTCACAAGGCAACCAGAACATAGGGCAATTACAGATAAAAAAGATAAATCACTCAAGTACTAGATAATCCTAGACATGTGTTCCATATATAGTCATACGTGCTCGCAATGAGAACTTGCACAACATCTTTTGTCCTGCCAGCCCATTTGCAGCGGGGCCTCAAGGGAACTACTGGCAATTAAGGTGCTCCTTTTAATAGAGCACCGGAGCAAAGCATTAACACTTCGTGAAAACATGTGATCCTCACATCAAAGCCATTCCCTCCGATTATCCCGATTTCTGTCACTTCGGGGCCATTGGTTTCGGACAACATCGTGTGTATACAACTTGCAGATAAGACCAAAAACAATACTATCATAATGAATCAATAACATGTTCAGATCTGAAATCATGGCACTCGGGCCCTAGTGACAAGCATTAAGCACAACAAGTCGCAACAAAGTCATAAAGCACTAATAAAAGATACTAGACACCATGCCCTAACAATCTGATGCCATTACATGAACGATCTCATCCAATCCCTACCATCCCCATAGCCTATAGCGGGGGATTACTCACTCATAGATGGGGGAAACATGGATGGTCGATGGAGAAGCGATAGTGATGATGATGGCGATGATCTCCTCAAATTCCCCGTCCCGGCAGGGTGCCAGAATAGAGTTTCTGGTGCTGTTTCGTGGAATCTAGTGGTGGTGACGGAGCGGAACTCCTTCTAGAAAAACGTTGAACCTCCCGGACTTTTTAGGTCAGAAGGCTTCTTATAGGCGAAGAGAGAGACCGAGGGGGTGCCTGGGGGGCCCACACCATGCCCTGGCGCGGCCAGGCCCAGCCCGCGCCTGGGTGTGTGTGTGTGGCCAGCCCCTGACCCTCCTCCGTCTCGTATTCTGGCTCCGTGAGTCTTCCGAAAAAATAGACACTTTGGCTTTTGTCCCGTCCAATTTCGAGAATATTTATTTTCTGACTTTCTGGAACCAAAAACAGCAGAAAACAGGCAGCTGGCACTGTGACTCTTGTTAATAGGTTAGTCCAAGAAATCATATGAAAAGTACTCCAAAGTGTGGACAAAACACAAGAAAGGAGATAAACCAAGCATGGAACATCAAAAATTATATATACATTTGCAATGTATCACCGGGCAAAGCGCTGTTGCCGATGTTGTGGCCCCCCTGCGCGGCTGGGCGCCCCTCTGTTTCCTGCCGCCATCGCCTTTCACCAAGGGGGTACATCCATGCCTTTCCTGCTGCCATCCATGCCTTTCCTGCTGCCATCCATGCCTTATCTCTGTTTCCTGCTGATTTTAAAGACGAAATTAGAAGAAATTTTGAGGAGCTCGAGACATGGTCATCTGGAGGAAGATGAGCCCCCGTATATACAAGATAAGGCATGGATCAAAATATCTGAAGAGAATGATGGGTGGGTCCCAGGTGGATCGGTGGCCTCAGTAAATGCGATGGATGGGACTGCTGCGGTGCTGTCTCAGGTTTTTTATCGTGAGCTCATCACTCATGGGGAAAAACATATGCTGCCTAGAAATCTCAGGCTAGCAGCAGCCAGAGCACGCACCGAGATGCTATTCCTAAACACATTAATGTTTGGCACCTGATATTTGGGTAAGAGAATTATATACAGGTGTATCACATTTCAAAATCCTGTGCGACACTCTAAAAACAACTAATGTAAGCACTAGGAGATCTTGACTCAAAAGAGAAGATCTGCGTGTAGGAAACATATCGGTATAGCAAGTTTTTTGGTGCGTGCACGATAAAATTTGAACCATTGCCTATGGTCATCTCACATCTCGTCTAATTCGTCAGTTCGCGAGTGAGTGTCTGGTTACAATTTTTTAATTTTACATCATAGTGATACTTGTAAAAACTTGGAGAGCCGTAGCAACGCACGGATAAATTTGCTAGTTATCTAAAAAGCATCGAGAGTGTTCCGTTTTCTGCCGGTTCACCATACCTTCGTCATTAGCTTCGTCCATTCGTCGCACCTCCCGAAAAATCTCTACGCCGACAAGTGGGCCCATCCCATCCGGAAGCAGGAGCTCCGGAAACCCTCCCGCACGCTCGCCCATAGAGGTCTCGACCGCCGCCGCCGCCGCTGACTCCGTAGTTCAGAGACCCCCTCCCACGTCCTCTCCAGTGCCATCACCATCTTCCTCTCCTCCCTCCGCCGCCCTTGCCACATCCCCACTTCTGCGGTTCTGCCTGCCTGCACAGATAGGCCTTACGAGCCCACATCCTGTCGTGGCTACCCGTTGCCTCCTTACCAATCCAACCGAGGACCAGCCGCCAAGAACTTCAATGACCAGTAGCGGTGATACAACCAGCAGCGGCGACACGACTGGCGGCGGCGCGAGATGAACATCACCATAAGCAGCATCGCAGAGCGCTGATGGCGTCGGACGAGCAACGGAAGCTCCCCGCGCGACGGAATCCACCTCTACTATGCTAGGTTCTCAATCCAATCTACTGTTTTTATCGAACTAAGATATGGGCACGTCCCCCTTCCGTACGGTACATGGATGCTGCGAGTTTATTCAGCCTATTTCTTGCAATTATCCAGACTTTCCATGATCTAGATCCGTACATGACTGCTTCATTTTTATATTTCTTCATCTTCTATTAAGAACATATGTGCTATTAATTTGTTCCTAGGAAATTTATTCACCCCGTGTTAACAAAATATGTGTTATCGGTTTGTTCCTAGAAAATTTCTTTACTGGGTGTTAAGAACAGATTTGTTATTAGTCTGTTCCTAGCAAAACTCTTCACCCTGTCATACGAAAAATCATATAGAAGAAATTTACACGTGAATGAAATGAAGTGCAGAGAGCATTTTTTCTGATCCGCAATTGGACGTAGGGTGTGACTTATTTAATCTGACTATCAGGACAGATAATGACTTTGGATATAATTAATGCGCATGATCTTGCTATTATTAGTGAATAATCAGAAGCTGCGATTGAACGCCGATGTAGCCTGTGGGCTGCCCATGCTCTAGGATCCACATCGCCGGTGTCCTCACGCGTCTTTGACACCGCCGCCGCAGCCCCAACCACCGTGAGCCTCTGCGGCCACCCCGCGCCGGTGATGTGGAGTATGTAGATAGCGGCAAAATGAGTTTTTGTAGCTATTGGAGCATGTCTACCGAATCCATCGCCCAAGTATAGTAATGGAAAACCGACTCGTAATTCCTGTTCATGACGGTGGCAGTGTCAATTCTTCAGATAGTGGACACGCACGCGGAACCAACAACCATGTCTACTGACTCCTCCTATCGACCCAGGGTCCAATTTCCATCGGCAAGTCCAGGGATTACTGATAGCATTGATTATTTTTTAGCACACACGTTATTTGGTATTTTGATTTGCAGATTTCTGGATGCTGGTACTAGCATCAATTGCTGCATGATGCTTCCATGTGCTAATCTTCCAGGTGTAATGTCAATTTGGTGCATGCTACATCTATGGTAATCATGGTTTAATTAATTATCTTTGCTGAGGTATTGAAATATTTGCCCATTTTTTTTTGTTTTCTTGCTCGCTTCTGCGACGCCTACAAGATAAAACTAACACAAATTGAATCTATGCTCAAACAGATATTTTTTTGTAGGGAAGGTCATGAGGACCCCATGTTAATGTTGTCCTTGTCATCACACATGAAAAACTTATGACTAACTCAATCTTCCAAAAACAAATTTTGTGATCCTAGCTGGTGCTGTTCTGAAACTATAAATGTTTACGTTTTGAAAACCTTAAATGACATAAGGCTTTTCCAGCACTTTTCTAAGGGTTCTTCGAAGATGGACTTCTTCAATCAATATCTTGATGCTAACGGATACGAAATTCAGGAAGTCAGCGGCAATAGAAGTTACAGTGTTGTTTGTTCATATATTGACCAATTTTCTAGCGACAAGGGGGCAATCAAGAAAATACACAATATCTTTGAGTCTTATTTGATGTTGCCTGAATCCTTCGTGGGATCATATTACTCGGGCTATTTAGACATCCTGATATAACTGAAATCATGAGAAACCCAATTTAATTGTCTTTGCCATCACACCTGACAAGATCAGGTTCTTATGACTAAATTCATCTTCCAAAACAAATTTTGTGACCCTAGCTATTGCTATTCCGAAAAATGTTACAAATGCTCGTCAGTTCTCATGGTACTTTTGAAACTGTTTACATGCAGAACGGCTGTATGGTTGACTTGTAAACAACCTCTGAAAATACATGTTATGCAATTTTTTTTTATTATTATATGCAACCTGTTGTATCAATGGCTGATTTCTTTTTTTGTATTGGCACTTCTTTTTTCTCCGTTATTATTTTAGATTGGAGAATGCTTGTACTGAATGCTCATATGGGTAGTTCTAAGCCCAGCAACTTCCTGGAGGTGCTGAACGCAGACGCAGTTTGGGTATGGAAGCATGTATATTCCGTTAGGTTGATTTGATCTTAAGCCTCTACTACTATAAATTGTTGCTGGGGAGTAGTGATTATTGGATTGCATATTCGTGTGGATTTATGTCTTTTTACCTCGTAAAACTTAACCTACTAATTACAGTCCATCTACATGATTTGACAATTTTACATGGTTCTGATTACTCAACTTAAAATGAAGTATTTTCATTGCTGTCATACCAAACTAATGGATGTGCATTTAGACTTTCGTATGGTCACTTGTTCAGTTCCTGAGAGTAAAATTGAATATCTTTTGGTCGACAAAGATACAAGTACAATACAATGCATAATTATAAGTGTGGTAGGTTTGTGAAGCTATCTACACATAGCTTATATATGCTACTGACCGTTGGTTATTATGTTGGTGATATGTGATGCTTAGTCCATGATGATGGGCTGTGAATATCATCTCTTTCAGATACTTATGGCGACCAAAAGCAAGTGAATAGCATACCTCGCTGCCGGCTTAGATCTGGTAGAGCTGCTTATCTATTTTAATGTTGGTGTTTTTAGCCACATTTCTGTCATGTAAGGCTTTGGATTTTGGTAGTTTTATTTTTAGATCATAGGAAGGATAAGTCTCTTGGGTTGCTCACTCAAAATCTTGTGAAGCTGTTCCTCAGCACGGAGGTGAGAAATTAAGTACTCGCATTTCCTCTGTTTGGTTCTGCAGCTGTATGAGTATGGGTACTAATCAAAATGAAAGCTAATTTTATTTCCTCTTGGTAATCAGGAGATCGTATGACATTGCCAATGCTCTTCACTGAAGCTCATTGAGAAGTTAGGCAGTAAAATAACTAACAAGCATGCTACACTTGTCATTCAGACACAAGTAGACACAAGGAGGCCTACAAGTAGAAACAAGGAGGTCAGCATTCTGGTGGGTGTGCATGGGGGAGAAAGCAAAAGCAGAAAATGTTGTCACAATTGTTGTCTTCCCAACAAGAAAATACTTTACCGAACAAGTGAGCCTTTGGGACCAAAATCACTAACATTGACGCAAACGAAAGCAAATTGGATTCAACATTACAGAAGAAAGCAAAGCTGACAGAGGATGGTGGAGATAGCTTGAATATCTACAAGGTGATTGTGCATGGGAAGCTCAGGCAGGTTGATAAAAGTGGTTTTGTTGATGGGTGGATGGGCCATTCCACCCTTCTTACGCAAGAAAACATGAGCCTGATGATCGTAAGAATGCCGAAGAAAGGAAGAGTGCCCAGGACTGGGAGAGCCTTGCTGATTCGTTCAGACCATAGTACCTGAACCAAGGTGGGTATTTAACAACACTTCTTTTACATGGTTCTGTTGTCAAAAGTGTGCCGTTTTATATAATGAAAAGCCTATCACATTGTTGCCTCGAATATTAATTCTTTTAGGAAAATTCTTGTCTCTTGATTAGGATGGAAGTAGGATTATTTATTTCTTAATAGTATTGTATGTGATCTCTCTGGAAGCAAATTCTTTATTTCTTAAAGGAGAGTGCATTGAGTCAAGATTTTTTTACTACAAGGCTCAGGATAAACCAGTTCTTCATCAGGTTGAATTCCTACTCATGCCAATTGTGCCTCTTGTTTTTCTCTTCACTAACTGCAATAACAATGCATGTCTCAATTAATTGTGATTTCTGTCGGTTACGGGCACTCCATTGCAGAAGCACGACGTGGGTAGGGAACAGCCTCTGAAGAAGCCCGATAGCTCATAAGTCTCTTTATACGGGTAGCTCCTAAGGCATGATTCAGGTCATAAATTTGATTGTGCCAGTGATGTATGTTATTTGTTTCAGCATCTTGATTGTTATGCACTTAACTCCCAGTCATCGGATCACGCCTTTACTGGGGCAGTAGTAACTGTCAATTCTTGTGATGGTTCTCATTCTGAAATCTCTATCTATTATCTATCTAGGAACATTACAGATTGACAAGAGGACACTTGGCTTAAGTTACATCTCATCGGTTCATTTTCTCTACAGTTTTTTTGCACGTACATTACAGTCTTGAAAGTCCCTAGATAGGACTTGTATTTTCCGTTAATACCTCGGCTTAACTTACATATCATCGGTTCAATTTTTCTGTTAATTTATTATACTTATTAAAAGTTTCAATTACTTCTCTAAGTACGACATAAATATTATGCAGAATGTTAGTCAAGAACAGTGTGGACTAATTGCAATTATTTCTTTTGGAGAACATTGTAGGCAGAGCCTCAGAGTTGTGAGCAGGTCCGCTGATCGGTTGCATCTGTTTGTAATTTTTTTCTCCAGGGTAAATAAATCTTGTGCTGGTAGTCGTTGTATGATATTGAAGTACTGTTAGCTTTTACGCACCTACAAATTCTCTAGGTTTGTATGCATTGATTACACAATATTTCTGATTCATTACACGGTATTTCTGATTGTGGCATTGTTTTCAGTACACGAGGTTGCTTAGCTGCTGTAGGGTACATCCTATAGCAAGTCAAATTTTGTTGTGGAATGGATATTGGACTGATCTAGGATTTTTACATTAGTTGTTTTATTATGTTTACTGGTTATTGGACTGAGTGGGTCAATGAGTTGATGACAAAGGCCTTGATATGTTTCTGTGCAGGATGAGTGTACATTTAAAATTTAATGATAGAGAAAGGACAGATGACCTGGTAGACAATCTACTTAATTTGCCATACCGTTGCATCTGTAACTGATGGGTATTTACGGTGGATGGGCTGGTTTCAGTGTTATGATGATTCAACATTTTTGTAACCTTTTGTAGATTGCTGTCAACCCTGATCCCCGGTTTCTTGTGTAATCTTTCAATATGAGCTGACTGAATCTTCAATATAGAATATCTTCTATATCTATAGAGAACCACACACTTAGTTTTATATTTATTTGGTTAAAATTTCTTTCAGAAGATAACTATTTTTTTGTTCTTCTGAAAATTCATTCTGGAAAAGGAGTAGACAAGGAGATGCGTTGTGATAGTTGTTGTTTAGAAGCCTTATGGCCGAGACTATAACTAATGGTGCCTTTCCTCTGTTTGTAGCCTTATTTAAGGGGTTGTTATAGCATGGTTGTTGGTTACTAACTCCTTTGGCATTCTAATTTTTTGTTACATCTAAATTTTCCAGGAGCAATTGACTTAACTGCAGGGTGATATGGATGAAGGAAAAGACCTGGGTTAAAAAATTCACGGAGGAAACTGATTTGGCATCTGCAGAAATCATAGCAAAGGTAAGTTAAGAGCCTTCACTCTGTCTCAATGTTCTTGTGGTTCTGGATTACTTTCTAGAAATGGATACTATCAAGCTTTAGCTATCTTATCGAGTTGATCTTAATCAAGGTCCCTAAATATATGTTTGTGACGAACCTTCTCAAAGTAGATTCATCCCTTGATGCGGGAGAGCTAAGTTTCTTGCAATATCGGAAAAGAAAACCTTGAAAAGTATTTACTTAGTTTGTGCTCTTATTTCATTTCTGGAACATACTAACCAAGCTATCCATTTCAAGGAAATTTCATCATGGAGACATATTGTAGTTCCAAGAAGGTAGTCTGCATCTTTTCACAATAATCTGTACATGAAAAAAGTTGACTGTGTTGTTTTACAAGATTGCATATGGTATACTAAACATTTGGACTAGAAAAGCTGTAACCTCTATTGGATTTATGGTATAATAAACATCTTGAATGGTGCGACTCTTAATGAAGCTGTACTGGTTTCTATGGACCAGACGAAGGATCCACTTCTGAAGGCGATCGGCGAGAAGCTTAGTTAGAACCTTGAGAACATAGTTAAGGAGGGAGATCGGTCGATGGTCGTTCACTGTTTCAGGGGACAGTTTTTTTGGAATCAGAGTTATGAACGAACAGTTTAGGCATTGGATGGATATCTTTCCTTCCTAGAACTCCTCACAGAATTGTAAAAATTGACTTTGATTATATTCCAGCACGATTTTAGGAAAAGACCGTTTGAATCCGTCAGGCGCTTTGTCAATAGGTATTTTCCGAATTACATTGTCAATCTCCTCGCGGGTTAAGTGAACCGAGAGAGCTTCCAGACCTTGGACTGGCTGAATCAAATCCGCAAGATTGAGGCATATATCAGGAGTAGAAGAGACACCCATTCTGCACTTAAAGGCCTCATGTAATGCTGCTGCTTTTTCATTGTGGGTTTCCAGAATGGCATGACTTCTTATGGGCCTTATTGCTAACGTGCATCTCCTCAAGCCTGGTGGAAAGAGTTGGATTTGGTTGACATATTTTTTGTTGGTTCCATTTCTATAATATTTCTCAAAACTAATATGAACTGCTTATGTATAAATATCTGGCGTGATTAGTTGGATTGAGATTTCAAGTTTTACTCATTGCTATCACAGTGTATTGGGAAAGGTCCCTTTCGCACAGAACACGTTTCTCATCTGCCGTGCTTTCATTATGAGAAACAAATCGTTGGTACAAATTACACTTCGATTGAGAATCTGCCTACTGCAATCGAACTACAATAATGTGCCGGTTTCCAAGGCATTATCTTGGCTGGCGCACATGTCTTATGATGTTGAAGGAACACAAAAATGGCAACAGCTTCAATCCATGGGCACCAGTGGCGGAGCCAGGAATTGAACTGAGCCGGGTCGAACAAATAAGCTCTAAACAAATTTTAGGCAGAAAATGGTTCAAACAGATTCAATTTCCATATTTCATCGAGTACTACTACAAACTGGCTATAAAGAACAATAAACTAGATACAAAATAGTGCTATATTTTGAATAGATAGTATTATACCATTAAGTTGAATCCATGTTGGGAAGACGAAATCGTTTTGGAAGATGATCTCGATGGTCCTTGTAGGAATGAAACGTGATTTTCTTGTCATCAATTTTTGCAAATATCTCTTTCGCAACATAGCAAATCAGCAAATCATTAAGCCAATCATCTCCTATCTTGTTTCGAAGATCTATCTTGATAATATTCATGGCTGAGAAAACTCTCTCAACTGTAATAAGGCGATAGACCAATGGAAAGGTCAAATGTTATCTCTTCTGAACCAACTTGAGAGCAAGATCACTCAAACTGTCACAAGCTATGAATTCAGGACTTCTCTTCGTCACATCAAAATATATGTCCAGTTCGTCAACCAATAGACAACAATCATATGAAGAGAAATCAGAAGAGTACATAGTTGCAAGCTCAACTAGCATATCATTATCAAAGCTGCTAAATGAGTCTCTGGGATCAAGGCATGCAGTGCATAGAAATATGCATGTAGAAGTTTCAGAAAATATTTGATTCATCTCAAATATGTTTCTATCAAGCACCTCATTAAAGATTTCTATCTTGTAATGATGAAAACAAGTAACCATCTTACGTGAGCTCCTTGAGTAACCCCTAGCTGCAATGTTATCATCCATATTCAGTACTATAATATTTCTTCCACCACAGAAGTTAGTAGCAGCAAGCAATAGAGGCTCCCATCCATCATCTCTCAATTTCTGCAATAGACTTTTCAAAGAATTTCTGCAATAGAGGCATCATCTTATCCTTGGCCTCTTAATCTAGACATGGACAAATTGTGTTTAACAAATATTGCATCTAAATATCGGTTTAAAGAAGCTGATGTGGTATCAAGAACATGCTCAACACCGAGCAATCTTTTCAAGATCTCTCCTTTTTGGTTCACAAACCTACAAGCAATAACATATAAGATGAGTCGTGAGAGTATGCCAATTTACTTGTGAGTATAATAATTGAGTTGTGAGAGTATGACTAACCTCAGCATCACAACCATTTGCTCTTTAACCGATACATCACGAGACTCGTCAACAAGTAAAGAGAAACTAGCATTTCCAAGCTCACTCATTATGACTTGTGTAGTCTCTTTTGCACATGGTTTGTGCTATATCCAGTTGGATTTCACGAGATGTCAATTGACAATTGCTAGGAGCATTCTCATTAATCACATTGGCTACATCCCTGCATCCTGCGCCATACCAATCCAACATCTCGTGAAAAATGCCCTTGTTCAAGGAAGTGCTAGACTCATCATGTCCATGAAAAGCTAGACCTTGTTCAAGTAGAAATATAACAATACCCACAATAGCCCTCAAACGAATCTCATAACCAATATGTGATTGTTCTTCATGAGAAACAATAACATATGCCACACTTTGCCTTTTATTTCTGAAATCTTCACAGCTATTTCTTGCATTGTTGTGAATGCTATTTGGTCCACCTACGCGAGACTTGAAATTTTCTGATGCTTTCTTCCAATTTCTAAACCCCGTCTTTGTGAAAACATCATATCCAAAATGTGAACTATTGCTTGAAGATTTGAAAAGAAAGCAATGAAAACAATATGCAGCATCCTTCTCCACACTATACTTTAACCAATCATATTTGGTATACCATGCATCCAAAAATGACCATCAATCTGGACTAAATTTTGTTTTGGGAAAATTATGACCAATCAAACGATTACGGCCTCTCGACAAATATGCCCATCTCATTTTATCTCTAATTTCAGGGGTGCTATATTTATCAATTGGTCTCCGAATTCTGAGACCGGCAAGGACATTTTATAAGTCAAAGCTTTCAACGACAATTTCCTACAATATTGAAAACAAAAACAAATCGTGAGCTCACTGCTGCCTACAACCGGGGGAGAACTAAACACTAGACAAGTAGACAAAAATGCTGAAAATGAAATATGAAATTAAAGTGTGAAATTGACCTGCTGAGGCTGTGCCCTCTTGCGATTTTCAGAGGAACTTGCGCATGCCTCCCCTCCTCCTCCTCCTCCTCCTCTTCTTCTTCTTCTTCTTCTTCCTGTGCAATCCAATCCGCCTCCTCTGCCTCATCCATTAGTGCAAGCAGTCGACGGCAGTTCTTGCTCGGAAATCGGTCAAGCAATCAGTGATGCGGGGCCGCCGGGAGTGGGCGAGGCGAGAGGAGGCGCAGCGGCTGGCATCCGGCGGCGGGAGACGAGGCGCAGCGTCCGGTGGCGGGAGGTGCAGGGGCCGGCGCCGTCAGGCAATCAGCGATGCAGGGCTGCCATGAGTGGGCGAGGCGAGAGGAGGCGCATCGGCTGGCATCTGACGGCGGGAGACGAGGCGCAGCCTCTAGCGGCGGGAGGTGCAGGTGCCGGCGGAGGGAGAGGAGGTGCAGATGGTCGTGCAGGGCCGGCGCAGCGTGGGGGAAGAGGAGGCGCAGCGGGAGCGACCAAGCGAGCGAGGGGATTTTTCGCGAGAGGTGAGGCGCAACGATGACTTTTCGCGAGCGTGACGGTCTCTCGTCCCCAAAAAAAATTCCGCGCGGTCTGTCGAGCCGGGTCGACCGACCTGCCTCGACCTCCTACTGGCGCCGCCGATGATGGGCACTAGCAAGGACTCGAGGAATGGTCATGAATATGATCGGTTGTGTGATAGGTGAGCTGTGACATGACTTTGTACAAGGATGAGACATCTGAGCTCATCAGGAGGCAGGTACTCGAAGTGGACCTATGGTTCTTGGATATAAGAGAGGGGGTGACCCACACCATAGCTTGCATCTAGCTATTAGCCTGGCTTGCAATGGATGGTCATGTAACAACTCCATGTAATACTGACTCCATGGTCATTTTTTGTATAATTGTTTTTGACTATCCATTGATTACCAAATCTACTTATTAACTAATATATCCCTTGTGATCCCTGTTGTTTCTAATTTTATGTTTAGTTAAAGCTAATTTATCATTGAGTATGGCAGGTTGTAAGCATGTCTGCACAAGGTTCATATTAGTTTTTGGACTGTCATCGATTATTTGCTTGGAATATAGATATGAGTATTACGTATTTCCTGTTTATAGACGAACTTAGCCTTTTGTCCATTAATGAATAACGTACATGCAAGATAATGAAACTCGCAGTTGTGGAGATTTGCTGCATACACTCTATTTAACATTGACTATGATTGTGCAAAAAAATACACTGACTATGACATGCGAAAGAAGGAGATGAAGAAGACACTGCCGCTTGATGTGCATGACAAATGAGGAGAAAAAGACACGATGATATGCATGATGACGCTAAGAGTGTTAGAAATGATTTGCGTTGAGTCATTAAAATACATATATCCTGTTATAACGCACGGGCATTTTACTAGTATATATTAAAAAAAGAAGTGCACATGTTCCATTCTCAGCCCATCCACGCTACGTTTCGTCCTTCGTCCACCATTCATCCGTACTGCGCTGACATGTGGGCCTGTTTCTTTCTCCACTTGGATGACCCTCCTCACCGTCCATTTCCAAACCCCAGATTAGCTCGCCCTCCGCCTAAGACCAGCCACCGCCCGCTCTCCTCTGCTAAGAATCGCCACACCACCTCGCCGCAGGTAGCGCCCGCCTCGTGCACCCACCCTCCCTCCTGGTCCCATGCTACGCGACCGTCGGCCGCAGCCTACCTTCCATGTGCTGGCTCCCCGCCTCCCCGACGCCCCGCCAACGAGTCCTAGCGTGCTCCTCGTAGGGGTTCACACCGCCCTCCATGCCCCGAACCCGTCGACCACCACCCCGATTTGCCTCGCCGAAGAGGGCCGGTCTGATTCCGGGCGTCTCGGTGCTGATCAGACTGGAGATCCGCCCGATCCAGACCCTTGGGTTGATTTGTTTTGCCGGTGAGGAACCCTGCCTTGTCTGGATTGTTTTTTCGGTGACTCATGTTGGTAGGGTTCTTTGATAGATTTGCTGTGATGGCAGTAGATACATGATTCATTTTTGGAGTTCAGACGTGAAACTAATGTTACTACAATTTACCAAGTACATGATTTATTTTTCATAAGTACTAATCCACCATTTTTTTGCAATATGTTCAATGCATTCGTATGAGAGGAATGCTAGAAATGCTGTTACAACTTCCATTTTTACAGTATCCTCATGTGGGTAGCACATCTTGATCTCTTGTCTTTGCGAACTCGTTTTTTAGTTACGAAAACAATGACGGTTGTCCATCAGCTTAAGCATATATATCTATATATCATGCAAAACTAATGTCCTAGAAGTTGTTGAAGGTAAAGGAATGGTCCAGTTCTATCAGGATTTACGTAGGATGTTGCAGCATTCTCAATCTTACCATTGGAGGCCATATCGTGTCAGTACATCCAATAGATAGGTCAAACGAAATAACTTCTATACCCAATAGTTTTTCGTATAAAAAAATTCTTGGAGGTGCCATTGTGGTCGAAACATTTCAAGTATCCCATTATCTGCGAAAGTTCTTCTAATAATAAGTCTAAATTTGTGCCAAGTTACATTTTCAGTCTTAATTACCTGAGTTAATGTAGACATTATCTTGTGCCAAACCAAGAACATGCGTCACACTATTCCTTTGGCCAAAAATGTTGAATGGAGAAAGGTGTACAGGATCTGGAGGAGCTCGAGTGAGCCGCTTACATGCCCCGTCAACGCTAGGGTCGAGCCACCAATGACGAGGTCAGGTCGGGATAATCGCCCATAGGAGGAGATGACCAGCTAACAGCAATCAAGTCTTGGTGGCACTTCCTTTACCCGATTTCTCATGATGCTCGCCTAATTTCCACGGTAGTGCGTCATTCCCCCATTGTTTGTTCTTTGCTACTGTAGTAGTAGTAGTTGTTGTTGTTACTTTTCCGCAATTATTTTAGGAAATCTCCCTTCCCCACTCATCTTATTACTTCTGCAGAACATTGTAGTCAGAGGTGTAAGGAAGCCGGCTAGCAGATTGCATGCATCTGTTTGTGAACTTTTTCTCCAAGGTAAATAAATCTTATGTTGGTTGTTGTTGTATGATATTGAAATACAGTTAGCTTTTACACACCCACAAATTCTCTATGTGTCCATATGCGTTGATTACACAGTATTCCTGATCGCGACACTGTTTTCTGTACGAGAGGTAGCTCAGCTGTTGTAGGGTACATACATATAAACATCATATCCTCGCCGTTGACCTCCTCCAGCAGCTGGATACCATCCCTCCCTCCCATGTGCGAGTGATGTGCTGACTTCAAAGCCACCTTGTGCATGTGTGTTCTTGGTACAAATAAAGTTTTCTTTCTGAATATGGTAGATTAATTCTTGCCGGACAAAAAAATAGTTATCATATCTCTTTTGTTTGCAGTTTAAGTTGCGTATGCTCATCTATACGGAATTACTGCATATTAGCTGGATGTAGCAATATTAGGTGTCATAGAGAAAAGGGATGTGTTAGCTAGAGTTTATAGTATTTGATGTCTATGCAGATAATTAAGTTGGCCTCTGATCACACGGAGTGGTTCTCAACTTCTGGTCGTTAAAAATTGTTCTGAACCACTTGTGAGTAGCTTCTGACTTCTTAGTAGTTTTCAAATCTTTGATTCAGGCGGTTGTAGAATTTAAGGTGATTAGAGTGTAGAGTCTTGTAGGAGCTGTATACTAGAATTTTAACATAAGGGTGCTAGGTGAATAAATTCACCATTGAACTTTTTATCCATTCATTTATTCTTTTGGTGTTTCATTTGTATATCAGCAAGCTAGAATAATGGTAGCTTTGTGGTACTAATGCCACCAGTTAGTTAACTGGAATGCTTCAAAAATAATTCACAACAATTCAAGATTGTCTAGCTTCGCATGAGTAGGTTAGGTTTTGAGAAGGTGACATCCACATACCAGTATAGGCTAATGTCAGTAAATAAGATAAGCTTTTTAAGTGTGCATTTTATGTGAAAATGTACTGCTTCAGAAGCATAAATTGACCATTCATGGTTTTGAAAATTGTAGATTGCAATTAAAACAACTGCTGGCGAAAGAACTAGCATGTGGCTCTTAATTGTTATCTCCCAGATGCTCGAATCAGGTTCTCTTCCATTGATAACGATTCTCAAGACCACCCTTTGGTCACATTATATGTTATCCAATCTTGTCAGTCTTTTTAGTCCAGTGCATTATTTTACCTGATATTCTTTGCACTGCCTATACCTGTCCCTACGTAGTACTCCCTCTATCCAGAAATAACTGATTTGGATTTGTCTAGATTCAAATGTATCTATACACTAAAACACGTCTAGATACATTCGAACATATTCAAACCCAAGTCAGTTATTTTTAGATGGAGGGAGTAGTTTATAAACAATATATTGATCTACTCGTTTGCCTTCCTAATATTAGTGTAACCAGTTTGTAAATGCCTGAGAATTGGTAGTACTACATGATATTGTTTTACTTAGAATTGGATGAACTTGTCCCTGCCTGATTTATTGTGACGCACATCAAAACTCTGAAGAGAGATTTGATTATAACCCTGCCAGTTGGCTTGACTTGGATCATAAACCCCCTTCTTCGTGAGTATTCTTCAGACACAAGAATAAAACTATCTTGTTGTTGTTGATACCCCCTTTGGCATGGTTAACAAATGTGTCAGCATATAACCACCAAATAGACACAAGAATAGACAAAATACTGTTCAGTTTGAAAGGCTTATGGTCCTCTCTGATCGTTCTGAATCACTTGTGAGTAGCTTCTGACTGCTTAATGTGTTAACACAGATGTTTGCAACAGTCTTCATCTTACTTCTTAAACTGACAAGGGGCAAATCGTAGAAGAAGGTATGAAGTACAGAAACCTTACATATTTTATTATTAGGTATAGATTCTAATTTAAAAAATGACAAGTGAATGTGAATTTATGGGTTAATTTCATGCAGTTCGCAAGTAGCGATGACTTCATATTTGTAGTATCTATTCCCTTTATGGTTTTGTTTTGGTATGGTAGTATCATAAGTTTAATTTTCTTTTTGCAAAACAAAATCTTGTGCAGAGAGGAGCCGGAGGCCCATCGGTATATTGTTGCACCGTGCAAGGTGGCCGGAAAACCAGTGGTGCACATCTCGCCAAAAGTGCGGTTCGCCCGTATTTGTCCAGCTCTCTTGAACAAGCAGATGAGCTTACTCGAGTTCTATGAAAAATGTTGCATTTTCAAACCGCTCATTGTTGAGCGTGCCCACTTGTTAATCATCAATTTGATAGGCCAACCTGAGGAATCGGTGACTTGGTGTGAATGGAGTTGTTATTCGGTTGTTTCGGTGCGTTCGAGAAGCTGATGGTCATCAATGGAAAGGATGATACAACAAGGAGAGGGACAATCTAGATTTATGCCATGCTAGATATTGTACAAGGGTTGAGATCAGTTTCAACACGAAGCTGTGTTTTAAATGTTTGCTAGATTGATATTTCTAGATGTTATATTGTAGTGGACTGTTAGACCATTTTTTAGTCCATATCAATGTCTATAATGTGTTAATAATAGTTAGTGATGTACTGATATATTCATAAAAAATTCTAGTTAAGAACATTTAAGGACCATAGTTTCTTACTCAACAGTACACTTGACTACAAACATGTGTTCAATATTCAGATTCAAAGAAAGCTTCCAATCGTTAGCTATTTATAGGATGCACTTTCAACTAAAATATTTCTTGTGCTATTGGGAATTAATTGTCTCTTAAAGAATATATATTAGTTGATTTATGACCAATTCACTCGAGCTCTGCAAGGTGACCTTGTGAGAATAGAGCAACATGGAGTGTAACATAGGGGGAAGAAAGGGTTGTGCACATTGGTCGTCCAAGGATTTCGATGTGAGCAAAATGCAGCACACATCTATAAAAGTAATTTTTGTTTACATATTATGCCGTAGCAACGCACGGGCATGTTTCCTATGGTTACAAGAAAGAGGTGCATGTAACTCGCTCAAATATAGTCCATCCATATTCCGTGATGGACAAACTTCTAATTCATGCAGCACACAATCTCAATAAACTTCATGCAACACACAATCTCAGTAAACTTCATGCAGCACGATACACCACTAAAATAACAATGATGTATAGTGTTAAGCCACTTAGAGAAACTACCTAAGGATCGTAACCATAACACTCACTCATTGCTTTGTGGCCGATTTCATACAATTCTCCATCCATGGGGTGCTTCAGATCTGCTCCACAAGCATAGCAGTGTTGAGGGTCAACACGGATGTCCATCCCATCCTTGTAATTGCTACAGTCTGTGCCCCTAAACCCACCTAGAAGATAACAATTATGATTATTTAGAATTCAAACAAGTAAATCCAACAAAAGATTGATTTAGAAACTAACCAACTCTCTGGTTCTCTTCCAAGGTAACTACACAAGTAGGTACAGAAGCCTCCTTATCACTATCCCAACGCAGCTCCGCGAAGAAGAAATCCAACTTTGAATTTTCAGTGCTCTTTGCCATGAAATTTACATGCACGTACAAGCCTTTTATATCCTTAATTCCACAGCTAGTAATAGCTTTGACTAGTTCATATTTGACCTAATATTTTCCAAATAAAAAATGTCAAAAATGAATTTATAACAAAAAAACATATATTCAGATGAAATATATATATTCAACAATTATGAGTTCATCTGCAGTAAGATGCACATAAGAATAATAAATGAAATTGACACTAAGATGAGTTTAACCTCTTTATCTCCTTCCCAGTTATAGTGCAGGAGTGCACTTTCTGCGTACTCATCGGTTTGACGTTGGTGAACTGCCTTATAATCAATGCCATCAAATGATGAGTTTCCTTTGACATCAACAGCGATTGCATTTATAAATTTCTCCACAAGATAATCAAAGCAAGGATCAGAATCCCTATCAATTGATCAAAGGCCAAATGGTTAGATTTAGTATTTTGCTTGGTACAACTATTTTATGTTGGTCTGACAAGAATTAATATAAAAAGATTGTTGCTGAACCAAACGATAATGTCCAGAAAATGATACAGCATGTGTGATACAGAAAGCATGGTCACAACATACTGAAACATAGGCTTTTTTATGAAGTTGATATAATATGCTCACCTGTGTTGCAGGTTATGAGCATACTCCACGAGCCAGTCTGGAGCATTTTGCTTCATTCTAGTCATGACCTTTGTCAAGCCCTCTGCTAGAGACTGATCCGATTCAGTGAAGAAGGACGTGGCTAACCCACACTTTCCAGTTCTTCTAATCCTATGGATGTAGCCCTCTATAGTCTTGGGTAAATCATAGTTGATCACGTGTGCGATGTTTTGGACATCGAGGCCCCATGACACTGCATCACTGGCAACCAAGATAGGATATAGGCCAGACTTGAAGGATCTCAATGCGCTCTCCCGCTCCTTCAGAATAACATGCATATACATATTACTATGCATTCTGTCGTGTCAAAAACATAAACAAGATGCCTAAATGTCTACTGATCTAATTACTGTGATAATGAAAGCAACAAAGTGTCATGTGACCACATTCTATTTTTAAGCAACAGGATATTCTCTGGAGCGGGTTACATAGTCTTAAAATCGTAATGCAATGATGAAGACAGGCTAGTTATACGCTTATTGAGCTAAATCGACAGAAAAGAGCAGAGGAGAACATAAAAAATAGTTGAAGCATGTATTCCAAGCAAGACCTTCAGTACGGGCTTCTAGCTATTAACAAAACAGAGTGTGGATACTGATCGTCATACTCAGGCCTGGAATCTACAGCAGTGAGGTAGATATTCAGACAAACATGTTCTAAGAAAAATGTATAGATGTAGCTGTGTCACGACATTTCTATAACATGTTAGGCAATTATGGAGGAGTTCAGTTGATGTGTTTACCTGCTGTGTTCTGTTACCAAGAAAACATGTGACAGAAAATCCTTCATTCAATAGCCAATACCTCAATTGGTCAGCCTTCCAAGTTGACTCCACAAAAATCAACGTTAGAGGTCGCTGCAGATAGAAAAACACGCAAGAGTATGAGAAGTCTTAAAGAAAGAAATAAAATAGTAATTTATTGAATTTCTTATATCTAAGATGGCAACAAATAGTACCTCTACCTCCTTGGCTAACAGATGTAGCAGAACGTTTTTTTTCTCCAAATCTGAGACAAGCACAATTTTCTGTGAAATTTGTTCTGCAGGCATCACCCGCCCAATAGTGATCAATATGTGATCCGACAAGAGGTCTGAAGCCACCCTCTAAATCGTAATCAATGTAAATAAATTTGTATTAGAGAAGTGTATGTGACCAGCTAAGCAATGTACACGCATAAGTTGTAAACCCATACAAATTTCTTTACCTCTATTTCTGGTCTGAGAGTTGCAGTGAAAACTAAAGTTTGTCTCGCTGACTTTTGCGGCATGCCCAGTTCAACTAATTTTCTTATCATAGGTTCAAGACCCATATCCAACATCTTATCAAGATCATCCACTATGAAGTATTGGGTAGCCTCCAAGGAGAATGATGAGTTGTCAACTGTGTCAACAAGACATCCTGGTGTGCCAATAAGAATGTCCACACCGTTTATCTAAAATCATCAAATCGGGAGTTGAAGGTGCGTCAGATGGGAAACACAAAGGGATATACTACTTAGTTAGGACATAAAAATTCATCAATGCCATATCACATGACCACTACCTTTCAGTTCTGCATCAAGCACATTTACCCAAGACTAAAAACTTTTAAAGTTAGTCATCTCAAATATTTTCTACTAATACAAGTAAACTCATTTCTACGGATGGTACGGCTGGGAGATGGTAAAACAACTTCTTTCTGAAAAGATATAAATGCACAAGTAAAGGACCTTTCTTCTACCTTTTCCCTTTGTTTTCCCATGCTATTCGGCCTAATGTAAGTGTCGCTGATTGTTATCAAGATGGCATCTGGATGTTGCATACAAGACATATGACGTAACAGCATGCCAGTGATGAACTGCTAGCTTTGCAACAGTTTCTTCAGCGTTGTCAGCTCAAAGTTGGGGTGCATGATCAGATAGGATTCAGTATGAACTATAACGGAAGCTTCACTGTCAAAGGTATGTACAAAATGTCAGCTTGGCGAGGAATCATTCACGAGGCTGCTTCTACCATTTGTGCGTGTGTGCACCGAGGAAAGGTAAATCATCTGGCTTTTAATCAGAGGACAAATCGAAGTCAAGTGCTACAAAGGCAGAACGTCTTGACAGATGATCACTGCCCATTTGGATTCCTCGATTAGAGAGACTGCTAATCATTTTGCGTTGGACTGCGATCACACTAAATGCAATCTTCAGGGGTTGGGGATTAATCTTTCTGGATTCACCCAGTTAAATGAGTTTTTCAACAGCTGCAAGCATGAGGCCCCTGTGCACAAACGCCCAACTTGGGACATGTTGATCACAGCTATCATGTGAACTACATGGGTGGATCGGAACCACAGTTTTTTTATGGGATTTATACGCCCCCAAATATATTTGAAAATAAGTGTATCTGAACTATGAAGCTTTGGTCTCATTGCACCAAACTGGAATGAAAAGAAGCAGTAGACAAATGGATTCAGGCTTGGCCTGACTAACGCCTACCCTCAGTCCATCTCTCCGCATGTCACTCGACTCGCACCCTCCTCCCAACGTTGCTAAAAACCTCATTTCTGTGCTGAGCTACTTAACGGGTTAAATAATCATCAAGTGTGTAGAAAGAATTTAAATGTTGTGTAGTCAAAGGAGACATTGCAAACCTGGGAATATATTGGAATGCCTTCAATCACCATCACAACTGAAAGGTGAGTGTTGCGCGAGCACTTCTTCGCCTCATTATTAATCTGAAACACAGTGGCATTAGTAATGAAGTCTCAGTAGAGGTAACAATGATGTTCATGGATCAAAATTCATTCACCTTATATGCTTGTATGGAGACAGATTCATAAGAAACATAGTCAGCATTCCTCCGAAGCATTAGTTAGTAGAGGAAATAAGATTTGTAAATGAACTCTCTAGTAAATAGTGCTACTCACTACACCAGCTGGAATTTTCCCCAACAACTGACTCCCAAGAGCTCTAACATGCAAAATTTTCTACTTCCAACAGTCCTGTTGTGTTTAGAAATGCCGACAATGCTATTGCTAGTCACGCACACCTTACCAACGGCCTTGTTGGCTTACATCAATTTGTGTCACACTCGTGAAGATTGCTACTTAATATATGACAAGCATGTAGGTGAATCTATTTATCACCGCTGCAAAACTAGCTATATCTCCACGACTGCTCATCCACTTCCACCTACATTGGATACTTGCTGCAACTACATCCCCAGAGGACCAATTACTCTGAATCTCTGATGGCCTTCTCCACTAGCAAGCCCCGAGGTTGTTTGCACGCCCTTTTCTTGCTACAGTATTCAACCGTAACAAGGCAAAGGCAGCGTCAGAGCCACCAAAGGAGCGATCAGGGGCGGCCGCACAGGTGATCATTGCTCTGGAATCTTAACCACAGTGCCAACATCCGGGAATTCTTCTCAGGCAATTTGTTTCAAACAATTATCTTGTTAATTTTTTTTTGCTTATGCGTGGGTCATTGTCACTCTATCTTCAGTAGTTAGGGCTAGTAGTAACACCAGTCTTGCAAATGGGATTATGAAATTGGAATTAGTCTTGTGGACGCATGCTGCAAACCCCATTCTCAGATTCGTTTTACTTTTGAAATTTAAGACGTGTACTTAAGTATTTCTTACTGTCTGAAACACATTCTACTATTCAGACAATCTACTTTTGCTAATTCGCTCAGAAGATGATAAATATCACTGGGAGTACATATCACTGCAACAAATTAGAAGCACATGATGTTTACTAATCAGGACTGAAAGTATATCAATGCAGGAAATTGACTTACTAAAGGAGGTTTTATCGTAACAGTGAAAAGGCTCGTTACTGGAAATACTGAATAAGTTGTATTAAAAACTTATTTTTTGAAAAATATTAAAACATTGCATTGATAGAAACTGGTATAATACTTGCATGTGCACATGTCTCATCAAAGTGATCTCTTGTAAGCAATAAGCGTTTTTTTCTCGCAAGATCAGTTGTGCACGGGTCAAGATCAGTTGCATGTACCCAGAAAACGGTATGGTCGTTATACTCACCTGCATTTTATTTCGGATGCACATTTAATCTTACTACCATTGCACTTTATGACTGGGAGCACCCAAGGAAGCAGAGGCACAAGGCCAGGGCAATGAGCTTCAGTGCTTAAATACAGTTTACCCCTACTTCATCATTTGTTTCAGTGCTTAATTAGTTCGATGGTATTTTTCACCGTACTTGCTACTGATGTTACTTTCAATATCTTCCTATTCGAGATCGTTGAACTGGATGTGCTAGATCTCAAGTGCAAATGCATTTCCAAGTTTAAATAAATTCAGCACAATATGAACAAGGGGATTAAGCACACCTGGCGTGCGCGTGGTATGCTGGACGCGATTACGACAGCTCGTGGCTTGGCGGCGCCGACACACGGTCCGGCTTGAAGCAGCCTGGTGACCACTGGGAAGCAGAACGCGGCCGTCCTGCCGGTCGGCTTGGCGGACGACGCCACAAAAATGTCGCGCCCGGCCATCACAATAGGAACAAAAACGCTGGAGCAGCGTGGGGAATTTGTACCCCGCGCCCCGAAGCACGGCGACCGCCAGCCCGACCTCATCAAAGTCTTCGATGGGCGCGGGGGCTCCGACGCCGATCAACTCTGCGACGACAAAGTCGTCATTTTTGTCGTCGTTGCCGGCCGGCTCCAGCAGCGCCACGTCGGGGCGGTGGGTGGAGAGGCCCGGCACCCACTCGCCCACGGCCACGGCGGCCTCCAGCCCGACTTCGATGGGCGCGGGGGCTCTGACGCCGATCAGAGCCGCGACGTCGTCGTTCCCGGCCGGCTCCGGCAACGCCACATCAGGGCGGCGGATGAAGAGGCCCGGCACCTCGATGGGCGCGGGGGCTATAACGCTGATCAGAGCCGCGACGTCGTCTTCGTCGTCGTTCCCGGCCAGCTCCGGCAGCGCCTCGGGGCGGTGGACGGAGAGACCCGAGGCGGCCACGGCCACGGCGGCCGCCCCCCTCTCCGGTGATGTGGGCAGGGAACGGGCGGCGGGAAGCAGAAAGGGAAGCCTCCGCCCTCCGGCGGAGGGGTCGCCTGCGCCGGCACATGACTCCTCCCCCGACATCTCGCCGTTTCGAAAAGCGCGCTGGTTTTTTTGGCTACGCCGCCAAGAATGAGGAAGGGGAAGAGGGACCTTTTTTTTCAGACGACAGCTAAGAATATGGTGGAAAAAAAAAGAGCATCCCGTATCTAGTGACTCTAAAATTTGGTGCTGTAAAAATCTTTTGGCCTCCTATTTTGCACCCTGCGCCAAAAAGCAAAAATCGGCTCTCTACCAGACGCTCTAAAATATCAATGCCAAAAACACTTGTTTTCATATACTGCAGTAAAAACAGATCAAACAAGACCAAACAAACAAATAGACTGAAAATCAACACAAAATTTGGATCGGGTCCAGAGCGGCCGCTTCTGCTTACCAGAGACAGACAGATGCGTACACGCGAACGCTGGCGCGCATACACGGCGACGGCCTCGGCCACCCGGAGCGGTGGCGGCACCGCGTCCAAGCGCCTCTCCTCCTACCGCCTCTTCGCCGAGCACCTCCTCGAGCCGGACCAGGCCGCAGCCGCAGCCGGGTAGCCTAAAAAGGGAGCGCGAGTTGGCCGACAGGGGCACCAACTGCTATATCTGCCGGAGGGAGTGAGGGTATCGCCTGCGTCGTCGCGACTTCTCTAGCGACTAGCAGCGACCGCGGAGCGTCCATGGCGGTGCTTGAGGGGCGCGGGGTGGCCAAGCGGAGCGGGTAGAGGGAGATTGGCGACGGTGGAAGGGGAAGCGGGAAATGGCGCGATGAAAATGTCACTCCCGCTAAAGCCAACACGCAATAGAGGGCATCTATGGGTTGGCCTCCCAACCTTGCTTCGTGCGGGTTTGGGTGCGATTTTTCTGCCCCCTCAAAAAATTTAAAGGGTGTGGTCGTATATGATGTATGGTCAGGACACTACTTCGACCCAAAACGGTGAAACGGTGATTATTTTGAAGATCCACATATTATAAGGAGTCTGCTAAAGATGTGATAGATCAAATCCCATTGGAAGTGGGCCATATCAA
Source organism: Avena eriantha (assembly GCA_910589775.1). NCBI lineage: Eukaryota > Viridiplantae > Streptophyta > Magnoliopsida > Poales > Poaceae > Avena > Avena eriantha. The sequence goes on along the minus strand of OU342745.1, from coordinate 418,658,696 downwards.
AAAAAATGTTGCGTCCCCTCCCTCGTTGCCCCCGCGTGGCGACAAGGAGAACCCTAAAATCATGTGTTGCCACCACCTTGATCCTCCCCCCTTCCTTGCCGCCACCAGGAGGCCGCGGCTGGGCGAAGGCTGGCCGGTGCTGGCGAGGCCTCCTCATCTTCTCTCTCGATGGGGCACACGTGGGGACGGGCCTCCAGGGCCAGGATATGGCGCCGGCATCGGGTTGTTGGGTTCGCAGCATAGAAAACAAAAAAATTCCTACGATAAGAACTACTAAGCATCAAGATCTATCTACCTAGATATAAATAAACGGCTGGATATACATCCATAGAGAACATACTCTTGAAGACTGACAAAGTGTTATGAGTTTGAACTCGTGGATGATGTAGTCGTACGCTTGCCAATCTCAAGACCGAGAGGAAGTCCAGCGCCACAAATCAGCAGCGCATCCGTGATCGTACACACGTCCGGTCCACCGAACAACCTCCGCCTCCTCACTCCAGCGATGCAGTGGAAGCAGCAACTCCTTTCAGGCGAAAAGCCATTGGAAACATGTATCTCGCTCCGAGACCATGGAGGAATAATTCTAGAGGGGAGAGAGATCCTTAACGAGGAGGTGTGATATAAGAGGAGGGAGTGGAGGGCCTTTTATAGTGAGAGGGGGCAGCCACTCTCCATGGACGGCGGCCAAGGGAGGTGCCCACCTCTTCCTCATTCATGTGGTGGAGCTCTCACTCACATCAATTTAGCCTCCACTCAAAATTTCACTCATCCCCATTAAATTTCCACCAAATTTAAGGCAAACTCTTATTTAATAAAACTCTTTTATTTATTTTATTTAGAATTTTTTAATTACTTTAATTAACAAACATTCATATAAAACCCCCTACAACATTTCAATATCACATGTAGAACCAATTTCAGCAATTTCACCCGAAATAATTCAGGTGTTCATTGAAATAATTCCAGCGCTTTATAATTCTTTTCTCTGAAACATATTTGCTCCAAATGGTGTCAGTATCCCTTAAGTGTGTTACCCTACAATTCGCGAATAATGCAGACATGATCGAGACCCTTCTCCGATCAATAATCAGCAACAGGACATGGAGATCCGTACTGACTCCTACACATTCAACGATGACTTCTGTGATCGTGAGAACCTTTAACGTTAGTAACTAAATCTCTTTATTTCATGATATATTATATGTCTGAGATTTGATCATCAGTATCTTCATACCTAGTTTGATCTCATTATCGACATGCACTCTTTTCTCGTTCCCGTGATATAACATTCTAGTGATCACATCACTTGCTTGCAAGCTATCTCAGTGTGATATCACCGAGAGGGCCCAGAGTATATCTATCCGTCATAGGGATGGACAAATCCCACTCTTGATCTGAACCCACCTTTATTATCACCCTGTTACGGTGTGATGTTTGATGTTATCAAGTTACTCTTCCAGTGTTAGTGATTGTCATGATCTCATGGTCTAAGGACTAGAATTACTTCGTATGATGTTATAGCAATTTAAACACAATGACTTTGATCATATTGCTATACTTTTGATGAATGTTCATCACATCATTCCACCAATACTGTGACCTTGTTATTAACAACATCCAATGTCCATAATCAAGAAACATTGATCATCTTGTTAATCAACGAGCTAGTATATATAAGAGGCATTACTAGGAACTTCTTATTTTGTTTATTAAACACACATGTATTAATATTTCCAATTAATACAATTATAGCATGAAAAATAAACATCTATCATATACTTGAAATAGTATAATAACAACTTTATTATTACCTCTCGGCCATATTTCCTTCACGAGTGCCATGGCTACGCCGCTAGAGCTCGACTTGAAGCAATGACAAGACGGTGTGGTGTGGCCATGGCAGTGATGGGCCTGTCGTGGTAGTTGAGTGCGGTCGGTCGATACCCGTGTTGTATGTAAAAGCTTGTTATCCTATGCATTTTGCGAGTATGTTTCTTATACAATGCCTTTTTGTTAGCTTGACGCTTGCGAATCTCAGCACCTTGCCAGCCTATCAGTTGCGTTGCAACTGGGTTGGAGTTATCAAGGGTTCAATTGTCAGCATAGTTAGCTACTTGGGTCATTGCGTTACGAGGTTGTATATGTGACGAGGTCATCATGGAGGCGCAGCCCCCGAGTGCAAAATAGGAATAAAAGTTAATGTAACAAGACACATAGTTGAGGCACCTAGCTTTATTTATTTGGAGAATATCAGGAGGTACAATGTTTGGCTAAATAGCCTGGCCGAGTAGCCTTATTATAAAGTAAAAACATCTAGGGATAGAAACATCGCAGCTGTACGACGTTCCATGGGTTGGAGTATTCGACTCCACTCTCTACGTCCTTCAGACGATAGGCACCACCTGGGATTACTTCAGTGATCACGTAGAGTCCCTCCCAGGGGGACTCGAACTTGAGGTGCCCCTTCTGCTTCAGACGTAGGACGGGGTCTTCTTCGACGAAGGACCTTCGACCAGCCGTTGGCTATGGTAGTTACGGAGAGTCTGCTGGTAGATCATTGATTTCTCCACCGCGATTTTGCGTTCTTCGTTGAGGAGATCGACGAAATCCTCGAGTGCGGCCCTAGATTTCTCCTCGTTGTAAGCGACGACCCTTGGGGCTTTGTAACGCACTTCTATGGGTAGTACTGCTTCAGCGCCATGCACCATGAAGAATGGTGTGTAGCCCATGGTGATGTTCGGAGTCATGCGCAGGCTCCATAGTACAGAGGGCAGTTCCTCAACCTAGCAACCAACTGCCCGCTCGAGTGGTCGAAGGAGTCTCTTCTTGATGCCGTTGTAGACGAGGACATTGGCCTTCTCGACTTGACCGTTGGTCTAGGGGTGTGCCACGGAGGCATAGCTAATGTTAATTTCCAGGTTTTCGTAGAAATCCTGGAACTAGTTCGAGGTGAAGTTAGTCCCGTTGTCGGTGATGATGTTGTGTGGCACCCCGAACCTAAATACGATGGACTCGAAGAACTTGACGGCGGTGGTGCCTGTCTAGTTAGTTATCGGCATGGCCTCGATCCACTTGGTGAACTTGTCGATGGTGATGAGGAGGTAGAAGTAACCTCCGGGTGATGATTTCTGCAGCTTGCCGACCATGTCGATTCCCCATTGCGCAAAGGGCTGATGAGTCCAAAATTGAAGCATATTTACCTTTTGCTTTTGGATAAATAGAGTAGGGATCTTTGTATTTCACCGTGTCTACACGCACTATTTTGTTCTTTTTTCAACAGGATCCCAAATCATGGAGTCATATATGAATCTATCAATTAGAGATGTCATATTGTGTAACTATATGATATTTCTAAGTGATAAAAGTCATTTTATGAATTTACCTTCACACCTGGAAGAATACCAAGCAAGAAGGAGGCATCAATACCGATAACGACCACTGGTACGGGTAGAGCCCCGCCCGTACCATACGCCCATACCATGCACCATCGTGACCGCCTCATCAAATACTTTCTCCTGGCAAAGACGAGAGGGAGATCCAACATTCACAGCTACCAGAAACCACGGAAAACCGCATCCGAGAGGGATCTGAAGGATTAACTTGGCTAGGGAAAATCCCAGCTGCTTCACGGATCATTGGAGGACAACGTATCATCCCCTTCATCATCAATCACTGCATCTTCATTACCACCATTATCACCATCTTTCATCTATTAGATCTCATTGTAATTCTAGATTCAATTGTAATTTGCATTAGATATACCTCCGTACTTTTATCCATTCATTTGATTGTGATGATGTTGTTGATTGCTTCCATGTGTGAGTAGTTCCTTCGTTCTTGGGGAGATGGAGAAACCCTATCACCATAATGAACTTGTAATAAAGATGATCTATTCTTGTGTCCATATGACTTGCTTGTCTATGATATAATTATGATTTGTGTTTGATCTCTCTCTTTAGATGGTATGTGTAGTCGACCACATATCATTTTCCCTCGGGACTAAAGGGAGGGAGAAATCCTTTGGACGTTTCTTGGAAGCGTACCTAGAATGCCTCGTGATAGATTGGTGCCGGCTCGTAACCTACATGGTCAAAGGAGGATTAAAGAGGGACCCCCTAAGCTAATTACGATATCCATGAGGAAGCCCTTAATTGCGCTGGTTTGTATGGATGACTGCTCTCAGACATCGCAATGGTTATTTAGAGGTGACCTCACTCTTGGCTCAACAAAGTGGCTTCCTACGAGCCTTGTAGTGAACATCTTATTATGGGGCTCTCTCCGCACATATCATGATACAAGGAGTATGTTATCTTGATTACATATAACAATAATACTATGCTAGTGGTGTATCCTACATCCCCGAGAACATTTTAGCCCTGTTGAGTTCAACCGCGCTTTCATACAAACTTGTTACTTGTTTTCTTTTACTTGTTTTAATTACTTTTCTGCAAACAACCATAAACCTTTCAAACACCCTTTACTTGAGATCAAAGGCAGCTTATAAGTATCCTTTGGTAGATAGTAATGAGGGTTATAAAGACCTTTACCAATAGCTCGCTGTGGGTTCGATATCTTTACTTCGAAACTACCTACAATTGATATGTGCACTTGCAGTCATCAAGTTATTTTCTGGCGCCGTTGCCGGGGAGCTAAGCGCTTTTGGTCTTTGTTCTTAGTTACTTATTTTACTCATAGTTTTACTAAAGTTGTTTACTAGTTTTAGGTAAGCACCATGACTGCACGTGGGTTGATTAATCAGCTTGATGCTACTAAATACCTCGGGAAGTTCAATAGAGGACTTGTCAAGGAATTCCCGAGTGGGAGCAAACCATAATACAAGGTCAACCCTCGTTTTATCGCTATTATTAAGGAGAAAACTTTTTTAGGAGATGATCCCGATGAAGATCCTTGTAATCATTTAATGCATTTTACCGAGCTATGTTGGACCCTTAAATTGAGAGGCTATTCCGATGATGAATTAAAACTTAAACTGTTTAGCCAATCTCTAACCAACACTGCTTTGGCTTGGTATAGAATTTGTCCTACAGAGAAAATTGATATTTCAGAAAAACTTAAAGGAGAATTTGTGTCTTGATTCTTTCCCAAGGTAAAAACTGTTGAAGTAAGAAGGGCAATTACAAACTTTAAGAACCGCCCAAGTGAAGGTTTGGTAAGAGCCTACAAAAGGTACAAATCTCTACTTCATAAATTTCCCCATCATGATTTACCTAAATGGTACGTTTTGCATATTTTCTATGGAGGACTTAATCAAGAAATTAAGCATGAGCTTGACATGAATTCAGGAGGCTCCTTCATGGAGTTAACTATAATTAAAGCTTGGGAACTTTTAGAATGAATTCGCCGTAATAGAGAATGGGGATTTGATTAGGAGGCGAAGAAGGTATAGAAATTGAATATGATTGTATCAATGCTTATAAAAACTCCGGTAAAGTAAAAGAAACTGCTAATGAACTGCAACTTGATGATGATATTATTTTGCAAATCCTTTAGTCTTTACGGAACATATTAAGGCTCCTAAGAAAGACTGGCTCCATTATACTCCACCATCCGAGCCAGTTGTAGAAGAAGATCAAGAAGGGGCCTGCTGATAGAGCTGGGCAGGGAGGCAATACTAGTTATCAGGTCAGAGAGAGGCATGGCCCGTAAGATGGCCCCCTTTAATCATGGCCCATGTTGAGCCATTAAAGAGGTTCCCCCATATGTTGAACCCTTTCCTTCCCCAAGGACGGTAAGAAAACATATGATGGCTCGACAACTAGAGGATTAGTGCAAAGAAGAAAAACTATTTCTCAAGGAGTTGGAGGAGGAAACACAAAGTAGAAAAACTAAAGAAGAGCGTGTACAAGAGGCAGAGGCATCAATAAAAGAAGACATTTTAACCATGTTTGCACACTGCAATGTAATTGTGCTAGATATGGAAGCTTTGCAATTCGTAGAAGGAAAGGTAAAAGCTAAAGAAGTTAGTAAGCCTATTCTCCCGTGCACTTTTGGAGGAACTTCCTATTATGTCCTTTGTGATATTGGTACATCTATTAATGTTATTCTTTTCAATTTTTATTGAAAAATTCAAAATGAATTAACTCCAGCCGAACTGGAAGATACGAAAATGACTATAATGCTTGCAGATAAAACACTCAGAGCCCCTATGGGAGTAATTAGGAATGTTCCAATTTGTGTTGGACCATATAAGTATCCCATTGATTTAATGCTTATAGATATGCCCATTGATGTTTATTGTCCCATCATTTTTGGAAGAACTTCTCTAAATACCACAGGAGAAAACATAGATTGGAAGAGACAAACTGTGTCTCTCAAGTTTGGTGAAGAGAAGATGGATTTTCACTTCTCTAAATTTTACCATAAGCCGGCTATTGAAGAATTGGATGATGATGAAAACGAACATGAAGAAGAAGGTAATGTCGTAAATTTAGCCTCAATAGTCATTGAGACTCCTGAATATGATTTAGCGAGAAGTTTAGTTAATAATAATAATATCCTTCAAGACATAGAAAAAGCTGAAATGGATGATTATCTTGACTCCACACCTGAGGTGGACACCGATATTAATCAAAAATATGAAGAACCCATAAGGAAAGGAGACGAGGCTCTCCCCCTCCAATCCTTAAAACTCTACCAAAGGAACTAAGATATAGGTTTCTTGATGAGACCAATAAATTTCCTGTTATTATAAATGCTAACCTTGTAGAGAAAGAGGAGGAAAACTTAATGAATGGTCTCTGCATGCATCGAAATGCTCTTGGGTATTCGATGAGTGACTTGAAGGGGATTAGTCCCTTGATAGCCACCCATAGAATATTCATGGAAGAAGGAGCTTAGCCGGTCGCGGACTTTCAGCGACGTCTTAAACTTGACATGAAAGAGGAGGTAAGAAAATAAATAATACGTTTGTTGGATGAATGTGTCATATTTTATGTGGAGGAGAATGAATGGGTAAGTACTATTCATTGTTTTCCTAAGAAAGGTGGGTTTACAGTTGTAGAAAATGAACATAATGAAATGGTACCTACTAGAACTATTGTTGGACATAGGATGTGCATTGACTATAGAAAACTTAACAAGGAAACTCGGGGACCACTACCCCTTACTATTTATAGATCAAACTTTAGAAAGGCTTGCTATGCATTCTCATTTTTGTTACTTAGACGGCTATTCCGATTTTCCCCAAATTGTTGTTCACCCTGATGATCAACTTAAAACTACTTTTATTTTCCTTATGGCCTTTATGCTTATTGTCGGATTCCCTTTGGTCTTTGCAATGCTCCCGCCACTTTTCAAAGATGTATGACTGCTATATTTGTTGATTATGTTGAAAGTATTATGGAAGTATTCATGGATGACTTCTCTATTTATGGAACTTCCTTTAATCATTGTTTCCATAATATTCATAAAGTTTTGTAGAGATGTGAAGACACTAACTTAGTCTTGAAGTGGGAGAAATGCCATTTTATGGTTCAAGAAGTCATAGTGTTCGGTCACAAAGTCTCAGGTAAGGGCATAAAAGTCGATAAAGCAAAGATTGAAGCAATAGAAAGGTTACCCCTCCTCGAGACATAAAAGGTATAAGAAGTTTCTTAGGTCATGTAGGATTTTATAGAAGATTCATTAAGAATTTTTTGAAAACTGCTAGACCTTTAACTAACCTTCTTCAAAAGGATGTTCGTTTTAATTTTGATGAAAAGTGTATCGCTTCTTTCAACATATTAAAACAAGCTCTCCTTGAAGCTCCCATTATAAAACCACATAATTGGAAGAAATCTTTTGAGTTGTTTTTGCGAGGCTAGTCATGAAGCTGTAGGATCAACTCTTTATCAGTATGATGGTGATGATCTTAATATCATTCATCATGCTAATCGCACCTTAAACGGGGCCCAAAAGAACTATCCTATGGCAGAAAAAGAATTCTTTGCAGTGGTTTTCTCCTGTGATAAATTTAGATCTTATATCATGGACTCTAAAGTAAGAGTACACACTGAGCGTGTTGGCTTAAAGGAAATCCTAGAAAGGACCGATGTTAAGCCTAGAATGATCCGTTGGACTTTACTTCTGCAAGAATTTGGTTTATAGATCCTACAAAAAAAGGAAGAGATGGAGGAAACATTCATGGACACTCAAGAAGTTTCTCATCCTAAGGAGGTGTCATCCGTGTATATACCCGTGGGAACCACACTACCAAAAAGGAAGTTCTATATTTCTTCTTGCAATGGTTTTGGTGATTTTTTATGACCAACTTTGTTCGAAGAGAGGAAGGAAAAGATACTCAAATGAGTTCATGTTCCCTCGATGATCATAGCTTATGAAATCCTGAACACATATTTTTTCTAGATAATTTTTTGCTATTTCTTTTCACAAATTTGAATTCCTTTTGTTTTTCCGAGTTCATTGTCGGTCTTATGAGCTTGGTACAGGCGGGCGGTACGGCTGGACCCGCCTGTACCACTGGTCATTAAGCCCGCTGATAACTTCATGCATTTTCGTGAAACCAGTACGACCACACCGTACAGGCATAGCCCCCCGTACGACTGGTCGTTATCAATTTGGTGACCCTTTTTTCGCTTTTTGTTTTTCCTTAAAAAAATTGAAGTCATACAATCAGTACGGACGGGCAGTACGAGTGGAACCCGCCCGTACCACTTAGTCAGTTGACTATTACTGACTTTGTCTTGTGGTGTTTTTGGAAACGACCAGGTATGGGCGCGTCATACGAGCGTCCGCCCGTACCGACTGGTCGTTATGACCCAAATTTTCTTCTTTTGCACTTATTTGTTTCCATATTTGTTAGGATTCTTTTCTTGGGCGACCTTTTTCCTCTCAGTACGAATTTTACCCTGCCTCTAACCCTTTATAAGCTTTCCAAAAGAGCTTTATCCTTGTATTAACAATACAGATCTTCTCCATAATTACTTCTTCCTCGTGAGAGCTTTGGAACCATGTCCTTCACGTGGGGTAACCTTCAAGAGAAGGAAGATATTTATGGATCATCCTCGAGGGTTACGGAGGAAGACGAAGTTGCTGTGCTAGAAGAGAAAGAATTAGAAGACGGGGATGGATTCAAGCTGATGGAAACACTAAAGGATAGGCGCAAGGTGTTCAGCCTTGGCATTGGAAAAGAAGGCGACTTCAACAAAGTTCAACTTGACCTAGAAGGAGATGGGGAAATCTTCTTGAAGAAAATGAAGAGACAAGGGGAGGAGATACAAGCCTCCCTGGACAAGCTCGACCACCGCATTAAGAAGATCAAGGTAAAATCTCTAGGATCTTCTAAACATATTGAACTATTGCGTCTTTACCTGGACCAGATAGACCTGAAGATAATGAAAGGGCTAGAAGCGAACCTCAACATCATCCTTCGATCCATCAACACCCAGAAGCAAACAATAGAGATGTACAAAGCTCTTGTTGAGCAGTTGGAGAAAGTTAGCGAGCAACGCCGGATCCGTATCTTGATCTTGGAGACATCAAACAACATGCTCCGTGCAAGTCTTCGTGATTCTAGAGTTTCTCCCATGCAAACTAGAGGAGTACTCCACGGTACCAAAATCACAAAGGATTATTTGATCCACCCGGCTTGATTCCAAGCTTGGGGGGATCTGTGAGAACCTTGTAATCTATCTTACAAGTTTTAGCATGTTTACTTTTCTTTACACATGGTTAGACTTTAAATTCCGAATTTGCATCAGATGCATCAACTTTGAGCTCCCTTTGTTCAAAAGAAGATTTATATTCGTTGAGTTATGAGACTTTATGATAATTAAAGTTGTGTTTTATTGATGATTATTATAGTAGATGATTGAACTAGGTTGAGTGTTATGATACTTGTACATCTGTCATGATTTTAGGGACTTCCACACCAACAAAAGTATTGATTAAGTTATGAGAAGAAGAATTCTGGTAGCATATTATCATGAAGAGTTTTGTAAAGCCATTTAAGTAGTGAGCATGAGAAAATAGATGTGCTGAAAGACAAAGAGAAAAGGGAGCAAGTAGAAATATAGATATACAATTATCAAAAGAAAAAGAAGAGAACAGCTATCAAAAGAATCAAACGTAAAAAAAGAGGTGGAAGAGAGAGAATGATCATGGATCTTCATTACTAAACTTAGTACACGATATCTCTAAACTCTTTGATTATATGGTATATTAAATCACTAGCAGCTTCTTATGATTTCATTAATACTAGAAAATGTGTGGAAGGCTCTAAGTCATGTAATGTGTAAGGGTATGGTAATACCTGCGAAGTATCTCTACATCCGATGTTGTATTCCTATTTCAATTTCCACCTCATTTATGGTAACGACTCGTGTCTCATGAACATGATGATCATGTCCATAAGCCACCATCTTGCTCGGGGACGAGCAAGAGCCTAGTTTGGTTGAGTTGATGAGTCTAAAATTGAAGCATATTTAACTTTTTCTTTTGTATAAATAGATTAGGGATCTTTGTATTTCACCGTGTCTACACACACTATTTTGTTCTTTTTTCAACAGGATCCCAAATTATGGAGTCATATATGAACATATCAATTAGAGTTATCATATTGTATAGTTATATGATATTTCTAAGTGATAAAAGTCATTTTATGAATTTACCTTCGCACCTAGGAGAATACCAAGCAAGGAGGAGGCATCACTACCGATAACGACCACTAGTACGGCGGAGCCTGCCCGTACCGTCCGCTCATACCAGGCACCACCATGACCGCCTTGTCAAATACTTTCTCCTAGCAAAGATGAGAGGGAGATCCGACATTCATAGTCACCAGAAACCACGAAAAACCACATCCGAGAGGGATCTGAAAGAGGAACTTGGCTAGGGCAAAATCCCAGCTGCTTCACGGATCATTGGAGGACAACACATCATCCCCTTCATCATCAATCGCTGCATCTCCATTACCACCATTACCCCCATATTCATCTATTAGATCTCATTGTAATTCCAGATTCAATTGTGGTTTGCATTAGATCTACCTCCGTACTTTTATCCATTTATTTGATTATGATGATGTTGTTGATTGCTTCCATGAGTGAGTAGTTCCTTTGTTCTTGGGGAGATGGAGAAACTCCAGCACCATTATGAACTTGTAATAAAGATGATCTATTCTTTTTTCCATATGACTTGCTTGTCTATGATATAATTATGATTTGTGTTTGATCTCTCTCTTTAGATGGTATGTGCAGTTGTTAGCATATCATTTGCTCTAGGGACTAAAGGGAGGGAGAAATCCTTTGGACATGTCTTGGAAGTGTACTCGGAATGCCCCATGACAGATTGGCGTCGGCTCGTAACCTACATGGTCAAAGGAGGACTCCCTAAGCTAATTACAATATCCATGGGTAAACCCTTAATTTTTGATTTGTATGGGTGACTGCTCTCAGACATCGCAATGGTTATTTAGAGGTGACCTCACTCTTGGCTCAACAAAGTGGCTTCCTACGAGCCTTGTAGTGAACATCTTATTATGGGGCTCTCTCCACACATATCATGACACAAGGAGTATGTTATCTTGATTACATATAACAATAATACTATGCTAGTGGTGTATCCTACATCCTCGAGAACATTTTAGCCCTATTGAGTTCAACAAAGCTTTCATACAAACTCGTTACTTGTTTTAATTACTTTTATACAAACAACCATAAACCTTTCAAACACCCTTTACTTGAGATCAAAGGCAGCTTATAAGTATCCGGTGGTAGATAGTAACAAGGGGCATAAAGACCTTTATCAATAGCTCTCTATGGGTTCGATATCTTTACTTTGAAACTAGCTACAATTGATCTGTGCACTTCCAGTCATCAAGGGCCAAGCCACAGGTATTGGCATGAGTTCTACGCCTGGTGCGTGCGGCTTATCCATGATTCGTTGGCAAGCATTACACTTCTGGATGATGTCCTTGGTGTTGTGCATCGTGGTTGGCCAATAGAAGAGCTTTAGTGGAAAGGGCACGACTGCCAGCATGATGCCCGCAGGTGCCCTCGTGTATCTTGAGGAGGATGCCTTTCCGTCAGCGGTGGTGACGCATCACTAGAGGACGCCCATGATGCTGCACTTGTACAGCTCGCTGTTGATGATGGTGAAAGCCTTGGAGCACCGTGCTATGTGTCGCGCATCTGTTGGGTCATCTGGCAGCCTTTTGGTGAGCAGGTATGTGATGTATGGCTGTGTCCAGGATGGCTCGATGAGCATGATCTCCATGGGACCTTCGGGTGTGCATCCTTGTTCTGCATTGCTACAACCTTTGACTTCTTCAGGTGGCGCAGCCCCCAAGTCCGTTGATATGCGGGATGGTCCTGCAGGAGTCTTCGGCTTGATGGAGCGCTCACAGATCTGCTCGAGGAATATGCCTGGGGGCACCATGGTGCAGGTGGAGCCTATGTTGGCGAGCATGTCAGCCTCCTCATTGCTTTCGTGGCCCACGTGGCATAGCTCTCAGCCATCAAAGTCTCCTTCGAGTGTGTTGTAGAGGTCACAGTATGCGGCCATGTTGTCTCTCAGAGCATCACACATGTTCATGGTTTGCTGGGCCACGAGGTTGGAGTCACCGTAGATGATGAGCCATGTGGCACCACATTCCTTGGCCATCCACATCTCATGGATCAGCGCCTCATATTCCGCCTCATTGTTGGATGCGCAGAACTTCATCCGAAGGATGTATCGCATCTTATCACCTTGAGGAGACATCAAGATGACGCCCACGCCAGCTCCCTCCTTGCGCTTGGATCCATCGAGGTTCATGGTCTAGAGGTTGGACATATCTGGCGTATTCGAGATATGGTTCTCCATCCAGTGGACAAGGAAGTCCGGTAAGACTTGCGACTTGATCGCCACTCGCTGCTCATAGGTGATGTCCCGCGAGGACAACTTGATGCCCAGAGGGTGACCCGCTGATGGCCCAAAATATATCGAGCTTGTTGGGGAACCCCAAGAGGAAGGTATGATGAGCACAACAACAAGTTTTCCCTCCGTTATGAAACCAAGGTTATCGAACCAGTAGGAGCAAGGAAAAACCTCCAAGGTGTTGTTTCCAACTTGGAATCATGCACAACACAACCACAGAACTTTGCCCCCAACTTACAGTGAGGTTGTCAATCTCACTGATTTTGCTGAAAACAAAGGATTAAACATATTGTGTGGAAGATAGTAATAGCTTGCAGAAAGTAATCAGAAAACAGTAAATAGCTTTGTAGATTGATGGTAAAAGAAAGGACCGGGATCCATAGTTCACTAGTAGTGATTCTCCTTAAGATAAATGACATGTTGGGTGAACAAATTACAGCGGGGCAGTTGACAAACATCGATAAAGCATACATGCATATACTAATCATCTTGACTCCTATGAGATTTGATTGGGCATTATAACATTATACATAGACCATAATCCAACTGCATCTATGACTAATAATCCACCTTCAGGTTATCATCTGAACCCTATCCAGTATTAAGTTGCAAGCAACAGATAATTGCATTAAGCATTGCGTGTAAAGTAAACAATACGATTGTTCTATGAACAAAGGATTGTTGTTTTCTCCCTAGTAGCAACAACACATCTAGTACCTTAGAGATTTCTGTCACTTCCCCAGATTACTAGAGGCATGAACCCACTATCGAGCATAAATACTCCCTCTTGGAGTTGCTAGCATCTACTCGGCCAAGATATCTACTAACAACGGAGAGCATGCAAGATCACAAATAACAAAGACATGATAGAATCAATAATCAGTTTGAAATAGCATCTCAATATCCATCAGCCCCATCTAGCTACTACATGGACCCGTAGTCCAAGGATGAACTACTCATGCATCACACCGGAGGCTTGCATGGCTTGCATGATGCTTCATAGAGTGCTCATTATGGTTATGCTGCAACTTTCCACCATGATTAGGCATGGCTTAGGCTAGCGGACCTGGCGTTTCTCTAACACACATACAAACTCCATGATCTTACAAGTTCCCCTTTTATTTCACACCACCGGGATCCATAAGCAAAAGAATCATGATATCAACGGAATATAAGTGCAATGTTGAAAGCGCTCCCCATGATACATGGTTCTGCTAACTTCAACTTATAAAGAGCAAGCATATACGCAACAAATATGGACACAATGGTTCAAGATTATTAAGTGCAAGAAAGTAAAGTGTGCCATCAAGTTCGTGAGAGCTTTAATCACTAATTTTCACATAACAAGTTTAATTTGGAAGGTAGATAAAAACATGAATATACTCGGAATAGCAAATTCTAATAGGTAGGTATGGTGGACTCTTTGGAATAACTTGGTTTTATTTGGAGTTGGATGCATGAGTGAAACTCATACTTGGTTATGGAGGCTAGCAAAAGAGTGGGAGTGACCAACTAAGAGAGCAATAATGGCCATAATCATGCAAAGTGATAAAACATCATTAATTAAAGCATAAAGTGATATTACAAGTTGAAAATTAAAGGATCATAAAGGCTATGGCGATTTGGGATAGTCATAACATGGTGTGAGCATGCGCCAAGTCAACCCAAATAAAGCATCAAAGTAGAATACCACAATACTATGCTTTAACATGCTAAAACAACGCATGATTCTTTCAAGGCACATTAAGCAATCTCAATTGTTTATAACATGTCATGCTACAGCAAAAATCACTAAGCATAAAGCCAAAACAATATCAAGCATGACATGACAAAGCATAGGCCACAGTCATTAACAAGCTCCTTTTACCACTTAAGCATGAACTTTTCCTACTCTTTTCCAAATCAAACCAAACTTATTTGAAAACTAATGTATGAATGAGGGGGGTCCAACCAATTTATTCAAGCAAACTAAGCAAACCAAGCAAACTAAAACAAAAAACATAAACAAAGACGCTCCAAGAACAACACAACTGTGCATGAAACAATAAAAATGAAGTGTTTGGAAGTGACGAGGGTTTAACTCGTCAATGCCCATTGTTATGGGCTTAGGTTTTGGAGAAGGAGGGAGCGCTGGAGGCATCACTCGGCTAGAAAACAAGCACTCAGGGACACAAGTTTTACCAAGGTTCAGGCCTCGTAGAGGTCCCTACTCCTGCTTGTCTGCTCTTGGAATTAACGAAGGAATCGAAGATTACAGGGGTGCGCAGATGCAATATGGCGAGAGTTGTGGAAACTAGGATTGCGTGTGTCCTCCTCGCCGCCCCCTCCTAGCCTTTATATAGATAGGCTAGGTCTCGGGTAGCAGGTCAAGTCGGTTACAGATTAGGGTTTTCCCTTTAAACTTTCTATCTTAAGCTTCTTCTTGTCTCGCAAGCAATCGAGAGTCCGTGGGCCACTCGAATTCTTCATTTGGGCCTTGGCAACACCGTGGGCTTCCGCCGTATCTGGACCATATATATCGAACTCGAGTACTCGTAGGGTATACCCATGTCAGTAGCCCCCGAGTGTCCAGTGGAATCGCAGATTCGACTGGGGACTTTATGGAGTCTTTTCGAGTGGATGACTGAGTATATTTTCGAGTTTTCTGTTTATGCCATAGGGATTGTTGATATACGTGCCTGATTAATCCGATGTATCGGTATCAGTTAACTGCCTTAGGGCAAAACAACATAATCTACTCAAACTTGAGTCCCCGGACTAGAATTCGGAAAAGTGCTGGTGTAATTCGACTCAAGACGTGGAGGTCTTACAGGAGTCAAATTCCAGTGTATACGTGTGAGCACTTGATGCGTCCGTCAAGGCATGTTCATCGTACCTGCAGTCATGAATATGTTTTTGGTAGTGCACAACAGATGCGTTGCCAGGCCTTATTCAGGTCTTATCTTCACGCTGTAAGCGCGACATCTGAATTTTTGCCATCGCGGAGATGATTCGGGTGACCTAGGAGACGCAGTCTCTTTGTAGGGATAATATGAGGTGGAGTTTCCATAGCCTTCGGGTGTGGATGTTATCGACACACAGTACGATGTACAAATAATCATAGGGTGCGCGACTAGCGCTCCCTATGGGAGTAGCCCCCGAGTGCCTGGTTGAGTCGAAGACTAAAAACTTTTTGCGACTGTTGTCGTCTTTTGTTGCTTGTTTTAGTCGAATTTGCTTCCGGCGCTCCCTATGGGAGTAACCCATAATCCTCAATCGAATCGTAGATTTGAGTGGTGGGTATGCCTTTAATGTTCATATTCCCGCATAAACATAAATCCTAGGGTGCGCGACCAGCGCTCCCTATGGGAGTAGCCCCTGAGTGCTTGGTGGAGTCGAAGACTCGAGCAAGGACTAAAGTAGTCAAAATCTTCTGTTGCTAAACTTGATGAAATCAGTGCTGACGATGTGATGACCTCAGTTGCCCGCGTGAGCGGCTTTGACGGGACGTGATGAGCGGTGGGTCCCACTTTCTGACTTTGATTTGACCAGGCATGCATAATCTTCTGTTTTAACTACATCTCCTCGATTTCCGCGCGTAATGGAGATAGTGGGGGACGGTTCGTATTTTGGCTTCACCACGTGTCGATGGCGATGTGCACCACGCGTCCAGTAGGGTTTCTGCTGGCCGTTGGATGGCATCCGCGAGGAGGTTAAGTAGCAGCGCAGCTGCGGTAATTTTCCCATCTGCCTTTCTCTACTCGTGCCTCTATTGCCATTACTGCTGCTCTCTGCTTCCCTGCGCACATCCTCTTCGCGGGACTAGACCAACTCCGTGTCTGCCCTAGTTACTTCCTCCGCTCTCACCGCCATCGAAAGATGGGCAAGAAGAGGGGAGGCGCCGCCACTGGTTCCGCGGCCTCCATTGGCGCCGCCAAGAAGAAGGGTGGTGCCACCACCATGGGCACTAGCACCGCCGGCGCTGGGAAGAATAAGGGTGCGGGTACCCACGTCACCAATGGCGCATGGCGTGCATCCATCATCAAGTCCTCCGAGCTTCATCTCCTGCGTCAAGATGGAGCTCTGCCGCCCGTGGAGGATGATTCACGGGTGCCGGGTAACGAGGTAATCCCCTGTCCCCCTCGGATTTCCGGGTGATGTTCCTCGCGTTTGTCATCCGAGGTCTCTCTCTGCCTCTGCATCCTTTCTTCAGGGGCGTCCTTTGCTTCTACGGGCTCTAGCTGCATCAGCTAACCCCAAATTCTATCCTCCATATCTCCTGCTTCATTACTCTTTGCGAGTGCTGGCTCAGAATCGAGCCGCACTTTGGCCTCTTTAAGAGGATTTTCAAGATGAAACGCCAGTCATCATCTGGTTCTGTAGTCTACGACGTAGGAGGCTGCGGAATCCATGTCGACTCTTCCGCCACCTATTTTGATATCAAACTCACGGCGTTCGTCCAAGGGTGGAGAGACAAGTGGTTCTACATCTGCGACTAGAAGGCCAACGGAGAGCACTTCGGACTCGCACTCTTCGATCCTGCGACACCGTGCAAGAGGAGGCGTTCTTGGAAGGACATAGTGATGCCTGGCGAGTCCGAGGAGACGGAAGTGCTGTACAAGCGCGTCTGCGACCTCGAGAGTCGCATAGGCAAAGAAGAGGGAGGTGCTGCCCTTATTCGCACA
Source organism: Avena eriantha (assembly GCA_910589775.1). Lineage (NCBI taxonomy): Eukaryota > Viridiplantae > Streptophyta > Magnoliopsida > Poales > Poaceae > Avena > Avena eriantha. Next base: position 418,641,153 of record OU342745.1, on the reverse strand, counting down.
TGGTTGCGCCGTCGTCCAACCTCTGTAGGCTAGAGTCCATCCCATGTTTTGCTGGGCTCGCGCAAACGATGCCACTCGCGTATCTGTCGATGACATTTCTGCGGGTGAGGTTGATAAGAGGGTGCGACTGGTGACCAAATACACCGTCAAGGAGGTTCTCCCGAGCGAACCAGTTGTGCCCCCTTCGATGCTTCTAACCCTCCTCCTGAGGTAAAAGTATTCTGTGAAGTAGTTTCCTTTGTCGACTGCCTTTATGATGTTTTAACATATGTTGTCATATTTTCTAAATGTAGGATTGGAAGGTGTCTCCCAGTTTTCCCCCTCTGCCTGAGGGGATTATTCCACGCGAAGTGGATGAAGAGGACAAGTCGGAGTCGACTGTCCCAATCGAAGAGGAGGAGGGAGCCCCCGAGTCCAGCGATCAGGACACTCGCAAGTGTTCCCGCAGCAAGGACTCGGATGCATCATCGCCAACGATGCTAGAAGGCCCTTCTATTGTTCCAGATGAGCCAATTCCTGCCGTTCCTGTGTGCTCCATGGCTCCTCCTGCTCGAAATAAGCTTCGACTGCCAAAGGAATCGTCGGAGTCGGAGGAGCAATCCTTCGACTGCCAAAGGAATCGTCGGAGTCGTAGACTCCAAGGCCAAGAAAATTCCCTGTATGTCGCATTGTCGATAGTAAGTCTTGCCTTCGTCTGTCTTTGCGAATTGCATTGATTCGATTTGGTGATATTCCCTGTATGTCGCAGGCGAGCATAATGAATTACTTCGGCATGCTGTTGCACTGGAGAAGACGCTGGCCGCGGCGACGAAGAATCGCAACGAGGCAATCACAGCTTTGGAGGAGTCGCGGAAGCTAGAGGAGGATCTGCATGTCTCCACTGCTGAGAGGGAGAAGTTGTTCGAGGAGAAACTTTTATCGATTGCCAAGTCCCTTTCAGGTCTTCTTTTTCATCTAGATGTGCCCTGCTCTTCTATGCTTTGACGCATGGTTGTTATACTAACACTTTTGTCTATGCAGATGCCAGCGGCTTGAGCTTTGACGCCTAATCTCTGCGCCGCACGGATGCATTGGCAGACGCCGTCGCTGCAGTCGAAGACCGCAGTGTATCCCTCCAGGAAACGTAGGGGAAGGCCAAGGATGTACTCAGTCGTATCCGCGAGGACTTAACTCCCAAGGCCGGGCTGGACTGATCGACAACCTTGGATACTTGGTGGACTCCCTGGCTGGAGGAATCCCCGTGGACTTCAAGAACTCGCAGCGCTCCATCGGCGCCACCATGGCACTCGCAATGGTGCAAGCCCATGGCATGAAGATGGATCCTGCCGCTATTTCTGAGGCGATGCATGTCGACGCTGGAGGCTAGCAGGTAGTGTTTGCTCCCTTTGCTGGTAAATGCAAAAATTATGGTCCTCAGCTTATCGAGACACTCGCCAAGTATTCCGAGGAGCGGCATCAAGTGCTGGCGCGTGGTTGACGTGGGAGCTTCTTCTTGTTCTTCAGTCCCTGGCAACGGCACCAGAAAAATGCTTGATGGCTCAATGTTGATGTAGAGCTCGTTGGGAACCCCAAGAGGAAGGTATGATGATCACAACGACAAGTTTCACTCAGTTATGAAACCAAGGTTTAATCAAACTAGTAGGAGCAAGGAAACACCACAAAGGTGTTGCTAGCTGAGCCTTGGCAGGGCGCACTACCGTTGCTAGTAGCAACATGGAGACCTACACAACACAACCACATGACGTTATCCCCAACTTGCGATGAGGTTGTCAATCTCACTGTGTTTTGCTGAAAACAAAGGATTAAACATGTCGAATGGAAAGAAGTAAAAGTTTGCAGAAAGTAAACACAAAGCAGTAAATAGATTGTAGATTGTATGTAAAGAAAAAGGACCGGGATCCATAGTTCATTAGAGGTGGCTCTCCTTAAGATAGATAACATGCTGGGTGAACAAATTACAGCGGGGCAATTGACAAACATCGAGAAAGCAATACATGCATATACTAATCATCTTGACTCCTTTGGAACTTGATTGGGCATTACAACATTATACATAGACCGCCATCCAACTACATCTATGACTAATAATCCACCTTCAGGTTATCATCCTAACCCCCTCCAGTATTAAGTTGCAAGCAACAGATTATTGCTTTACGAATTGCGTGTAATGTAAACAATACGATTGTTCTATGAACAAAGGATTGTTGTTTTCTCCCTAGTAGCAACATTACATCTAGTACCTTAGAGATTTCTGTCACTTCCCAGATTACCATAGGCATGAACCCGCTATCGAGCATAAATACTAACTCTTGGAGTTGCTAGCATCTACTTGGACAAGATAACTACTAACAACGAAAAGCATGCAAGATCACAAACAACAAAGACATGATAGAATCAATAATCAATCTGAAATAGCATCTCAATATCCATCGGATCCCCGCAAACACAACATGCAAAATTACAAATAGATGATCTTGATCATGAACGGAGCTCACAAGATCTAGACATGAAAGCACAAAGGAGGAGAACCAGCCATCTAGCTACTACATGGATCTGTAGTCCAAGGATGAACTACTCACGCATCACACCGGAGGCTTGCATGGTGATGAAGAAGGCCTCCAGGGTGAATTCCCCTCTCCAGCAGGGTGCCTGGAAGAGCTTCAGATCCCTCCCGATCTAGGGATGGAGATGACGGCAGCTACAGACTCTTTCGTGGATTTTTGATCAGGCCCTTAGGGTTTTCGTCCCGAGGGCATCTTATAGGCGGAAGGGGAGGCCGAGGGGGTGCCGGAGGCGGCCAGACCACATAGAACTAAGAATGGCCACTATGCTCTCAAAGTAGGTGTATAAAGGTAGAAGGTGGAGACTCAATATAATGGTGGAAGAAAGGCATTTATAAAAGGAAGTAGGGATTCAAGTCTCATAAAGAGCTTCCAAAAATTATGGTACTTATAGCTTTCATCTCTCATTGCCCCTATCATAAGCATCTTTAAGGTGATTAAGGTTAAAGTAACACAACTAAGAGGATATGCTTGACAAGTTATAAACCGAAATCTCATGCCCCTTACTTACGAAGACCGAACCTCATGCTACTCAACTTTAGTCACAAGTAAGCTCTTGTCATTGTAAGTACATGTGTATCATAAAGAACCGCCAACGGGGTACCCCTTGAACATGATACGGGAGCTATCCCATAATCAAAATGACAAGGCAAGCAGACAATGAGCATCTCATCGATCTTTTTATTTGCTATTTGCATAGGTTTTTATTGAGGATGCTTCATAGAGTGCTCATTATGGTGATGCTGCAAGTTTCCACCATGATTAGGCATGGCTTAGGATAGCGGCCCAAGCGTTTCTCTAACACACATACAAACTCCATGATCTTACAAGTTCCACTTTTATTTCACACCGCCGGGATCCATAAGCAAAAGAACATGATATCAACGGGGTACAAAGTACAAGTGCAATGTTGAAAGCATAAGCTAGTAGGTAGGTATGGTGGACTCTTTGGAATAACTTGGTTTAGGGAGTTGGATGCATGAGTGGAACTCATACTTTGTTGTGGAGGCTAGCAAAATACTAGGAGCGACAAACTAAGAGAGCAATAATGGCCATAATCATGCAGAGCGACAAAACATCATTGATCAAAGCATAAAGTGATACTACAAGTTGAAAATTAAAGGATCATAAAGGCTATGGTGACTTGAGATAGTCATAACATGGTGTGAGCATGCGTCAAGTCAACCCAAATAAAGCATCAAAGGAGAATACCACTATACTATGCTTTAATATGCTAAAACAACGCATGATTCATCCAAGGCACATTAAGAAATCTCAATTGTTTATAACAAGTCATGCTACAGCAAATAATACTAAGCATAAAGCCAAAACAATATCAAGCATGGCATGACAAAGCATAGGCCACAGTCAAAAACAAGCTCTTTTTACCACATAAGTATGAACTTTCCTACTCTTTTTCCAAACCAAACCAAACTATTTGCAAACCAATGTATGAAAGAGGGGGCACAACCTATTTATTCAGCAAACTAAGCAAACCAAGCAAACTGAAAACCAAAACAAAAACAAAAAAGAAGACGCTCCAAGAAAAACACAACTGCGCATGAAACAATAAAAATGAAGCGTTTGGAAGAAACCTGGGATTTTTATTGATGAAGAAAGGGATACCTTGGGCATCCCCAAGATTTGACGCTTGTACTTCTTGGATATTTCTTGGGGTGACACGCGTGGCATCCCCAAGCTTGAGCTTTAGTCCATCCTTCATCTCATTACTCATTCCTTCCATACACCTGAAATATTTCCTTCATACAAAACTTCACACAATCTTTATTAGGAACATAAGTGTACTCAAGATAAATAAGTCTTAAGGTTCAGTTCTAACACCAAATAAATTTTCATTAGAACACTAGATACTGAAGCACTTCCCTCAAAAAGCTCAATTCCCCAAAAGAACTCAAAAAGGAACCGACAAGAAGCAAATGCAGAAAATGGCAGAAATCTGTCAAAACAGACCAGCAGGTAAAGACGAATTTTTTAGAAGACCTTATGTTGCTCAAATCAAAAAGTTTTGAACTAACGGAAGTTATATAACAACCTGGGGCAGAAGCATAAAAATTCGCGCCTCAAAAATACGTTCACATATTTTACACGAATTTTTACGGTGAAGCACAGAAATCTGTTTTGGGACAGCAACTTTCCCAATCATTACTTCTCTCTCATTAGAGGTTACTCTTGGCACAAAAAGAAAATAAAAAGGATAATGAGCGGTTATTACTGAGGTAATAACTTCCAAGACTCATCTAAAACTTTTGGGTTATCTCCCAATAAGTACTTTTCTTTAACGCCTTTGAGATAGGCATGATAGTTTGAGAAGATGCTCAAATAAGAAATATGAATTGAAGTAAAAGAGAGCATCAAGAAGAAAATTCAAAATACATTTAAGTCTAACCCACTTCCTATGCATAGGAATCTTGTATGCAAATAAATTCACAAAGAACAAAGTGATAGGCATAGGAAGATAAAACAAGAGTAACTTCAAAACTTTCACCACATAGAGAGGTGTTTCAGTACCATGAAAACTTCTACGACCATATTTTCCTCTCTCATAATAATTTTCAGTAGCCTCATGAATAAACTCAACAATATAACTATCACATAAAGCATGCTTTTCATGATCCACAAACACTAGAGCTTTATTATAAACATTTTCAAAAGAATCCTCAGGAACATGACATTCGTCCTCCTTTGGTAAGCATGGGGGACAATCAAATAATGTAAGGGGTAAAGAGTTACTCTCATTAGAAGGTAGGGATGGGTAGATCCATTTTTCCTCCTCTTGATCATCACTCTCCTCCTCTTTTTCATCCAATGAGCTTCTAGTTTCAGCAATTTCTTCTTCCATAGGCTCCTGCAAGGCATTAGTCTCTTCTATTGGTGGAGAGCATCTATTAAGATATTCAAGAATATAGCCATTTTCTACCTTGTAATTATCAAAGCAAAATTTAAGTATATCATAAAACTCATATTTATAAGGTGAATCATCAGTATTTTCAAGCAAACTAGCAAGTTCAAATGCACCCTTCCAAGCAATAAATTCTTCAATTTGTTCCACATCATAAAAGTCATAATTCACTTTAACATAAGAAGATATGGTAACATTATCATTATACTCACATTGAAAAGGGAGGTGTTTATACCTCCTATAGCAATAAGATTTATCCAAGCAATAAGTAACATTATAAGTAGAGCACACGTTTATAGCAATGATATTTAATTTATCAATTTGTTCCCATAAAAGTTTCCCTTTTTGTGACAAGCGGTGTTCCTTATAATAATATTTTTGTTCTTCCGTGAACCCACCTTGCCAATAAGATTCAGTTTCAAAGAAACCAACCATTAATAGTAAGCATGATAACGCAAGACAATAACAGACCAACGAAAATACCAACTATAGTAGGAACTAATTTTCGTGTGTTTTTGATAAAGAAACAAGCAAACAAAGAAAAAGTAAACTAGGCAAAATAAAAATAACAAAGTAAATAGATTGGTTATGAGGGACTCCCCTTGTGAATATTTCCTTGACTCCCCGGCAACAGTGCTAGAAAAATCTTTGATGGCGCGTGGTTGACGTGGGAGCTTCTTCTTCTTCTTCAGTCCCCGGCAACGGCGCCAGAAAAATGCTTGATGGCTTAGTGTTGATGTAGAGCTCGTTGGGAACCCCAAGAGGAAGGTATGATGAGCACAGCAGCAAGTTTCCCTTAGTTATGAAACCAAGGTTTAATTGAACCAGTAGGAGCAAGGAAACACCCCAAAGGTGTTGCTAGCTGAGCCTTGGCAGGGCGCACTACCGGTGGTAGTAACAACGTGGAGACCTGCACAACACAACCACAAAACTTTGTCCCCAACTTGCGATGAGGTTGTCAATCTCACCGTGTTTTGCTGAAAACAAAGGATTAAACGTATCGAATGGAAAGAAGTAAAAGTTTGCAGAAAGTAAACACAAAGTAGTAAATAGATTGTAGATTGTATGTAAAGAAAAAGGACCGGGATCCATAGTTCATTAGAGGTGGCTCTCCTTAAGATAGATAACATGCTGGGTGAACAAATTACAGCGGGGCAATTGACAAACATCGAGAAAGCAATACATGCATATACTAATCATCTTGACTCCTTTGGAACTTGATTGGACATTACAACATTATACATAGACCGCCATCCAACTGCATCTATGACTAATAATCCACCTTTAGGTTATCATCTGAACCCCCTCCAGTATTAAGTTTCAAGCAACAGATTATTGCTTTACGAACTGCGTGTAAAGTAAAAAAAATGATTGTTCTAGGAAACAAAGGATTGTTGTTTTCTCCCTAATAGCAACAACACATCTAGTACCTTAGATATTTCTGTCACTTCCCAGATTACCAGAGGCATGAACCCACTATCGAGCATAAATACTAACTCTTGGAGTTGCTAGCATCTACTTGGCCAAGATAGCTACTAACAACGGAAATCATGCAAGATCACAAATAACAAAGACATGATAGAATCAATAATCAATCTGAAATAGCATCTCAATATCCATCGGATCCCCGCAAACACAACATGCATAATTACAAATAGATGATCTTGATCATGAACGGAGCTCACAAGATCTAGACATGAAAGCACAAAGGAGGAGAACCAGCCATCTAGCTACTACATGGATCCGCAGTCCAAGGATGAACTACTCACACATCACACCAGAGGCTTGCATGGTGATGAAGAAGGCCTCCAGGGTGAATTACCCTCTCTAGCAGGGTGTCGGGAAGAGCTTCAGATCCCTCCCGATCTAGGGATGGAGATGACAGCGGCTACAGACTCTTTCGTGGATTTTTGATCGGGCCCTTAGGGTTTTCGTCCCGAGGGCATCTTATAGGCAGAAGGGGAGGCCGAGGGGGTGCCGGAGGCGGCCAGACCACCCCCTGGTGTGGGCCAGGCTGGGCCGTGCGACCAGGTGGTGTGGTGGCCCCCTGGCCCCTCTCCGTCTCATATTCTGGCATCTGATGACTTCCGGAAAAATAGGCACTTTGGCTTTTGTCCCGTCCAATTCCAGGAATATTCATTTTCTGACTTTCCTGGAACCAAAAATAGCAGAAAACAGGCAACTGGCACTGTGGATCTTGTTAACAGGTTAGTCCAAGAAATCATATGAAAAATACTCCAAAGTGTGGACAAAACACAAGAAAGTGTATAAAACCAAGCATGGAACATCAAAAATTATAGATACATTTGCAATGTATCATCAAGCGAAGGCTGCAAAGGTTGCGGCACCTGGGGGTACTACCGGCAAGTCCGTGGCGTCGGAGACTGCCACAGATGCGATGAAGCCCCCGAAGCCCAAGTCCAAGTCGAAGAAAAATGCTCCGTAGTCTGTCTGTGTAATAGCTCTAGTGTTTGGCCTTTTGTTTGTGGAACAATGCTTTTGTGGGGGGTACCCCAATCAGGACTTTGATATGTTTGAATGCATGTAAGCCTATTATTTGCTTTTGCTTGGTTCCTGATAGGGTACATCGAGTGGTCCTTCGAGTGATCCTCGTGATCCTCCCTCAGCCGATGAAATTGTGGCGCAATCGTGCTCAAAGGTGGAGGAGTTGTCCTTGCTTTCGCGACTGCACGATCGCATTAAGCAACTAGAGCGTGAGTTCCCCATCCTCCGTGGTAGTGCAGACGTATGGAAATCGAAGGCGAAGAAGGCTTCTGCCCACGAGAAGCATCTCTTGGAGGAGGTGGCATAGCTGAGTGAACAGTTCAAATGTTAGCCTTCTATCCTCTTATCTTTTCCTGTAGTCAGTCGCGGCGATGCCTGTCTTTCATACTGTGTCTTTTTGTGTGGTGTAGTTGTGAGTGCTCATCATCCACAGGATGAAAAAGACCGGATCATTGTTCGAATGCACGAGCTGACCCAGGAGCAATTGCAGGCGAGTGGATACTTTTGGGTGGGCCATGATCGTGCAATCACACTCGCGACCCTGCAGGATCGTGCTTCTCGAGTGCTTCACTTTTTGAAGAAGGCGCAGTCGTGCCTTAGGCATATCTACCAGGCGATGTTTCCGCTAAACGCCGTCCCTTCGAGCCTGTTGGCTCTCCTGGCTAAGTTCCAGGATTTGAGTGCAGTTCGCGAGTGCGTGCAACAATAGTTAGTGGCTGGTGCCAAAGTTGCTTTGTTGCTGGTGCGACTGCATAGGCCGGATGTAGACGTTGCAGCTGTTGCTGCTGGGCTGCCGACCCCGCCGGAAGGTTCGACCTGGAACATGGTTCCACATTACCAGGCAGTGGATCGCCCAGCAGAAGAAATCGTCGACTTCTTTGAGGAGCAGATGCATGTTTTTCTATTGCAGCTGTAGCTTTAGTTTGTATCCTGCGCATAATTGTACAAGTGTTGTAAAGTTCATACTGATATGTAATTAATTTCTGTTGATGTGTAAAGAGCTTGCTAGCTTATATGTTTTGCGAGTGTATTTGTACTCTGCAGTTCCTTTTCGTTAGCCTGACTTATTTTATCTCAACACCTTACCAACCTGTCAGGTGTGTTGCAACTGGGTTGGTATTTTATCAAGGGTTCGATTGATGTTGTGTCAGCTACTCGGGATACTGCGATTTGTTTGTAGAATGAGGATGTAAAAGGTGGCGTATCCCCCGAGTGATAAGATTGCCAGAAAAATAAGGGAAAACACAGAGTTTCGGGGCACTTAGCTTTATTTATTCGCAGAATAGTACGAGGTACAATGTGTGGCTAAGTAGCCTGGCTGAATAGCCTTATTTGTAATGTAAAAAACGACTAGGGGTAGAAACGACGCAGCTGTGCAACATTCCAAGAGTTGGAGTATGCGACTCCTGTCTTGAAATCTTTAAGGCGATATGTGCCACCTGGGATTACTTCTGTAATCACGTAGGGTCCCTCCCAGGGAGACTCGAGCTTGAGATGCCCTTGTTGTTTGAGTCGTAGGACCAGGTCTCCTTCGACGAAGGATCTTGGGCGTAACCTTCTGCTGTGGTAGTTGTAGAGGCTCTACTGGTAGATCGTTGATCTTTCCGCTGCGATTTCTCACGCCTCGTCAAGAAGGTCGACAGAGTCTTCGAGTGCAAGAGTTGACTCTTGCTCGCTGTAAGCAACCACCCGTGGGGCTTTGTAGCGTACTTCCGCGGGTAGCACCACTTTAGCGCCGTGCAACATGAAGAACATGGTGTATCCCGTGGCACTATTTGGAGTTGTGCGCAAGCTCCAAAGTACAGATTGCAGCTCATCTGGCCAGCATGCGACGGCTTGTTCGAGTGGTCGGAGGAGTCGTTTCTTGATTCCGCCATAGACGAGGCCATTGGCCTTTTCGACTTGACCGTTGGTATGCAGGTGAGCCACCGAGGCGTAGCTTATGTTGATTCCTAGGTTTTCGCAAAATTCCTGGAACTCCTTGGAGGTGAAGTTCGTCCCATTGTCCGTGATGATGTTGTGTGGCACTCTGAAGTGATAGACAATGGACTCGAAGAACTTGACGGCGCTGGCTCCTGATTGGTTTGTCACCGGCATGGCCTCGATCCACTTGGTGAATTTGTTGACTGCGACCAAGAGGCATACGTAACCTCCTCACGAGGATTTAGGGAGCTTGCCGACCATGTCAAGTCCCCATTGCACGAAGGTCCAAGCCAATGGTATTGGCCGGAGTTCCGCGCCAGGTGCGTGCGGTTTGTCCGCGAATTGCTGGTAAGCATTGTAGCGCTGGACGATGTCCTTGGCCTCGCGCATGGCCGTGGGCCAGTAGAATCTTGCTCGTAGTGCTTTGGCGACGAGGGCGCGACTGCCAGCATGGTGCCCGCAGGTCCCTTCATGGATGTCGAGGAGGACGACCCTTCCGTCCCCATTGGAGACGCACCGTTGGAGTACTCCTGTGATGCTGCGCTTGTATAGTTCGCCGTTGATGACGGCGAATGCCTTGGATCGTCACGCAATGTGTCGTGCGTCAGTCGGATCATCTAGAAGCCTCTTGTTGAGTAGGTACATGATGTAGGGTTGTGTCCAAGATGGTTCGACCATCATGACACCCATTGGTCCTTCGAGTCCTGTATCGAGCTCCAGGTCGTCGAGTGCCATTGGCTCATTAGGTGGCATAGCCGCTGAGTCCGTTGATGCGCTTGCTTTCTTCTCTGGAGCCTTTGGCTTGATGGAGCATTCACAAATACGCTCGAGAAATACCCCAGGTGGTATGGGGCGCAGGTGGACCCAATATTGGCGACTGTGTCCGCCTCTTCGTTGCTTTTACGGCCTACGTGTCGCAGTTCAGAGCCACCGAAGTCTCCTTCAAGTGTGTCGTAGAGATCGCGATAGGAGATCATGTTGTTGCTCAGTGTGTCGCACTCGCACATTGCTTGGTTGACTAAGAGTTTGGAGTCGCCGTAGATGATGAGCCTCTTGGCGACGCAGGCTTTCTCCATCCGCATCCCATGGATTAGGGCCTCATACTCAGCTTCATTGTTGGAGGACGTGAACTGCATTCACATAATGTATTTCAGCTTGTCTCCCTGGGGCGATGTCAGTATGACACCTGCGCCGGCCTCGTCCTTCCGTTTGGACCCATCGAAGTGCATTGTCTAGAGATAAGACATATCTGGCTTTTCGGGGAGCTGGTTCTCCATCCAGTGCACGAGGAAATTGGGGACGAATTGTGACTTGATCGCGTCGCGCTTTTCATATGTGATGGTTCGCGGAGACAACTCGATTCCCCAAAGCGCGACTCGTCCGGTGGCATCAGGGTTGTTGAGGATATGCCCGAGCGAGGCGTTGTTGACCACCACGATTAGGTGCTCGTGGAAGTAGTGGCGCAGTCGCCTGGCTGTCATGAAGACACCATACACCAGCTTCTGGTAGTGCGGGTACCGCTGTTTTGTTGGCGTGAGCACCTCACTGAGGTAGTAGACTAGGTGCTAGACCCCGTGGACCTTGTTTTCCTCGGCTCGTTCCACCACGAGCACCGTGCTGACCACCTGGTTGGTGGCGGAGATGTAGAGCAGCAGTGGCTCCTTTTCGTGAGGCGTCACCAGTACTGGCGAGGTGGATAGTAGACATTTAAGGTCTTCTAATGCTTCTTGTGCTTCGCCTGTCCACTCGAACTTGTCAGCTTTGCGGAGAAGTTGGTAGAAGGGCAGTGCCTTTTCGCCCATTCGACTGATGAATCGACTAAGGGCCACGATTTGCCCAGCCAGCTGTTGGACGCTTCTTATGTTCTTCGGCTTCTCCATGGCCAGTATGGCTTTTATTTTCTTTGGGTTCGCCTCGATCCCTCTCATAGAGATGAGATACCCGAGTAATTGCCCAGATGGTACACCGAAGGTGCATTTGTCCGGATTGAGCTTGATCTAGTAGCGGTCTAGGTTGGCAAAGGTTTTGCGTAGATCATCTATTAGCGAGGCTTCCTATTTTGTTTTGATGACAATGTCATCAACATAGACTTGGATATTGCGACCAAGTTGATTCTTGAGGTAGGCCTGCATGCACCGCTGATAGGTGGCTCCTGCATTTTTTAGCCCGAAGGGCATCGTGTTGTAGAAGAACACACCAAAGGGCATCGTAAACGGCGTTTTCTCTTGGTCTTCCTCCTTCATTCGAATTTGATTGTAGCCTGAGTAGGCATCGAGGAAGTAGAGGCGTTCACATCCTGTGGTGGTGTCGATGATTTGGTCGATTCGTGGCAACGGGAAGTGATCCTTTGGGCAGTGCTTATTTAGGGAGGTGAAGTCCACGCACATCCATAGGATATCCGTGTCTTTTTTGGGCACAAGCACTGTGTTGGCGAGCCAGGTGCTTTCCTTGATCTCGCGTATGAAGTTTGCATCGAGGAGTCTGTTGATCTCCATTCTGACCGCTTTTGCTCTTGGTTTAGATAGTCGTCGTGCTTGACTGGCCTTGCGTATGGATTTACATTGAGTGCGTGCTCGGTGAATTCCCTGGCATGTCCGGTGGACACCAGGCGAAGATTTCCCAGTGCTCACGGAGGAATTCGACGAGCACGAGTTCCTATGCGGAACTCAAGTTGTTGGCGATGAGGGTCATCTTGGTCGGGTCCGTTGGGTGGGCCTGGACTTTTTTCGTGTGCACCGACGAGTCGAAGGACAGGTCGGGTGAACTTGGCCTGCTCAGGGGAGGCAGACTGTTGCCTGTCAACTCCTTTAGTCTTACAAGTTCCTCCTGCATGCCGAAGGACTAGGAGATTCTATTGAATTCCCCGTCGCAGCTGTCGGACCTTTCGAATTTGCCATTGATTGTGATTACGCCGTTTGGACCCGACATCTTCATCTGCAGGTAGGCGTAGTGTGGCACTACCATGAACCTCACGAACACGACATGTCCGGGGATGCAGTGATATTGTGAAGGCCAGTAGACGACCTCGAAGTCGATGCGCTCTTGCCGAAAGTTTTGCGGCGTGCCATGCCGAGGTTGATTTTGCCCAGGGGTATACGCCTTTCCCTGGGACGATGCCGTGGAACATCGTGACCGAAACTTCCAGACACGTTAGAGGGATCCTCATCGCACACAAGGTACTCGTGCACATGAGGTTAATGCCGCTGTCGCCATCCATGAAGACGCGACTCATGTCGAAACCCCCAATCTGCGCCTCTGGTACGAGGGGACAGTGGCCTGGACGAGGAACTTGGCGCGGGTGGTCACGCCTATCGAAGGTGATGCAGGAGTCGCTTCCACTGAGGTACTCAGTGGTGGAAGGTGGAGAGTTTATCGCCAAGTTGACTTGGCGAGTGATGGCCTTCTGCACATGATTTGAGGGACGCCCCTTTTGGATCATCCCCATGTTGCCCACGGGTCGTGGGTATGTTTCACTACCGTGATGCTAGACTGGTGCAGCCGCGGGTGGTGGTGGGCCAGGCAGTGGTAGAGGAGTTCCATGTGCCACGGCGCCTGGGGCAGCTCCATATCCCCTGTTGACCATGCCGCGGTTCATCTGAGCCAGGCCTTCATGGAGTTTGAGGAACTCGCGACAGTCCTTGAGAAGGTGGCTTGATTTATTTTTGCCATCATGCTTGTCGATGTAAAAGTACACGTTGCACGGCCCGGACAGTTTGTCCTCGATGGTTGTTGCGGGTGCCTCTTCGCGAGTGCGGCGCTGCCACATCTGCGTGGTTTTCCTGGAGTCATAGTATCCACCGTTGCGATATCCGTTGTTGCAGTTGTCATCGCGTTTGTCGGCATAACCGGCTGCGACCATGTTGACATCATCGCGGTCATCGTAGATGCGCATTCGCTGCTTGCCTCGACGGTCGCGTATGCGCCTGAGGTTGTCATCATCGTCAGAGTAGGTGCGGTTTTTCACCGAGTCTTCTTCGTCAGCCCACCGATTCACGATTTCCATCAGGTGCTCAATTGTTTTGAGCTTCGAGTGGCCTAGCTCCTCCCTGAGCACTATACGGCAAACACCGCCATTAAATGCATCGATTGCGTGGTCCTCCAAGATGTTTTCTACGGAGTTCTTAATGATGGACCATCACTAGATGTATGAGCGCAGCGACTCGCCAGATCTCTGCTGGCAGCTTCTCAGTTCTTCGATTGATGCGGGCCTTTTGTAGGTGCCCTTGAAGTTGCGCACAAAGCTGTAAACCAACTCTTCCCAGCTGCGAATGGATCCACGTGGGAGGTTATTAAGCCACGCACGAGCGGCGCCCTGCAGTTATAGCTTTAGGCATTGCATGACCATGATTTGACTTCCACCGTGTAGCCTGACGGAGGAGATGTGGTCCTCTAGCCAGATCTTTGGGTCTTGTAGGCCGTCAAATTTTGGGTTCTCCAACAGGAGCTTGAACCCTTTAGGCATTCGCTTTTGCCTGATGGCTCTGCTGAAGCATCTGGCGCCGCAGAGTTCAGTCTCGTCCTCTTCGAACGAGCGCGTCTTGCCCTTGATTTGTCAATTTTGCGCTGCATGAGGTCATCACACGCATCGTAGTCGCGATCGTGTCGCCGTGAGTGGCGATGCCGAGATAGATCGTGACTGTCGTCGCTAGACTAGAGCGAGGAATAGCGTTTTGCCAGAGCCTTGCCTTTCTTTGGTTCTGGTGTTAGTTCTTTGTCGAGGGCGGCCTTGATTAGCCCCAGGCCTGCGATCGTAGATCGATGCATGGAAGCTCGCGGATCTCCAGCTAGCGGCTGGTTGTTGAGAAGGTACATGGTGGCCACCGTCACCGCGGCTTGTGGTGTCTTTGGGACCACGTTGCCCCGCATGTCGACTATCATAGAGCTGAAGTCGAGGACTTTTGCAGCTTCTATGCGTTCTTGCTCGGTGATATGGGCCATCCGAGATCGTCTCTTGTTGGCCACGTACTCATTGCCTTTGGAGGAGGATCCTCCGTGGGAGGAGAGCCCAGCTCGTTGAAGACTCGACTCATCCGCCGCCTTTTTACGCGCCTCGAGTTGCACGATTGCATGTAGCTGGAATCTGTATTCCTCCTTTAGTAGCCAATGGTAGCCCATCAGCATGTCCTGCGGCATGTCGGGGGGCAGAGGATTGCCTCGCAGAGCTTCTCGGCAACGGGCCCACTCGTTGTTGTTGAGTTTAATCACGACACGCTCTCCTGTGTGTTCGTTCACCATGGTTGGCGGTTCGACTGCCGCTCCATTGTTGACGGGCGTGCAGTTGCCACCGTTGGTGGGGCCACCGTTGGGCGTGCTGTCGTTGGGTGGTTCAACGCCGTTATGCGGTCCGGTGCCAGATCCGGGGCCAGCGTTTTTGCGATTGGCGGTGGTGTCGCCTGCGTTGATGACTGTGCACATGAAGTGGTTTGGGAAGCTGTTGCTCCTGCAGCTTTCAGATCCAGAGCTGTAGGCTCCGTCTTCAGGGGATAGAACTGTAACACCCCTAGTTCTACTAATAATAATTAGGGTTTGCTTTGTGCATCATGAGCATAACATTTATATCATGGCTTGACAAACATTGCATCAAGAGAAATAAGAAACCCTAAACCCTAATATTTCCCCTCTTTCTTTGAAACTTATTCAAAAGGGTGGCTTTTATATTTTGAAAACTATGCAAAACTTGGAGCCCAAATTGATTATAAGGGCCCCTGAAGTATTTTAATATGTTTACAACAGCTCTTGTATTTTGGAAATATCCAAAACAGATTTGAAGTTCAAACACAAGGAGAAAATGAGAAAAAAAAGGAAAAACAATCTAACTAAAAAAATAGAACCAGGTGAAGCCCAGGCCGGCCCAAACCTCCCTCTTGCTAACCGTCGTCCACGAGCAGCGCCTCGCGGCCCACCTAGCCCATGCGTGGCCCAACCATGGCCCGATACCGTTTTGTCCACCTCCCCTGTTTGTCGTCTTCCTCCCCGACGGAGGAAGCAGGTCGCTGGCACGCCGCCCGCCGTCCGCCATTGTGCGCGCCAAGATGCGTGCCGCCGCTGCCTACAAGACCCTGGACGCGCCACGGAAGAAGCCCTAGCATGCCACTTCTTCCTCTCCCTCGCTCCCGCATCATAGGGTGCAAACCCTAGCCTCGGACCTCGCCGGCGTCCCGCCATTCCCGGCCATCCCGAGCCCATATGAGACCAGTTCTGGAACCGCCGTGCTCCCCTCTTTCTCCTCCCGGAAGGAATCGAGCCGGGGTGATCTGAGTCGAGCCTCACGTCGTCGTCTTCTTCATCACCGACAGAGCTCGCCACCGTTCATGTCGTTGCTCCCGACTTCGTCTCGCCTCCCTGACCCGTCTGCTAGCTTCTCGGTGAGCCCACGGTCCTTGTGGACCTCTTTGATTCGACCCTTCCTCTCTGGTTCGAGCCCTCGCCGTGCGCCACCACCCGCCGCCTCGCAAGCTCGCCGTGGTCACCGCTCCGGTGACCAATAAATGGCGGCGCCACCACTAGCAGTCTCAGCGCGGTGTGCTAAGTCGAACGCGACCCCTCTCGCTCGCTCGCGCGGTCTCAATCGGCGGATCGAGCAGCGATCTGAGGATCAAGCTTCGGCTGACATCAGCATGACGTCATGCCTACGCCATAAGCCCCTTTTCTTTTATTTAAATGTTTTCTGAAAATCATTTCTGTATATATAAATAACTGTGTGGGCCCTATCTATCAGGTTTTTAATATTTTAGAAAATAATTTCTGAAATTATAAAATATATGACATGTGGGTCCAGATGGAAAAATATTTAATATACTCCAAAATGTTTAATTGTTTTAAAATGATTTAAAAATGAATTAAAATTGGGAAAAATCATAACTAATTCATTTTAAGTCAGAAAAATACAAATAATATATCAAAATGTTCAGAAAAATGAGATCTATCTCATAGCATCAAAGTCATGCATCATTGTAACAAATAAAGTGATCTCCTTAGTGAAACCCTAATGAAACCCTCTCATATGCCTCCGGAGTTTATCAGAAGTGCTATCTAGGGCATTCCGACTCCGCTTAAAATGGTTCATATATCTTTAGGGTTTGATGTAACACCTTTAAATATGTCATATCCTCATCCTTGCTTGAGAATTGCACAAGTGCCATGTGTTGATTGTCGCTTTCCTTTCCGGTGTTTCTACTTCTTCTCGGTAGACCTCGGAGTTGATGTGAGCAACAAGATCGAGTCCAAGATTGAAGATCGAGATCAACACCATCGAAGGTTATCAACGAGTGACGCCAATCAGATGAACCTGAAGTTCTATATCTGAGTATCAATAGGCAAAGGCAAGCAAAACCCCACACATGATATAATCCTATGCTTTCAAAGTATTTTATTCTTGCCATGTGCATACGATTCCAAAGTATTTTACGATAGTTAGTTTAATCATATCTGATGCATGTTCCCCTTTGTAGCCTATATTTCCCGATCCACTGCTCCTAGCATAACTAGGGTTTGGCTTATGAGCTTCGCTAGAGCCGTTATATCTTTTGTGCTTAGCCAAGCTTAGTTGTTACCACTGATCCATTCGGTCGATGAATCAGAGCTGTGAATGAACCTAGTTGGATAGGATGACGTGGTATGATTAGAGATGAAAGTTAAACATGCTAAGGCTTGTATGGGAGGCCACGTCGGGTTGTGGTTTTTGCAGTCCCATACTTGCCACTACTAGGACCTGAGTTCTTGCCTCTTGAACCAAGACGAGCGTACAACCACACGGGGGCCTAGAAACCCCCTCGACCAACTAACTTGCCTAGTAGATTCCATGAGTCACATAGTTCGGGTGTTACATTCGACATATGCATTCTGGTTGTTCTCAAAGGAGGTGGAGGAGGTGCATTCATACAGGTAGGTAAGCGTGGGCGGGAACAAGAGAGGCACGACCTCTGTAATCTTGGTCCCCGCACACATCTCTAGGGACCGGCTTCAGGACTTGACCCGTTACGGCGGCGTCTCCTTAGGGCGTGACTCATGGTCTCAGTGAAAGCAAGGTAAAGGTCGTGGTCAACACTCTCTGCTAGCCTTCCAAGGAAGAGGGCTAATCTTAAGTGGCATTAAGAATCGGTTGGTACGTGTGGGTAAAGTTGTGAACCCCTGCAGGGTATTAATCTTTTCGAAAAGGCGTGTCCACGGTTATGGACGACTTGGGAACGGACGTGATGATCATAGAAAACTATAACCTAATCGTAAAACTTGGCAAGTAAAGTAATGTGTGCTTGAGGATGCTTCCTTAGGGATCGAGGGGGTGATCCTAGTTGGTAGGTTCAGCTGATAAAGTTTCGGTGGATATCAAAAGAAGATCAAAGCTAGAGATATCATTTTCTTATCCCCTTTTAAAAGGTTCTATTTAGTCGAGCTTCTCCTCTCTCTTTTACAAAGAAAGTTAGCTTTATGCAAAATAACCCCACCAGCCATAAGTCTTGCGGAGTACACCCTGTACTTAGCCTTGCTTTGTTGATACTTTTGCAGCAGGTAAGTGTTCCCATAGAAGATGAGTTCTTTACAGCATCGACATCGAAGAGTAGCTTGGGGTTCCCGGTCGGCAGCCTGGAATCTATTGATTGGGACGTCATCATTATGGTTCAGGCCTCTTAGGCCATTTGTTAAGTTTGCTATACTTAATAGTATAATTTGCCTTCCGTTGTTTGATGTTTGTGGTCAGTGACCTCTGCTTGTAATAATTTTTGTGTCGTAGGGTCGCTGTAATGTTACCGATTCTCTCTTTGTACGCTTCTGAGATTTAGGTTAGGTTATATCAGACAGAGATCTGGGATTTGTCTAGCCTTAATATTGGGGGGTGTCACATAGATGCAGCAGCGTCCGAGTTAGAGGGTCTGACCGGTGAAGCCCGACAAAGGCAAAAAGAAAGAGTTATTGAGTTAATGAAAATTGCAAACAAGCAGAATAAGGAATTTCTCAAGGCAAACCCATCAAGGGCAGGAGGTTCCTGGGTCGTTCATTTGGCCGAGGGCGCTCCATCAAAATCCATCGGGGCATCATCATCCCTTGGTGAAGGCCCACAAAGAGAAGAGGTGGTAACCTCTGGGAGAAAAAACAAGAAGATGGTCCCTTATGACTCGGCAAGGGCATGGAAAGGAAAAGCAATACAACGCGATGAAGATCGCCATAGTGCTAGCCGAGGTGAATGTGGACGAGGAAATCATGGCCAAGGCCATGCAGGTCAGGGAAACACTGGGCACGGTAATGTCGGGCATTTTAACTCGGCAGGAGTTGGACCGAATCCACCTCGGCAGCACCAACAACAGTATGTACCTTGGTAAGAGCAAAGTGTCGGCCCAGCTATGCAACAACAATAGGTTCACCCTGGTCACAACATATATGATGACGGTTATTCGGCTATGGCCAATGTTGGGTTTCCCAGGCCGGACCTTCATGTGATAGGGTCACGACTGGGAAATAGGAACCTACAACGAGACGATGCAAGATTGAAGCTAGACCAGATTTATAGGTCGTAAATGATGGAAGGATAAGGTCCTCCGGGCCCGGCGTGCTTTGGACCTCGAATGCCGAACTTCTAGTTGGCCAGAGGAACAAAGATATATGATGGTAGTACCAAGCCAGAAGATTGGTTTATTGATTATGCCACCGCAGTGAACATTGTGATGGGTAATCTGAGATATGTACCGCAGATGCTAGAGGGACCAGCAAGAGTTTGGCTGAATAATCTACCACTAGGAAGTATCAATTGTTGGCTGGATTTTGAGGAGATGTTTATCAGCAACTTCACCAGTACTTACAAGAGGCCGAATAGGCCCCAACAACTGGCAATGTGTTGGCAGAAGCCGAATGAGACAGACCGTGAGTTTCTAACTCGATGGTGCAACATGCGGAACTCATGCGAAGGAGTAGTCGAGTCACAAACAATTGCCTGGTTTGCACAGGGGTGCAGGTATGGAAGTGTGTTATGGCAAAGGTTTTAAAGAGATATGCCAACTACATTGGCTGAGACAATTAGAATCGCCGACTCATATGCACTGGGTGATCCAACACACCCTCGGCTTGTGTCAAATGAGTCAAATGAGGAATATTACCCCCATGATGGAGCTGGGTCATCCCGGTGAAATGATTTCCAGGGTAAGAGAAGAGATGAAAGGCCAGATTACAAATATGGCTCGCATCATGTCGCTGTTGTGGACCAAAATCAACCTAGAGCTGGGAGTATCCAGCGACAAAACAGTGGTGGCCAACAGAGGGCACAAAAAAATGATGGGAAGAAGCCTTGGACTAGTGAACAGAAAAAGCAATGGCAAGAAACAAAAGATAGGTGCTGGCATGTGGTTGACATGGGAGCTTCTTCTTCTTCATTCCCCGACAACAGCGCCAGTAAGTTAGCTTGATGGCCCAAAATATCGAGCTCGTTGGGGAACCCCAAGAGGAAGGTATGATGAGCACAACAGTAAGTTTTCCCTCGATTATGAAACCAAGGTTATCGAACCAGTAGGAGCAAGGAAACACCTCCAAGGTGTTGTTTCCAACTCGGAATCCTACACAACACAACCACAGAACTTTGTCCCTAACTTACAGTGAGGTTGTCAATCTCACTGATTTTGCTGAAAACAAAGGATTAAACGTATTGTGTGGAAGAAAGTAATAGCTTGCAGAAAGTAAATAGAAACAGTAAACAGTTGTAGAATGGTGGTAAAAGACAGGATCGGGGTCCATAGTTCACCAGTGGTGATTCTCCTTAAGATAGATGACATGTTGGGTGAACAAATTACAGCGGGGCAATTGACAAACATCAAGAAAGCATACATGCATATACTAATCATCTTGACTCCTTTGAGATTCGATTCGGCATTACAACATTATACATAGACCGTAATCCAACTGCATCTATGACTAATAATCCAACTTCAGGTTATCATCCGAACCCCCTCCAGTATTAAGTTGCAAGCAACAGATAATTGCATTATGCATTGCGTGTAAAGTAAACAATATGATTGTTCTATGAACAAAGGATTGTTATTTTCTCCCTAGTAGCAACAACACATCTAGTACCTTAGGGATTTCTGTCACTTCCCCAGATTACTAGAGGCATGAACCCACTATCGAGCATAAATACTCCCTCTTGGAGTTGCTAGCATCTACTCGGCCAAGATATCTACTAACAACAGAGAGCATGTAAGATCACAAATAACAAAGACATGATAGAATCAATAATCAATCTGAAATAGCATCTCAATATCCATCGGATCCCATCTAGCTACTACATGGACCTGTAGTCCAAGGATGAACTACTCACGCATCACACCGGAGGTTGCATGGTGATGAAGAAGGCCTCTAGGGTGAATTGTCCCCTCCGACAGGGTGCCGGGAAGAGCTTCAGATCCCTCCTGGTCTAGGGATGGAGATGAAGGTGGCTACAGTCTTTCGTAGAATTTTGATCGGGTCCTTAGGGTTTTTGTATCGGAGGCAATATATAGGCGAAAGGGGAGGCCAAGGGGGTGCCCTAGGCGGCCACACCACCCCCTGACGCGGGCCAGTCCTAGCCGCACGGCCAGGTGGTGTGGCCGGCCTCTAGCCCCCTCTCTGTCTCGTCTTCTGGCTCCGTGTCCCCCTTGGTGAAATATTAACTTTGGCTTTTGTCCCGTCCAATTCCGAGAATATTCATTTTCTGACTTTCCTGGAACCAAAAATAGCAAAAAACATGCAGCTGGCACTATGACATCTTGTTAATAGGTTAGTCCAAGAAAGTGTATAAAAATACTCCAAAGTGTGGAAAAAACATAAGAAAGTAGATATAAACCAAGCATGGAACATCAAAAATTATAGATACGTTAGCAACGTCTCAACATCCCCAAGCTTAACTCCTGCTCGTCCCGAGTAGATAAGTGAAAAAAAGAAAGAATAATTTTTGAGGTGACATGGACCATCATAAACTTTATAAAAGTATTTGTAAAACATTGATAACTAGGATCATAGTACTTCAACATAGCATGAAAGATATAGTTCTAACAATAAGACATAGCAACTATGTTGTAACATGAAAAGACATAAACAAAAGATTCATGAATAACAATGCTTTGAAAGACGTTTGTTTGTTTCACATAAAGAAAACATAATGAGAATGGTATTCAGCTTGTCCTTCATAGAGTAGCAAAACATAATTGCATAGGACACCTTCAAAGTTCATAAGGGTGACTAGATACAAATAGTTTAAGAACAAGCAATATCAAAGTTATGCATCAATCAACAAGTCTTGGGACAATGCACATTAAACTAAGAATGGCCACTATGCTCTCTCAATAGGTGCATAAAGATAGAAGATGGAGACTCAATATAAAAGTAAAAGAAAGGCCTTCATAGAAGGAAGTAGGGATTCAAGTCTCATAAAGAGCTTCCAAAAATTATGGTACTTATTAGCTTTCAGCTCTCATTGCCCCTATCATAAGCATCTTTAGGTGATTAAGGTTAAAGTGACACAACTAAGAGGATATGCTTGACAAGTTATAAGTTGAAATCTCATGCCCCTTTCTTATGAGTACCGAACCTCATGCTACTCAACTTTAGTCACAAGTAAGATCTTGTCATTGTAAGTACATATGTATCATAGAGAACCGCCAACGGGGTACCCCTTGCACATAATACAGGAGTTATCCCATAATCAAAATGACAAGGCAAGCAGACAATGAGCATCGCAACGATCTTTTTATTTGCTATTTGCATAGGTTTTTATTGAGCATGCTTCATAGAGTGCTCATTATGGTTATGCTGCAAGTTTCCACCATGATTAGGCATGGGTTAGGCTAGCGGCCCAGGCGTTTCTCTAATACACATACAAACTCCATGATCTTACAAGTTCCACTTTTATTTCACACCGCCGGGATCCATAAGCAAAAGAATCATGATATCAACGGAATATAAGTTCAATGTTGAAAGCGTTCCCCATGATACATGGGTCTGCTAACTTCAACTTATAAAGCGCAAGCATATACGCAACAAAGATGGACACAATGGTTCAAGTTTATTAAGTGCAAGAAAGTAAAGTTTGCCATCAAGTTCGTGAGAGCTTTAATCACTAATTTTCACATAACAAGTTTAATTCGGAAGGTAGATAAAATCATGAATATACTTGGAATAGAAAATGCTAATAGGTAGGTATGTTGGACTCTTTGGAATAACTTGGTTTTATTTAGAATTGGAACTCATACTTGGTTATGGAGGCTAGCAAAAGACTGGGAGCGACCAACTAAGAGAGCAATAATGGACATAATCATGCAAAGCGACAAAACATCAGTAATTAAAGCATAAGTTGATATTACAAGTCGAAAACTAAAGGATCATAAAGGCTATGGTGACTTGGGATAGTCATAACATGGTGTGAGCATGCACCAAGTAAACCCAAATTAAGCATCAAAGGAGAATACCACAATACTATGCTTTAATATGCTAAAACAACGCATGATTCTTTCAAGGCACATTAAGCAATCTCAATTGTTTATAACAAGTCATGCTACAGAAAAAAATCACTAAGCATAAATACAAAACAATATCAAGCATGACATGACAAAGCATAGGCCATAGTCAAAAACAAGCTCCTTTTACCACTTAAGCATGAACTTTTCCTACTCTTTTCCAATCCAAACCAAACTTATTTGAAAACTAATGTATGAATGAGGGGGTCCAACCAATTTATTCAAGCAAACCAAGCAAACTAAGGAAACGAAAAACCAAAAACCAAAACGAAAACGCTCCAAGAACAACACAACTGTGCATGAAACAATAAAAATGAAGTGTTTGGAAGAAATTTGAGATTTTTAGTGATGAAGAAGGGGATGCCTTGGGCATCCCAAAGTGTTGACGCTTGTACTTCTTGGATATTTCTTGGGGTGACACGGGTGGCATCCCGAAGCTTGAGCTTTAGTCCATTCTTCATCTCATTACATCATTCTTTCCATACACCTGAAATTTTTCCTTCATACAAAACTTCACACAATCTTTATTAGCAACATTAGTACACTCAAGATAATAAGTCTTTGGGTTAAGTTCCAACACCAATAAAACTTCCATTAAAACACAAGATACTGTAGCACTTCCCTCAAAAAGCTCAATTCCCCAAAAAGAACCCAAAAAGGAATCAACAAGAAGCAAATGCAAATAATGGCAGAAATCTGTCAAAACAGACCAGCAGGTCAAAACCAATTTTTTTGAAGACCTTCTGTTGCTCAAATTGAAAAGTGTTGAACTAACGAAAGTTAGATAACAACCTGGGGCAGAAGCACAAAGATTCACAGCTCAAGCCGGCGTACAGAGTTTATACACAATTTTTTACAGCGAAGCACAAAAATCTGTTTCGGGACAGCAACCTTCCCAAGCATTACTTCTCTCTCATTAGAGGTTACTCTTGGCACAAAAAGCAAATAAAAAGGATAAGGAGATGTTATTAGAGAGGTAATAACTTTCAAGACTCATCTAAAACTTTCGGGTTATCTCCCAATAAGTACTTTTCTTTAACGCCTTTAAGTTAGGCATAAGAAGCAAGAAAAGAATCAAGTGTTCTCAAATGAAGAAGCATTAAGAGCAAATTTTGTTTTCATAGGAGAAGCAAAAGGAATCTTCTCTATCTTCTTAGGGAAGTGTTCTATACCTTTCTTGAGTGGGAGTTGATATTTAATGGTGCTTTCTTTCATATCAATAATGGCACCAACAGTTCTAAGAAAAGGTCTTCCCAAAGTAATAGGACAAGAAGCATTGCATTCAACATCCAAAACATAGAAATCAACAGGGACATAAGAATTGTTAACCATAATAATAACATCATTAATACTCCCCATGAGTTTCTTTTTAGCATTATCATCAAGTGGGACATTTAAATAACAATCTTCCAATGGTGGCAAATCAAGCATTTCATAAATCCTTCTAGGCATAATAGAAACACTACTATCAAGATCACATAAAGCTTTGAAATCAAAATCATTTACTTTCATATTAATGATGGGTTCCCAACCATCTTCTAATTTCATAGGAATAGAAATTTTATGTTTCATATTTTCTTCTTTATTTTTTATGAGAGCATCAGTAATGTGTTTTGTAAAAGCCATATTCATAGCACTAGCATTAGTACTTTTAGCAAGCTTTTGTAGGAACATAATAACTTCAGAGATGTTGCAACCATCAAGATCAAAATCAGAATTATCATCTAAAGTAGTAGAGCTATTGTTCCCCATGTTTCTAAGAATTTCAGCATTTTATTAGAAAAGGTTCCATTGGGTTTATTAGCTTCAACATTAGTGGTATTGATAGTAGAAACACAAATATTTCTAGCAATTTCATCTTGTCTTTCCCACTTAGCATGCAATTCAGCTAATAGTCTAACATTTTCATCAATTCTAACTTGTATGGCATTAGTAGCAGCAAAGGGATTCTCAATAGTTTCAGGTTTAGCAGCCATTTTATTCAAAGAAGATTGTGCTTCAGCCAATGATGCTATGTTTCTTTCAGCATTAGAGAGTTTTTCCTCAATAGTTTTATTGAAAGCAGTTTGTTTACTAATAAAATCTTTAAGCATAAATTCAAGTTCAGAGGGTGCACCCCTGTTGACCATGTCGCGGTTCATCTGAGCCAGGCCTTCATGGAGTTTGAGGAACTCGCGACAGTCCTTGAGAAGGTGGCTTGATTTATTTTTGCCATCATGCTTGTCGATGTAAAAGTACACGTTGCACGGCCCGGACAGTTTGTCCTCGATGGTTGTTGCGGGTGCCTCTTCGCGAGTGCGGCGCTGCCACATCTGCGTGGTTTTCCTGGAGTCATAGTATCCACCGTTGCGATATCCGTTGTTGCAGTTGTCATCGCGTTTGTCGGCATAACCGGCTGCGACCATGTTGACATCATCGCGGTCATCGTAGATGCGCATTCGCTGCTTGCCTCGACGGTCGCGTATGCGCCTGAGGTTGTCATCATCGTCAGAGTAGGTGCGGTTTTTCACCGAGTCTTCTTCGTCAGCCCACCGATTCACGATTTCCATCAGGTGCTCAATTGTTTTGAGCTTCGAGTGGCCTAGCTCCTCCCTGAGCACTATACGGCAAACACCGCCATTAAATGCATCGATTGCGTGGTCCTCCAAGATGTTTTCTATGGAGTTCTTAATGATGGACCATCACTAGATGTATGAGCGCAGCGACTCGCCAGATCTCTGCTGGCAGCTTCTCAGTTCTTCGATTGATGCGGGCCTTTTGTAGGTGCCCTTGAAGTTGCGCACAAAGCTGTAGACCAACTCTTCCCAGCTGCGAATGGATCCACGTGGGAGGTTATTAAGCCAAGCACGAGCGGCGCCCTGCAGTTATAGCTTTAGGCATTGCATGACCATGATTTGACTTCCACCGTGTAGCCTGACGGAGGAGATGTGGTCCTCTAGCCAAATCTTTGGGTCTTGTAGGCCGTCAAATTTTGGGTTCTCCAACAGGAGCTTGAACCCTTTAGGCATTCGCTTTTGCCTGATGGCTCTGCTGAAGCATCTGGCGCCGCAGAGTTCAGTCTCGTCCTCTTCGAACGAGCGCGTCTTGCCCTTGATTTGTCAATTTTGCGCTGCATGAGGTCATCACACGCATCGTAGTCGCGATCGTGTCACCGTGAGTGGTGATGCCGAGATAGATCGTGACTGTCGTCGCTAGACTAGAGCGAGGAATAGCGTTTTGCCAGAGCCTTGCCTTTCTTTGGTTCTGGTGTTAGTTCTTTGTCGAGGGCGGCCTTGATTAGCCCCAGGCCTGCGATCGTAGATCGATGCATGGAAGCTCGCGGATCTCCAGCTAGCGGCTGGTTGTTGAGAAGGTACATGGTGGCCACCGTCACCGCGGCTTGTGGTGTCTTTGGGACCACGTTGCCCCGCGTGTCGACTATCATAGAGCTGAAGTCGAGGACTTTTGCAGCTTCTATGCGTTCTTGCTCGGTGATATGGGCCATCCGAGATCGTCTCTTGTTGGCCACGTACTCATTGCCTTTGGAGGAGGATCCTCCGTGGGAGGAGAGCCCAGCTCGTTGAAGACTCGACTCATCCGCCGCCTTTTTACGCGCCTCGAGTTGCACGATTGCATGTAGCTGGAATCTGTATTCCTCCTTTAGTAGCCAATGGTAGCCCATCAGCATGTCCTGCGGCATGTCGGGGGGCAGAGGATTGCCTCGCAGAGCTTCTCGGCAACGGGCCCACTCGTTGTTGTTGAGTTTAATCACGACACGCTCTCCTGTGTGTTCGTTCACCATGGTTGGCGGTTCGACTGCCGCTCCATTGTTGACGGGCGTGCAGTTGCCACCGTTGGTGGGGCCACCGTTGGGCGTGCTGTCGTTGGGTGGTTCAACGCCGTTATGCGGTCCGGTGCCAGATCCGGGGCCAGCGTTTTTGCGATTGGCGGTGGTGTCGCCTGCGTTGATGACTGTGCACATGAAGTGGTTTGGGAAGCTGTTGCTCCTGCAGCTTTCAGATCCAGAGCTGTAGGCTCCGTCTTCAGTGGCCAGGTCACCTAGATCGGATCCATGACTGTTGTCGCTATCCATGCTCCTAGCTGTTGCTGAGGCGTTGATCTCGCTGAGGGTGCCGATTGGTGGCGGGAACCACAATGCTGGAGCAATCGCGGGTGCCGTCGGCTGGTCAGGCATGCGAAGCGTGCCCATCTGACCAACCTGGAAGCGGAAGCTCCCAATCGCCAGACTGATTCCATCGCCCACGGACTCGAAATCCGGGCGAGTGGCCAACGAGTGGACGGTGAAGTCAAACACGTCGAAGAGCTGGTGAACCTCCGTTGTTGCAGAGTTATAGATCATGGTTGATGGGGCCGAAGAAGCCGTGACATCAGCACTCCCAATTCCCACAGACGGTGCCAATTGATGAGGGTTTAACTCGTCAATGCCCATTGTTATGGGCTTGGGTTTTGGAGAAGGAGGGAGCGCTAGAGGCATCAGTCGGCTAGCAAACAAGCACACAGGGACGCAAGTTTTACCCAGGTTCAGGCCTCGTAGAGGTCCCTACTCTTCCTTGTCTGCTCTTGGAATCAACGAAGGAATCGAAGATTACAGGGGCACAGATGCAATCTGACACGAGTTGTGGAAACTAGGGTTGCGTGTGTCCTCCTCGCCGCCTCCTCCTAGCCTTTATATAGATAGGCTAGGTCTCGGGTAGCAGGTCGAGTCGGTTACAGATTAGGGTTTTCCCTTTAAACTTTCTGTCTTAAACTTCATCTTGTCTCGCAAGCAATCGAGAGTCCATGGGCCACTCAAATTCTTCATTTGGGCCTTGGCAACGCCGTGGGCTTCCGCCATATCTAGACCGTATATATTGAACTCGAGTACCCGTAGGGTATACCCATGTCAGGAAGAAACCTGAGATTTTTATTGATGAAGAAGGGGATGCCTTGGGCATCCCCAAGCTTTGACGCATGTACTTCTTGGATATTTCTTGGGTTGACATGGGTGGCATCCTCAAGATTGAGCTTTAGTCCGTTCTTCATCTCATTACATCACTATTTCCTTACACCTGAATTTTTTCCTTCATACAAAACTTCACACAATCTTTATTACCAACATTAGTGTACTCAAGATAATAAGTCTTTGGGTTCAGTTTCAACACCAATAAAACTTCCATTAAAACACAAGCTACTGTAGCACTTCCCTTAAAAATCTCAATTCCCCAAAAAGAACCCAAAAAGGAATCAATAAGAAGCAAACGCAAATAATGGCAGAAATCTATTAAAACATACCAGCAGGTAAAAACCAATTTTTTCAAAGACCTTCTGTTGCTCAAATCGAAAAGTTTTGAACTAACGAAAGTTGTATAACAACCTGGGGAAGAAGCACAAAACATTACAGCTCAAACCAACATACAGAGATTTTACACGAATTTTTTACAGCGAAGCACAAAAATTTGTTTCGGGACAACAACTTTCCCAAGCATTACTTCTCTCTCATTAGAGGTTACTCTTGGCACAAAAGGCAAATAAAAAGGATAAGGAGCGGTTATTACAGAGGTAATAACTTCCAAGAATCATCTAAAACTTTTGGGTTATCTCCCAATAAGTACTTTTCTTCAACGCCTTTAAGTTAGGCATAAGAAGCAAGAAAAGAATCAAGTGTTCTCAAATGAAGAAGCATTAAGAGCAAATTTTGTTTTCATAGGAGAGGCAAAAGTAATCTTCTCTCTCTTCTTAGGGAAGTGTTCTATACCTTTATTGAGTGGAAATTGATATTTAATGGTGCCTTCTTTCATATCAATAATGGCACCAACAGTTCTAAGAAAAGGTCTTCCCAAAGTAATAGGACAAGAAACATTGCATTCAACATCCAAAACATAGAAATCAACAGGGACATAGGCATTGTTAACCATAATAAGAACATCATTAATACTCCCCATGAGTTTGCTTTTAGCATTATCATCAAGTGGGACATTTAAATAACAATCTTCCAATGGTGGCAAATCAAGCATATCATAAATCCTTCTAGGCATAATAGAAACACTACTATCAAGATCACATAAAGCTTTGAAATCAAAATCATTTACTTTTATATTAATGATGGGTTCCCAACCATCTTCTAATTTCATAGGAATAGAAGCTTTATGTTTCATATTTTCTTCTTTAATCTTTATGAGAGCATCACTAATGTGTTTTGTAAAGGCCATATTCATAGCACAAGCATTAGGACTTTTAGCAAGCTTTTGTAGGAACATAATAACTTCAGAGATGTTGCAACCATCAAGATCAAAATCAGAATTATCATCTAAAGTAGTAGAGCTATTGTTCCCCATGTTTCTAAGAATTTCAGCATTTTATTAGAAAAGGTTCCATTGGGTTTATTAGCTTCAACATTAGTGGTAGTGATAGTAGAAACACAAATATTTCTAGCAATTTCATCTTGTCTTTCCCACTTAGCATGCAATTCAGCTAATAGTCTAACATTTTCATCAATTCTAACTTGTATGGCATTAGTAGCAGCAAAGGGATTCTCAATAGTTTCAGGTTTAGCAGCCATTTTATTCAAAGAAGATTGTGCTTCAGCCAATGATGCTATGTTTCTTTCAGCATTAGAGAGTTTTTCCTCAATAGTTTTATTGAAAGCAGTTTGTTTACTAATAAAATCTTTAAGCATAAATTCAAGTTCAGAGGGTGCACTCCTATTATTGTTGTAGGAATTTCCATAAGCATTACCATTATTGGGAGGATATGGCCTATAGTTATTATTACCAAAATTGTTCCTATAGGCATTGTTGCTAAAATTATTATTTTTTATCAAGTTCAAATCAACGTGCTCTTCTTGAGCAACCAAAGAGGCTAAGGGAACATGGTTTGGATCAATATGAGCTTTCCCATTAACAAGCATAGACATAATAACATCAATTTTATCACTCAAGGAGGAGGTTTCTTCAACAGAATTTACCTTCTTACCTTGTGGAGCTCTCTCAGTGTGCCATTCAGACTAGTTAACCATCATATTATCCAGAAGCTTTGTTGCAGTACCCAAAGTAATGGTCATAAAGGTACCTCCAGCAGTAGAATCCAGTAGATTTCTTGAAGAATAATTTAGTCCTGCATAAAAGGTTTGGATAATCATCCAAGCAGCGAGTCCATGAGTGGGGCAATTCTTTACCAAATATTTCATTCTTTCCCAAGCTTGAGCAACATGTTCATTATCAGATTGTTTAAAATTCATTATTTCACTTCTCATAGATATAATCTTAGCAGGAGGATAGTATTTTTCCAATGAAAGCATCTTTGCATTTAGTCCAAGAATCAATACTATTTCTAGTTAGGGATTGCAACCATTCTTTAGCTTTTCCTCTCAAAGAGAAAGGAAACAATTTAAGCTTAATAATATCTCCATCTATATCCCTATGCTTTTGCATCTCACAAAGTTCAACAAAGTTATTTAGATGAGCAGCAGCATCTTCAGTACCAATTCCAGAAAATTGTTCTCTCATAACAAGATTGAGTAAAGAAGGTTTAATTTCAAAGAAAGTAGCTTCAGGAATAGGTGGAGCAATAGGTGTGCAGATGAAATCATTGTTGTTGGTGCTAGTGAAGTCACACGACTTAGTGTTTTCAAGAGTAGTCATTTTTTTGTGTTTTTAATAAAGAAAGCAAACTAGTACAACTAATTTTTGTGTGTTTTTGATAAAAAAACAAGTAAACAAAACAGAAATAAACTAAGCAAAACAAAATAAAACAAAGTAAAGAGATTAGTTATGAGGGACTCCCCTTGTGAAGTTGTCCTTGACTCCCTGGCAACGGTGCCAGAAAAATAGCTTGATGGCCTAAAATATATCGATCTTGCTGGGGAACCCCAAGAGGAAGGTATGATGAGCACAACAGCAAGTTTTCCCTCAGTTATGAAACCAAGGTTATCGAACCAGTAGGAGAAAGGAAACACCTCCAAGGTGTTGTTTCCAACTTGGAATCCAGCACACAACCATAGAACTTTGCCCCCAACTTATAGTGAGGTTGTCAATCTCACCGGTTTTGCTGAAAACAAAGGATTAAACGTATTGTGTGGAAGATAGTAATAGCTTGCAGAAATTAAATAGAAAACAGTAAATAGCTTTGTAGATTGATGGTAAAAGAAAGGACCGGGGTCCATAGTTCACCAGTGGTGATTCTCCTTAAGATAGATGACATGTTGGGTGAACAAATTACAGCGGGGCAATTGATAAACATCGAGAAAGCATGCATGCATATACTAATCATCTTGACTCCTATGAGATTTGATTGGGAATTACAACATTATACATAGACCATAATCCAACTACATCTATGACTAATAATCCACCTTCAGGTTATCATCCGAACCCTCTCCAGTATTAAGTTGCAAGCAACAGATAATTGCATTAAGCATTGCGTGTAAAGTAAACAATATGATTGTTCTATGAAGAAAGGATTGCCATTTTCTCCCTAGTAGCAACAACACATCTAGTACCTTAGAGATTTTTGTCACTTCCCCAGATTACTAGAGGCATGAACCCACTATCGAGCATAAATACTCCCTCTTGGAGTTGCAAGCATCTACTCGGCCAAGATATCTACTAACAACAGAGAGCATGCAAGATCACAAATAACAAAGACATGATAGAATCAATAATCAATCTGAAATAGCATCTCAATATCCATCGGATCCCCGCAAACACAACATGTAAGATTACAAATAGATGGTCTTGATCATGATCGGATCTCACAAGATCTAAACATGATAGCACAAAGGAGGAGAACCAACCATCTAGCTACTACATGGACCCGTAGTCCAGGGATGAACTACTCACGCATCACACCGGAGGCTTGCATGGTGATAAAGAAGGCCTCCAGGGTGAATTCTCCCCTCCATCAGGGTGCCAGGAAGAGCTTCAGATCCCTCCTGATCTAGGCATGGAGATGATGGCGGCTACAGACTCTTTCGTGGATTTTTTACCGGGTACTTAGAGTTTCTGTATTGGAGGCGATATATAGGCAAAAGGGGAGGCCGAGGGGGTGCCCTAGGCGGCCACAACACCCCCTGGCACGGGCCAGGCCTAGCCACGTGACCAGGTGGTGTGGCCGGCCTTTATCCCCTCTCCGTCTCGTCTTCTGGCTCCGTGTCCCCCTCGGTGAAATATTGACTCTAGCTTTTGTCCCGTGCAATTCCGAGAATATTCATTTTCTGACTTTCCTGGAACCAAAAACAGCAGAAAATAGGCAGCTGGCACTGTGGCATCTTGTTGATAGGTTAGTCCAAGAAAGTGTATAAAAATACTCCAAAGCGTGGACAAAACATAAGAAAGTAGATATAAAATAAGCATGGAACATCAAAAATTATAGATACGTTAGCAACATATCACCCATCCTATAGAGTCAGGGTTGTTAAGGATGTGGTTCAGCACGGCGTCGTTCACCATGACTATGGGGTGCTCTTGGAAGTAGTGGCACACTCGTTATGTTGTCATGAATATACCGTAGGCCATCTTCTGGTAATGCGGGTACCGCTGTTTCGTTGGTGTCAGGACCTTGCTGAGGTAGGGCACTGCACCCCATGGATCTTGTTGTCTTCGTATTGTTCTACCACCAACACGGTACTGACCACCTGGTTGGTGGCGGAGATGTATAGCAACATTGGCTCCTTTTCCCTGGGGTTACCAGCACATGTGAGGTGGATAGTAGGTGCTTGAGATCGTCGAATGTTTTTGCGCCTCATACGTCCACTCGAATTTCTCAGTTTTGCGGAATAGCTGGTAGAATGGTAGTGCCTTCTCTCCCATTCGGCTGATGAATCAACTGAGCTCCGTGATTCGCCCGGCCAGTTGTTGGACGCCTTTTACGTTCTTTGGCTTCTTCATGGCCAGTATGGCTCGTATCTTCTTCGGGTTGGCCTCGATTCCCCTGGCGGATATGAGGTACCCGAGTAATTGCCTATATGGCACGCTGAAGGCGCACTTCTCTGAATTTAGCTTGATCTAGTAGTGGTCGAGGTTATCGAATGTCTCGCGAAGATCATCGATGAGTGTAGATTCCTCCTTGGTTTTGACAATGATGTCTTCGACATAAACTTGGATGTTTCGACCAAGCTGGTTTTTGAGGCAGGCCTGCATACACCATTGATAAGTGGCTCCTACGTTCTTCAGCCTGAAGGGCATTGTTGTGTAGCAATAAATGCCAAAGGGCGTGATGAAGGCCATCTTCTCCTAGTCCTCCTCCTTCATTCGAATATGATGGTAGCCTGAGTAGGCGTCGAGGAAGCAGAGGCGTTTGCATCCCGCGGTGGAGTTGATTATCTCGTCAATCCGCGGTAATGGGAAGTGGTCCTTTGGAAGTGCTTGTTAAGGGAAGTGAAGTCCAGGCACATCCGCGGGATATCCGTGTCCTTTTTAGGAACGAGCACGGGGTTGGCTGCCCAGGTGCTTTCCTTTATTTCCCGTATAAAATCGGCGTCGAGGAGTCTGTTGACTTCCATGCCGACTGCCTTTGCCCTTGGTTCTGACAGTCAACACATCGAATGCTTTACTGGTCTTGCATCTGGATTCACGTTGAGTGCGTGCTCGGCGAATTCCCTAGGAACTCTTTGCATGTCCGCTGGACACCAGGCGAAGATCTCCCAGCACTCACGGAGGAATTCGATGAGCGTGAGTTCCTATGCGGGACTCAAATTTTTGGCGATGAGGGCCATCTTGCTCGGGTCTGTTGGGTGGGCCTAGACCACCTTGGTGTTCACCAACAAGTCGAAGGACTGGTCAGGTGCGTTAGGCTTGCTCACATGAGGAAGTCTGTTGTCTGTCAACTCCTTGAGTCTTGCCAGCTCTTCTTGCATGCCGAAGGATTGGGAGATTCTGTTGAATTCCCTCTCGTAGCTATCTAATTTGGTGAAGCTCCTGCTGATGGTGATAATGATGTTGGGTCCTGGCATCTTCATCTGCAAGTAGGCGTAGTGTGGGACCGCCATGAACCTCACGAACGCGACACTTCCGAGGATTGTGTTGTATTGCGAGGGTCAGTCGACCACCTCGAATTCGAGGTGTTCTTGTCGAAAGTTTGCGGGCATGATGAAGATGATGTCCAGATTGATTTTTCCCAAGGGGTGTACGCCTTTCCCTGGGACGATGCCATGGAAGGTTATTTTGGATGCCTCCAAGAAGGAGAGGGGGATCCACATGGTGCACCGGGTGCTGGCGAACATGAGGTTGATGCCACTGTCGCCATCCATGAAGACTCGACTCATCTCGTAGCCAACAACCTACGCCTCGAGTATCAAGGGGGGATGGCCTGGGTGAGGGATTTGGCGTGGGTGGTCACTCTTGTCAAAGGTGATGCAGGACTCCCGCTGAGGTACTCAGTAGTCGAGGATGGAGAGTTGACGACCAAATTGATTTGGCGAATGATTGACTTCTGCGTCCTATTGGAGGGGCGTCCCTTCTGGATCATACCCATGTTTCCCAGTGCTCGTGGGTAGGCGGTGGTGCTCCATGAGCTATGGCGCCTAGGGAAGCTCTGTACCCCTGATTTATCGCGTCATGATTCATCTAGACAAGGCCTTCGTGGAGCTTTAGGAACTCGTGGTAGTCCTTGAGGAGGTGGTTGGACTTCTTCTTGCCATCGTGCTTGTGAATGTAGTAGTGAACTATGCAGGGTCCAGACAACTTCTCCTGGATGGATGTTCCAGGTGCTTCGTCGCGGGTGCGGTGTTGCCACACTTGCACGGTTTTCCCACTGCCGCTATGGTACCCGCTGCTGCAGTCACATTCGTTGCGCTTGGCGGTGTAGCCAGCCATGACCATGTCGACTTCTTAGCGGTCTTCATAGCCGCACATCCGATGCTTTCCTCGATGGTCGCGTCTGCGGCCGAGGTCATCCTCGTCATCTGAGTGAACATGATGCTTGTTCACCGAGTCTTCTCCATCCGCCCACTGATTCGCGATGTCCATCAGGTGGTCGATGGTTTTGGGATTCGTGCATCCTAGTTCCTCCATGAGCTCTCTACGGCGGACACCGTCATTGAACGCATCGATTGCGCGATCCTCAGAGATGTCTTCCATCGAGTTTTTAATGATGGACCTTCTTTGGATATAGGAGCGAAGGGATTCGCTCAGCTTCTGGCAGCAGGCTTTGAGCACTTCGATTGATGCGGGCCGCTTGTACGTTCCCTTGAAGTTTCACACGAAGCTGTACGCTAGCTCCTCCCAGTTCCGGATCGACCCGCGGGGTAGATTGTTGAGCCATGCACGAGCAGCACCTTGCAGCTTCAACTGGAGGCACTACATGGTTGTGCACTTGTTTCCGCCATGCAGCTTGATGGAAGAGATATGGTCTTCCAGCCAGATCTTTGGGTCTTGGCATCCGTCGATCTTCGGGTTCTCCGAAGGAAGTTTGAACCCTTTTGGCATTCGCGTCTGCCATATGGCTCTGCTGAAGTAGCAGATGCCACAGAGCTCTATTCCTTCATCCTCCGACTCTGTTGAGTAGGTGCATTTGGTGTGCATCTTGTCGACTTTGCGCTGTGTGATGTCATCATGTGCACCATAATCGCGATCGTGTCGACGTGAGAGACATCATCACAACAGGTCGTGCTCATCCTTGCTAAAGGAGAGTGAGTAGTACTTGGGTGGAGCCTTTCTTTTCTTTGGCCCCTTCGGCTCCGATGTTGGATCTTTGGCGAGCGCAGCTTCGACCAGTCCAAGGCCGGCGATCGTAGATCGGTGCATGGCAGATCATGGATCTCCGGCTGGTGGTTGGTTGTTGAGCAGGTACATGGTGGCTATTGTCACCGCTGCTTGTGGCGTTTTCAGGGTCATGTTACCCCGTGAGTCCACCGATAGGAGAGAGAAATCAAGGACTCGAGTGGCCTCTTCTTTCTCTTTGTCGGTGAGGTGGTCCATGCGAGAGAGACTTTTGGAGAACGCAAGTACATTTCCCTTGGAGGAGGATCCACCGATTGAAGAGAGCACTTCCCATCGGGCACTCGATTCATCCGCGGCTTTCCTGCGGGCCTCGAGTTTTGTGTTTACCGCCTGCTGGCGGTTCCACTCCTGAATGAGTAGCCAATGGTACCCCCAATAGCATCTACTGTGACACATTTAGTGGTAGGGGCTTTCCTTGCAAGGCCTCCTTGCACCTCACCCACTCTGCCTGGTTGAGGTGAATTTGCTGGCGCTCTGTCCCGTTGTTGGCGTGCTCACCATTATTGTCCCGGTTGGGAGGGATGGGAGCGCCGTTGGTAGGAGCACCATAATCGATTGGGGCGCCTATTTTGATGATGGTGCCAGTGTTCCCTTGGGTGCCACCGTCACCACCGGTGATGATGACGGCTGAAAGAACATTTCATGGTTCCCTATGTTTTGTGTGTTAGATAGCAATATTGTGGAGTTTCTAATGTGCACTAAGTGTTGCGGGAAATAATTTTGGATGTTTGGGGGCCGGATTATCTACCCCCATCAAGGGCAGGATAATCCGGCCTGACCATCTTGGCCAGGGCTGGCCGCGTGCGAGCTTCTGTCTGGGGGCGGATTTTCCCCCGGACAGTTCGGTGCTAGGGCGGATTTTCTCCCCGGACCGGATAATCCGGCCTTCCTATAGGGCCGGATAATCCGGCCCCAGGGAAATCTCCCAAGGGAGCGTCTACGCGAGCTTCTGTCTGGGGGCGGATTTTCCCCTAGACATTCCGTGGCTGGGGCGGGTTTTTCCCCCAGCCGGATAATCCGGCCCTCCTCTAGGGCCGGATAATCTGGTCCTTGAGAGAAGATGCCAAGAACCGCCATACGCGAGATTCTATTCAAATGCGGATTATTTGCTGGATAATCCGAGTCTGGGGCGGAGTATTCCCCAGGCTGGATAATCTGGCCCACACTTGGGCCAGATAATCCAGCCCCCAATGGCTCCAACGGATCAGTTGGGACAGGGGGTATAAAAGCCCCATCATCTCCTTCGGTTAGAACTCTTGGTTCATTCGAAAAAGATCACACCTATTACAGAAGCTCTCTCTCTAGATCTCCCACTTCAACCACCCGAAGGCTTCGATCTTTGGGGGAACTGAAGGAGGAGACATCATACATCGTCATCACGAATCAAGCGCATCAACTCCTCTCCATTCACTTGGAGAATCCCCGATCTAGTATTCTCGTTGATATCTAGATCTTGTGCATTATTATTGATAACTATTGTTCTTGTGGCAGCTTGTTGTCATTACGGGAGCCTCCAATTCGGTTGTGGAGTTGTGTCCCGCTAGTTGTGTAAAGGCACTGGTTCCCGCCTCGAAGGGTTCCTATAGTGGAAAGGTGGATTAGGCCTTTGGTGGCGGGATCCATCGGAGAACAGGGTGAGGCCTATTGTGGCGTGGTGGTCTTAGTACCGCCCACCCCTCCAACGCAGATGTACTTCCCTTAACAAGGAAGGAACTACGGTAAAACAAATCATGTGTCTCCGCGTGCTTCATCACGGTTTCCTCGTTCCTCACTTTACTCGCCTTTACTCGCTAGTAGTTAGGTTTGCATATAGGGAAATTCTACATAATAGTATCTAGAGAATTTACCTTTTGTGTCAAGCCTAAAATTGAAAAGGCATTAAAATTTGAAGTAGCACCTATGAACCCCCCTCTAAGTGCCCATACGATCCATTTCAATTGGTATCAGAGCGCCGGCTCTTTATTCGGGCTTAACCGCCTAAGAGAAGTATGGGTACTAAGGAAAATGGGAATGAGGCTGTGGACAAGGTCACAATGGATGACCTCAAGACGTTGGAAACAACCTTGTTGAAACCCTTTGAGACCAAGATGGAGGAGATGCAGCAAATAATTGCTCGCCTCACATCATCTACATCCCCATGTCCATCTTCCTCTGAGGCCACCACTCCGTCATCCAAGGATAAGGCTCACACCGGATCTAAGGAATATGAAGTGGTAGGTGAAAAACATAATGGTTCCGCCTCCAAGAAGGGAAGTGGTAAGGAGGACTATAGTGAGGTTCCTCATCTATATTCTCCTGACCCACCTATCCCTCATCCTCATATAAACAATAGGGGTAATCCACCCAAGCTTACTGCATCTACATTTAATCAATGGCAATTTCTTAATGAAATCTCATGTATGCAGTTCATCAATTGAACTTTGGAGGATTATCGAAGATGGTCTTCATATTGGAGACCCCACCAACTTGACTAGAAGAGAAGTTGTGGATAGTCAATTGAATGCAACGGCTCTCCACATGATACAACTCGGAGTGGGTCCTAAGGACATGCCCCACATTGAGCACTTCAACACTGCCAAAGAAGCTTGGGATGCACTCAGCGACCTATTCATTGGAAATGAAAGCATGAGAAGAAATAGGTATGATGCCCTTAGCAATGAAGCTAAAGGATTTTACATGTTGGATGGTGAAGACCATGAAGATATGTATAGAAGGCTTAAGGGCATTGCAACAACATTTAGAAAGCATGGGGCCACTCACATTGATGATGCTTGGATAAAATGAAAATATGTGAGTGCTCTAATGCCATTTGAGCCAACAGATTTGAAGAGTTTGCAAGGTAGACACAACTACCATCAAATGACTTCAAATGAAGTCATGCAAGAAATGGCGTCATTTAAGGTTGTAGCTAAGAACGCTGAAGATGCCCATGCCCGGGCTATTGGAATGCAAAAAGGAGTCAATGTTGCTCTAAAGGCAAATGTTGTTGAACAAGATGAGGATGAAAGAGGATACGGGGGTGTCTCCATGGGCTGTCCCGAGGAAGTCAAGCATGCTCATGGTGAGTACATGGCTTTCTATGCAAGGAATTTTTGGAAGGATCTATCCAAGGCCAAGTCGGAACTCGAGCGCAAGAATGGGTCAAGTGGAATAAGAGAGAATGGCCCAAAACTGAGGACTTGTTACAATTGTGGAGATAGGTTGCACTTTGTGGCTGAATGTCCTTATCAAAGTAGAGAAGACAATGGAGGCAGGCTCATCCTCAAAGAAAAATCCAAGGCTCCTAGAAATAAACCATTTATCAAGAAGAATGGTCCTTACAAGAAGCAACCCAAGATTGTCTTGGTGGCACAAGAAGAATATTCCTCTACAAGTGAAGACAAAGAGGATGAGGATAATGCTCATGAGGTGGCTGCTATAGCAACCACTTCTACTCCCAAATCACTCTTTGACTCTCCAAATGAAAATGTCATCAACAACAACGTCACTTGCCTTATGGAAAGAGGGTCTAAGGTATCATCTTCTATTTCTTCATTTCCTAAGACTAATATAAATATGGATATGGATGATCATACTAGTCTTAAGATAAAAGAAGAAGTTATTGCTTTGGACAATTTTTTCACTAACTTGCAAGGTGAGCACAAACTTCACTTTGATGCTCTTATGAGTCAACTTGCTCATTCCGAAGCTCTTCTCGAAGAAAAGGGTAAAATTGAAAGAGAAGACGCCTTGGAGATAACCTCCTTGAAGAATGCCTTAGAGGAAGAAGAGGAAGCTCGAGTATCCTTGGAGGAGAAACTCGAGTCAGTTGAGGAATCCCATGAAGAGGTTGTTGCCCAGCTTATGAAAGAACATGACAATGCTCTTGCTAAGGTAAAGAAACTAAAGAAGGAAAAGATTGAATTTGGGGCTGCTCATGCTAGACTCTCAGAGAAGTTTGAGAAACTTGACATTGCTCACAAGGCATTGGAGAGTGAACATTCTACTCTAAATGAGTCTTGTGATCAGCTCCAAACTCAATTGGACAAGTATGATATGTCCAGCACCTCCACTCTATCTTGTGGACATGAAGACATTGTTGAAGAAAATGCAAGGCTAAAAGAAGAACTTGTAAAGGGATCTCAACATAAAGGTAAAGAAGTTCTAGATGAGGTGATGAGCAAGCAAAGGACAAACAATGGGAAAGAAGGACTTGGTTATGTCCCCAAAACAAAGAAGAAGACGAAGAACAACAAGAAGAAGAAGAGCAAAACTTCTCAACCAAAGACAAGCACCAACTATAATGACAAGACTAACTATGATGGTTTTGCAGGGGCTAATAATCCTAATTATGAATTATTCTGTGATTATTATGGTGATGTCTATGCTAGCTATGTAGGTCCTTTTGATAGTTACATATCTTGGTCTATTTGGGTTCCCAAAACCCTTGTCACTAACATGAGAGGACCCATTGAAAATGGGTACCTAAAACCAAGAAGTAACTTTCTTGCAGGTCTATGCTTCCGGTGGGTCTAAATGGGTACTCGATAGCGGGTGCACTAGTCATATGACCGGAAGCAAGGAGATCATCTCGGAGATGCGGCCAAACCATGATCACATAACCGTCTCCTATGGTGATAAGTCAAAATCTGAGGTATTGGGTCTTGGCAAAGTTGTGGTTGCTCACGATATCTCTCTCATGGACGTCATGCTTGTTGAGACCCTCGGTTACAATTTACTTTCTGTTCGTGCCCTTGGTAAGATGGGATTTGTAGTTTTCATTGATGGTGATTTGGTGGTACTCTTGTGGAGCAAGTCTCTAAAGGTCGCTTTCGTTGGATATGTCAAAAATGACCTGCATGTGGTGGACTTTTCGGGGAAAACCACTATAGGCCCGATGTGTCTCTTCAGAAAGGCCGACGCGGGTTGGCTATGGCATCGCCGACTAGCCCACGTCAATATGATAACTTTGTAAAGTCTCCACAAGGGTGGCCACATCCTTGGACTAAAATAAAATGTTTCCTTTGCCAAAGGTCGTGTTTGCAGGGCTTGTGTTGAAGGGAAAATGCATGACTCTCCCCATCGAAGGAAGACCATTATTTCATCAAAGAGGATTTTGGAGCTCCTCCATGTGGATCTCTTTGGTCCTCGATCTCATGCAAGTCTCGGTGGGAAGAAATATTTCCTCGTAATTGTTGATGATTACTCAAGATACACATGGGTCTATTTCTTCAAGTTGAAGAGCGAGACTCGACAAACGGTCATCGACTTTGCCAACGAGGTCCAACGTCAACACAATGTCCCTATTTTGGGAATTAGAAGTGATAACGGCTCCGAGTTCAAGAACTACACCTTAAATGAATTCCTAAGTGAAGAGGGGATAAGACATCAATATTCCGCTACGTACACCCCTTAACAAAATGGTGTTGCCAAGAGGAAGAACCATACCTTAATGGATATGGCCAGATCTATGCTAGCTGAATTTAAGTCTCCTTATAACTTCTGGGCTGAAGCAATCTCTACCGCTTGCCATTCATCCAACCGGCTATATCTCCACAAAATCTTGGAGAAGACTCCATATGAAATACTTACTGGTAACAAGCCAAACATCTCCTACTTCCGGGTATTTGGTTGTAAGTATTTCTTTCTCATTAAAGGAGTTCGTTTATCCAAATTTGGGTCTAAGGCTTTAGAAGGCATTTTTGTTGGTTATGGTGCCAAGTCCCACACTTATAGAGTCTACAGTAAGCTCTCCGGAACTATTGTAGAATCTTGTAGTGTGGTATTCGAGGAAAATGATGGCTCCCGTGCGGGGCAAGTTGATGTTTGTGATGCAGATGTTGAAATACCCCAAGATGCCATAAGAAGAATGGGAGTGGGATTTTTATTACCCCATTGAGGAACCCCTTGTGGCGGATCAAGAAGGACAATGCTCTACTCAAGTAGGGCCCTCATCGACACAAGCTCAACATGCTCCAACCAATGGAGAAACTTCTACACCAACCCCACAAAATGTTAAAGATCAAATTGCTCCTGAGAGCTCCAGGCCAGATTATCTAGAGGACACGGGATTATCTGGGAAACCCCCTTCAACTGGCAGAAGTGATCAAAATGGTGAAGATTCTGCTGCAAGTCCCATGCCAGATTTTCTAGCCGACCTCGGATTATCTGGCCCCTCCCCAGTTCATGCTAGGACCACTCAAGATGGTGATGGTGCTTCAAGTTCTCCCAGGACAGATTATCCGGCCCCTCCCTCGGCCGGATTATCCGGCCCTGAAAATCCTGAAGACCAGCAGCCTCCTGTTACGGCTGTTGATCAACATCAAGGGCATGATTCATCATCTCCTATTCCTGTTAATCAAGCCGAAGATCAAGGCCAAGCCAATGATTCCAACGAAGTCTCTCTTGATGAAGTTATTCCCCCAAGAGACAACAAGCTAATTGAACTTCGTCGCAAAGCTCGTGCAGATAGGAACCTTGAATTGAGGGGTCACACCCTTGACAAAGTTGTAGGTGATCTCCGACGCAGGGTGTCCACAAGAAAGGAGCTATCAAGTTTTGGTGAGCACCAAGCTCACATATCCATGGTGGAACCAAAGAAAGTGTTTGAAGCTCTTGAAGATCCGTACTGGGTTGTTGCTATGCATGAAGAGTTGAATAACTTTGAGCGCAACAAGGTCTGGAAATTAGTAGAGAAGCCCAAGGATTGCCGCAATGTTATCGGCACAAAGTGGATCTTCAAGAATAAGCAAGATGAAAATGGCATTGTTGTAAGGAACAAGGCAAGACTCGTGGCACAAGGCTATTCCCAAGTGGAGGGCATCAACTTCGGTGAGACTTATGCTCCTGTGGCTCGTCTTGAGTCCATATGTATCCTTCTTGCTTATGTTGTTCATAACAATTTTAAATTATAGCAAATGGTCGTTAAGAGTGCTTTTCTTAATGGTACTCTACATGAGTCTGTATATGTAAAGCAACCCCCGAGATTTGAGGATCCTAACTTTCCGAACCATATCTACAAACTCGATAAGGCACTCTATGGCCTTAAACAAGCCCCACGTGCGTGGTATGAGCACCTTAAAGAGATTTTGCTAGACCGTGGCTTCGAAGTTGGGAAAATCGATCCCACTCTTTTTACTAAGAAGTTTAAGGGGGAGCTCTTCGTATGCCAACTATATGTAGACAACATTATCTTTGGCTCTACTAATAAAGCTTTAATGATGAATTTTCAAAGCTTATGACTGACAGGTTTGAGATGTCTATGATGGGGGAGTTACGGTTCTTTCTTGGATTTGAGATCAAACAACTTAGAGAAGAAACCTTCATCAATCAAGAAAAATACATCCAAGACATGCTCAAGAGATTCAAGATGATGGATCTTAATGGCGTCGCCACTCCGATGCAAACAAAATGTCACCTTGAACTTAATCCCCATGGTAAAGATGTGGACCAAAAGGTATACCGGTCCATTGTCAGCTCTCTTCTTTACCTCTTCGCATCTAGACCCGATATTGTGTTGAGTGTAGGGGTG
Organism: Avena eriantha; assembly: GCA_910589775.1. NCBI lineage: Eukaryota > Viridiplantae > Streptophyta > Magnoliopsida > Poales > Poaceae > Avena > Avena eriantha. The sequence continues at coordinate 418,597,567 of OU342745.1, read as the reverse complement.
TGTGCAAGGTATCAAGAAGCTCCTAAAGAAAGCCACTTAGTGGCTGTCAAGAGGATCTTCCGATATTTGGTTCATTCCCCTAATTTTGGTCTATGGTATCCCAAGGGCTCCAATTTCTCTCTATTGGTTATACTGATTTAGATTGGGCTGGTGATAAGGATGATCAGAAATCAACTTCTGGAGCTTGTCATTTCTTGGGAAGGTCTCTAGTATGTTGGTCTTCTAAAAAGCAGAATTGTATATCTCTCTGCACCGCCGAAGCTGAATATGTGGCTGCTGCTAGTGCATGTACTCAATTATTATGGATGAGGCAAACTCTAAAGGAATATAGTGTCAATTGTGACAAATTTCCTCTTTTATGCGATAATGAAAGTGCAATCAAAATTGCGTACAATCCGGTACAACACACAAGGACGAAGCATATTGAGATTCGGAATCATTTTATTCGGGACCATGTTGCTCGAGGCGATATTGATCTATCTTTTGTGAGCACGAAGAACCAACTTGCTAATATTTTCACGAAGCCACTTGATGAAGCAAGGTTTTGTTACTTGAGGAATGAGCTAAATATCGTTGATTCAAGGAGCTTGTCTTGATTACCCATGCACTCATCCTTACATCTCATCCTTATTTGGTCTAGGTGTGGGCATGGATATAGGGGGAGTGTGGTCCTAATTGATTGGCCTAACCCTCCCCCCATAATGCTGAAAGCAAGTCAAATCATTTCTATTAATATCATTTTATGATATGTGAGCTTATTGATGAGTATTGGTCATGAACCCAAGATATATCTTCGCGGTGTCATACCATGCACTCCAACAAGGTGGCCTCGGCCACCGCCCTCTTCGATGAGAAGATTTGGATTTATGTGGATCTTTTTGGTTGTTTTTGCTCATCTCATGTTCTTATGGAAATCTAAATTTTGGCTTTTAGTTGATTTGATTCTTGAAATCTTGAGTGTGTAGTACCATCTTAGTTTGGTTCTCTCGTCCCAAGCCTATCTCTACCCCTAAACCATCTACTCTAGCACACAAGTACTTTGTTCACACTTGTGAGGGTTTTGTTTGGGGACGCGCGGGCCTGAATCTGTGTGTAACAGAAATACAGACTTGAGTTTGGATAATCCGGCCCAAGTGTAGGCCGGATAATCCGGCCCTGGCGGCTACAGTCTATTAAGGTCTAGGCATCGGGGGAAGGGCTCAAAACGAGTAGCACTTCTCCCCCGCCCCCTCCCTCTCCCCAGCCGCCGCCTGCCGACCCCCACCCTCCTCGGAGCCTCCCCGGCCGCCGAATTCTCTGGGCCTCCCCGAATCTTCTTCTCCAAGCCTCCGGGTACCTTCCTCTCCGTGTTCTTCCTCCAATGAGTGAGGGTAACTCCCTCTCTCACCATCCTTTAAGTTGATGCGTCACTTGTTGGTGGAACGTGGCCCAGAAGGTTGCTATTTCGTGTAGATATTGTAATCTTGTGGTTCCTCGGTTCGATCTACAGTTTTGCACTCAATCTAGGCGGATCTGAAAAATTCTGCTAGGGACGGATTATCCGGCCTAGGGCCGGATTATCCGGCCTGACAGAGTAAAACCTGCTTCAGTTTCGAATGGATTTTGTGCATTGTGTATGATTGGACTATGGATTGTTTTCCTACTATTTCTACGTTCTCTCTTGGGCTTGTGTGTGTGCTTATCCCCATGATATCCATCTTTCTTGTTTCACAGGTGGTTCTAGTGTCCCCAAGACCTACAAGCGCTGTCCTCGTGGTCTCTATTTTAAGGAAGACAGTGAGGGTCGTACTGTGGAGGAGGTTGAACTGAGGAGAAGGAAGAAAGAGGCTGACCGCATGGCTGAGCAGGAAAAGAGGGATAGGACCAGGAAGGGTGTGTCCAAGAGGAAGGGCAAAGAGCCCAAAATTGACTATAAGAAGATGGATCATGTGACATACTCTTCCATTTGTCACCGTGATCTATTTGCTGAGGTAGCACACGATACTGAGCTGGGTGACTCTCGTTTTTGGTGTGCTGATCAAAAGGGTATCTATGAAGATGTTTATGCTCGGCAGAAGATTCAGCCTATGCATCCTCTGATTATTGCTGAGGCCTTGGAAAAGCCTCACCTTGTTGATGCAATGTATGTGACTGAGCGGATGGGGCTGCACCATCTCATGGCTCTTCAATGCTCCTATGACTCTGAGCTTGTGAAGCAGTTCTTCTCCACCTTGGTAATTTTTGGTGACGAGCACCGCACCATGAAGTGTATGACTCGTGATAGGCCTTTGCAAGCTGATTTTTGTGTTTTTGCTGGGGTGCTTGGATATTCCTTCCACAACAGGGATCGTGCTAGTGGCCACCGTATCATCACCCAACTCAAGCCCAATAAAGATGCAGTTCTCTCGCCGTGCACAGTTGACAATGGTACTGTGGGCACCTTTGCTGGTCTTTCTCCTATATATGCTAGCTTGGTGGGTCTCTTTCATGATTATATCACCCCAAGTGGAGGAAACAATGACAGTATCCGTGGTCACCTGGTTCAGCTTCTAGCCTTTTCTCATGAGGTTGCATCTAGTGAAGATGAGTCCATTAATTACAGGCTGGATGTGATGGACTTTATTTATCATGAGTTGATTGATGCAATGTTCAATGGGCTGTCCATCCCATATGCACCCTACATTATGATGCTGATCAAGCACCTGCTTCCCACTGCCGAGTTTAACATTGATGTTGAGCACAAGGCGAAGAAGATCTACACCAAGGTTAGGAAGACCTCACACCCATCTTCTGCTCCTGAGGGTCTCATGAGGGATGCTCGTGCCAGTGCTTGTAGGCCCCTAGTGCCTCCTCTTGCTCGTGAGATCAAGCAGTTGAATTGGTTCCAGCGGAACATTTTTTGCATGGGGGTGGACACTCGCAAGGGACAGTATGAGGCGTACAAGCAGCGCCACGAGATGGCCCACACTCAGCAGCTCATTCTTCACCATGTGTCTAGAGCATCAGGCAACCCCCCTACTCCTACTACTCCCACACCATATGCTCGGTGGAATTCTTCTTTTGGGCTCAACTATGGAGAGCTTGAGCATCACTTGTTTCCTTCCACGGCCACTGCTGATGACGAGGAGGATGACACCGAGGAGCTAGAGGATGAGGACGAGTACGAGGATGAGGACGGGGATAAGGATGAGGACTACAAGTGATCCCTTGGGACGTTAGCATCGCTCTTCTTCCTTTTTGGCGTCTTGATGCCAAAGGGGAGAAGTAGTTCTATTAGGTCTCCGTGGATTTGCATGGGTCGGGCGCAAGCATTTGCACTTTATCTTTTCGGTTGTTTTTTCGCTTGTGCCCATTTAGTGTTGGACCACCTTCATTTGTGTTTTGCTTTGTATGAGACTATGTGGTTGTGTGGCTCTAGATTTATCTCATGGATTACTCCTATGGATTCATCTATCATATTCTATCATATTGGCCATATTGGATATTGATGACCCACAAGTATAGGGGGTGTATCGCATCATTTTCAATAAGTAAGAGTGTCGAACCCAACGAGGAGCAGAAGGTGCTGGCTAGTGGTATGGATCAGGAATTCTCTGCAAATACTTAGAAAACGGATTTTTAGGGGTTTTTGAAAAAGCAAGTAAACAAAGTACGAGTAAATAAAAGACAGTAGGAATAAATGCAGCAAGTGGCCCAATCCTTTATGCAGCAAAGGACAAGCTGGTTGTATTACTTAAGATGACCAAACGTTCTCGAGGACACATGGGAAGACTATCAAGTGCTTTCCCTTCATATAGTTGATTAATCTTCTCTAGCTTGCTAAGTGTTGTGTGGGTGAACCTGTGCTAATGTACCGCCCCATCCAAGACTAATACATACTTGTGATTATACCCCTTGCAAACATCCGTAAGTACAAGAAAGTAATTAAGGTAGAAACCTAACCACAACTTTAAACTCTAAGACCCTTACGTCCCTTGTGCAATGGTTTCCTAACGGGGGTTCATGTTTCTATCACTCCGGCAACCCCTACGATTAGTAGCCAAATACACAATGCATTCCCCTAGGCCCATATAGGTGAAGTGTCATGTAGTCGACGTTCACATGACACCACTAGAAGAAGTACACCACAACTTAAATATCAAACTATTGAATCTTTCTCAACACAACTCCACTACTAACAACATGACTTCTCCCATGTCCTCAAGAACAAAACGAACTACTCACAAGAAATCATATGGATCATGATCAGAGATGGAATAATGATGTATAACAATCTGAACATAAACAATAATTCAATGGTTCACTCAATAGTATCAACTACAAAGAGTAATCAACACCGGGAAAGTTTACCCTATGAATTATGCAAGATTCAACACAATTGTTACAGCAATATGGAGATGGTGATGAGGGTGTTGATGGTGATGATGGTGGTGATGATGATGATGATCCCGATGAAGTCCAGCTTGATGGTGGTGTTGATGGTGACGATCTTCCCTCTCCGGGAAGGAATTCCCCCGGCAGAAATCTGTCTGCCGGAGAGATATTTCTCTCTCGGTGTTTTCCGCCCCGTAGAGGTGGCGGAATCTTTCTATGGTCGCTCCCCGAGTCTTAGGGTTTCGGGAGGATGATATACGCCAGAGGGGAGAGGCTGGAGTGGGCCAGGGTGGCCACACCACCTCCTGGCGCGGGCAGGAGTGGGCCAGGGTGGCCACACCACCTCCTGGCGCGGCCTAGGTCTGCCCGCGCCAGGGGGTGGTGTGGGCCCCCTGTGGCCCATCTCCACTCCGTTTTCTGGCATCCTTAGTCTTCTGGAAAAATAGGATTTTCCGTATATTTTCCTGGATTTTCTGATCTTCACGAATTTTGCCTCCAAACAACACCTTTCCCATCAGAATCTTGACTGCGGCGGTCCATGCTCCAAAAGTCATCAACCATGCAAAAACACATGAAATAACATAAGTATCACCTCTCAATACGAAATATATCAATGAATAATAGTGAATTAAGACATAGAATAGTGATGCAAAATGGACGTATCAACTCCCCCAAGCTTAGACTTCGCTTGTCCTCAAGCAAACTGAGCTTAATAAACATGACCTCAGATTTATGGAGTGAAGAGTCGATAAAAGAATACGGACAAAAAGCATCACATTCATCAAATACATAGATCATAATAGAAGGCAACTCACTATTATATAGCTCAACTTGTAATAGGTAAAGGAAACACAATAAAGATACATAAAGTAAATCATAATTGGTAATGGCAAACTTAGCTCTTGGTCGAAGAATAGTTGATAATTTGCTGGAGTTCACAAATAACTGGTTTTCAAAGATAGCTTTCAAAGTAGTAAACATCAAGATAAGAGCAAAGTGCAAAACAAGGAACATAAGAAACATGATTGAATAAATCATCATATGAATGAATGAAACACAACAACTCAAAATACTTGCTGAGATAGAAGGGAATAGGTTTACTGACTCAACTAAGAAGTAAAAGAAAGGGCCCTTCGCAGAGGGAAGCAGGGATTGCAAGTCTCATAAAGAGCTCCCAAAAATTATGATACTTACTAGCTTTCAGCTCTCAATGCCCCTATCATAGGCATCTTTTGGTGATTAAGGTTAAAGTGACACAACTAAGAGGATATGCTTGACAAGTTATAAATTGGAGTCCCATGCCCCTTACTTATGAGTATTGAACCACATGCTACTCAACTTTAGTCACGAGCAAGCTCTTGTCATTGTAAATACATGTGTATCATTAAGAACCGCCAACGGGGTACCCCTTGCACATGACACAGGAGCTATCCCATAATCAAAATGACAAGGTAAGCAGACAGTGAGCATCTCAGCAGTCTTTTTATTTGCTATTTGCATAGGTTTTTATTGAGGATGCTTCATAGAATGCTCACTATAGTTATGCTGCAAGTTTCCATCATGATTAGGCATGGCTTAGGCTAGCGGCCTAGGCGTTTCTCTAACACACATATAAACTCCATGATCTTACAAGTTCCACTTTTATTTCACACCGCCAGGATCCATATGCAAAAGAACAGGATATCAACTAGGTACAAGTACCAAGGAAGCGTTGAAAGCGGTCCCCGTGATACATGGTTCTGCTAACTTCAACTCATAAAGCGCAAGCATATACGCAACATAGATGGGCACAATGGTTCAAGTTTATTAAATGCAAGAAGGTAAAGTGTGCCATCAAGTTCGTGAGATCTTTAATCACTAATTTTCGCATAACAAGTTTAATTTGGGAGGTAGATAAAACAAGAATTTACTTGGAATAGCAATAATGCTAATAGGTAGGTATGGTGGACACAAATGGCAAAGGTTTTGGTTTTGAGGAGTGGATGCACGAGAAGAATACCCTCTCAGTACATGTTTTTGGCTAGCAAGGCTGGGTAGCAAGTATAAGAGTTGAAGGAAACAAACAAACATACAAGTGATAAAGACAAACATGCAATCTTCCTTGGAAGCACAAAAGATCTTAACTAGAGAATACTAGACTTATGAGCAAATCAAGAAAGAAAGATGATGAAATTATTTTTCTCTAGAGTACTTCTATCTTTTTCATTCAACTCTCGAAAATAGTGATGCTACTGACCGAGCCAGGTTTGCCAAAACCAACTAAATTAACTCAATGATCCCAAAGTGATACCAATACTAACAACAAGATCAATCATATAACCATGAATTGAAAACTAATATAAGTTATACAAAATATTGAATGATAGAACTTCTCATTAATATTCCATAACGAAAACTCACACCAAGGGATACATATCTAATGAGAGAGGGGACACTTCCATAATGCAAACCATACTACATAATAACTCCATTATTCATGATATGACTCTACTAAAAAGGTAAAAAGATAGAAGATAGTGATGTGATACCGCGGCACTCCCCCAAGCTTGGAACAAACCAAGGGGATGCCAAACCTGATGACGAATTACTCCTTTGGTGGTGGTGGTATCCTCTCGATGAGCTCTCTGATCAATTTCCCCAAGTCCTCAATCTCGAAGGTGAGATTACGAATCAGCTATGCGTTTTGCTCAATGCGGCTCATGATCATGTCGTGTTGAGAATTCCAGCTCTTGCTATTCTTTCCCCACTCTTCCTCCTTGAAGTCTTCTTTTCCTGCATGGCTAGAACGAGGAAAATCCCAATTGGAGGGTAATTTGCCCTTGGGCATATTCTGGTATTGATGCTCATGGATAAGAGTGTGGAAAGGATTCTTGGTGTGTGGAGGAAGTGACCAGGGATCTGAACGGTGATGAGGAGGCTTCCCTCCAATGGTTGGGTTTGCCACCACTTCCAATGCTTGCAATGGTAGTGTCGGTGTGCTTTGCCTCCTCTTCACCTTCGCTCTTGATCTCCTTCTCCTGCCCGGGGTCTTGGAGGTCTTCCTCCATAGGCTCCTTTCCTTTATCCTTGGCGGATACCATGGTGCTTCTAAACTTTCAAAGAGTATGTCCTAGCAGAAATAGATCGAAACAAAAACGCGACGAAAACACGATATACGATCCTCGGGGGATCCGGGGGTTATATACTACGAAGTTTCATATCAAAAGGAAGGTACTGGGAGAAAACGAGTCGGAGGTGGAGTCTGAGGTGGACTCACCACCTGGTGGCGCGGCCAAGGGTGGGCCCGTGCCACAGGGTGGTGTGAGCCACCCTGGCTCCGTTTCCGTCCCTTTTTCGCTTCGTAACTTCCCTTATTGACTAAAAACTGCAAAAATATAGTTGGATTGTATTTTCGCGGAACTTTTCTTACCAGAACTGTTACCTATTTGAAAACAGACTCTGAAGGTCTCTGAATTTGGAATCTAGTAGTTTCTTCCGGAGTCACCACTTGAATAACATCAATATCTTCATCTTCATACACTTCTTACTTGAGTCATAAAACCCTTCTCTTCCATTACACCATTATCTCCACTTCCTAGAAATTTCTTTCACACAAAACTCCACACATTTCTCATTAGCAACATTAGTATATATGAAGTGATAAAACCTTTTGAGTCCAACTTCAACTGAAAACCATCAAATATAAGCTACTGTAGCAACTCCTTCTGAAAACCCAAAAAGAATTCAAAAAGGAAATCGAATAAAGAAGCAAATGCAAGAGTGGCAAAATCTGTCAAAACAGACCATCAGGTAAAGATCATTTTTTTAGAAAATCTTCTGTTGCTCAAATCAAAAAGTGCAAAACTAACGAAAGTTAAATAACAACCTGGGGCAGAAGCACAAAACATTACAGCTCAATCCGACATACAGAGATCTCTCAAGAATTTTTACGGTGAAGCACAAAAATCTGTTTCGGGATAGCAACTTCCCCAAATCTTACTTCTCTCTCATTAGAGGTTGATCTTGACACAAAAACCAAACAAAACGGATAAGGAGCAGTTATTACCGAAGTAATAACTTCCAAGACTCAAAGAAACAAAAACAAACTGAAAGCAAAAACAAATTGGGTTGTCTCCCAAAAAGCTCTTTCTTTATAGCCATTAAGATGGGCATGATAATTTTGAAGATGCTCACATAGGAATATGAATTGAGGTGAAAGAGAGCATTAAGAAGCAAAAACACACACACACATTTAAGTCTAGCCCACTTCCTATGCAAGGGAATTTTGTAAACAAACAAGTTGTTGAAACCATAGGCAACTTGCATAAGAGGGCAAAAGATGTGCAACATAAAAAAAATCAGCATGAAACGAGGAAACTTGATATTATTGAGATACATAAGAACACTTTTCCCTCTCTCATAGTAACTTTCAGTATCATGCATAAACTTAACAATATAGCTATCACAAGGACCATCATAGCAATGATCACTTATTCTAACAGAAAACACAGGAATTCTAGCTCTCATAACAATACTCTGTGAAACAATATCAGAGGTATCCTTACAAAGGATAGTGTGTCCCTCTTTTTCATATTTAGTAACAAAGTCTTTCACATTTGCTATTATTGGTTCATCAACCATTTGTTTATCAGGTTCAACAGCTTTATTCATACTTTCATCTACCATACTAGCCATCATAGAATGTTCCTTTATCTTAACTGGGAAAGGCATTTTCTCAATATAAGGTTCAGGTAAGACATGATTAGCAGTATAAACTTCAGTATTTCTTGCAGGAACACTCTTAGCAATATCTTTATAAGGTTCATGATACTTATTCCACTTCTTTTTAGGCACTTCAATGTAGGAAGCAAAAGCCTTAAAATAAGAAGCAATAGATTGAGATTCTAGACCATAAGCTTTTTTAATATTTTGAAAGTCATCAGTTCCCATAAAGATTCAATGAATTCATAATCATAATTTATACCTGACTTTCTACCTTTTTCATTCTCCCAAGCTTCAGCATTGTCTTGAATATGGTCCAGAAGATCCCATTTAGCTTCTTCTTCCATGCGAGTGAATGATCCAGCACAAGAAGTATCCAGTAAATCTTTATCATGTAGAGGGAGCCTTGCATAAAAGTTATTGATAATAATATTGTCGAGAAGCTCATGAATGGGACATTTGATCATTAGTAACTTCAATCTCCCCCAAGCTTGAGTTGTACTCTCTCCATCAAGAGGCCAAAAGTTGTATATTTGATTCCGATCTTTATGAATCTCACTAGGAGGATAAAACTTTGAATAAAAGAGAGGCACTAATTCCTCCCATTCCAGAGCTTGACCATTCTTCAGCAGCTTATACCATTCCTCAGCTCTTCCTTTTAGTGATAATGAGAATAACTTCTTCTTAACTTGATCTGTAGTAATACCTGCACACGTGAACAACCCGCATAATTCGTGTATAAAGAGCAAATGATCACCGGGATGGACAGTTCCATCCCCAACATAGTAGTTATCCATAACACGATCAATAATTCTTGTAGGTATTTTGACAACATCATTCTCAATAGGTGGTGGCTTATCTACTACCTTAGCAGTGGTAGTAGCATTACCAAATAAGAAACTCAGCGAATTATCCATAACGAAAATAAAGCAACTAGCAGAAGTAAATAATACTCACAGTAGAAGTTTCCTTACCAGTTCCACTCTCCAATAGCGCTTCACTCCCCGGCAATGGCGCCAGAAAATAGTCTTGATGACCCACAAGTATAGGGGGTGTATCGTAGTATTTTCGATAAGTAAGAGTGTCGAACCCAACGAGGAGCAGAAGGTGCTGGCTAGTGGTATGGATCAGGAATTCTCTGCAAATACTTAGCAAACAGATTTTTATGGGTTTTCGATAAAGCAAGTAAACAAAGTACGATTAAATAAAAGACAGTAGGAATAAATGCAGCAAGTGGCCCAATCCTTTATGCAGCAAAGGACAAGCCGGTTGTATTACTTAAGATGACCAAACGTTCTCGAGGACACATGGGAAGACTGTCAAGTGATTTTGCTTCATATAGTTGATTAATCTTCTCTAGCTTGCTAAGTGTTGTGTGGGTGAACCTATGCTAATGTACCGCCCCATCCAAGACTAATACATACTTGTGATTAAACCCCTTGCAAACATCCGTAAGTACAATAAAGTAATTAAGGTAGAAACATAACCACAACTTTAAACTCTAAGGCCCTTATGTCCCTTGTGCAATGGTTTCCTAACGGGGGTTCAAGTTTCTGTCACTCCGGCAACTCCTACGATTAGTAGCCAAATACACAATGCATTCCCCTAGGCCCATATAGGTGAAGTGTCATGTAGTCGACGTTCACATGACACCACTAGAAGAATTACACCACAACTTAAATATCAAACTATTGAATCTTTCTCAACACAACTCCACTACTAACAACATGACTTCTCCCATGTCCTCAAGAACAAAACGAACTACTCACAAGACATCATATGGATCATGATCAGAGATGGAATAATGATGTATAACAATCTGAACATAAACAATAATTCAATGGTTCACTCAATAGCATCAACTACAAAGAGTAATCAACACCGGGAAAGTTTTCCCTATGAACTATGCAAGATTCAACACAATTGTTACAGCAATATGGAGATGGTGATGAGGGTGCTGATGGTGATGATGGTGGTGGTGATGATGATGATCCCGATGAAGTCTAGCTTGATGGTGGTGTTGATGGCAACGATCTTCCCTCTCCAGGAAGGAATTCCCCCGGCAGAAATCTATCTATCAGAGAGATCTTTCTCTCTCGGTGTTTTCCGCCCACAGAGGCAGTGGAATCTTTCTATGGTCGCTCCCTGAGTCTTAGGGTTTTGGGAGGATGATATACGCCAGAGGGGAGAGGCTGGAGTGGTCCAGGGTGGCCACACTACCTCCTGGCACGGCCTAGGGCTGCCCGCGCCAGGGGGTGGTGTGGGCCCCCTGTGGCCCATCTCCACTCCGTCTTCTGACATCCTTAGTCTTCTGGAAAAATAGGATTTTCCGTATATTTTCCTGGATTTTCTGATCTTCGCGAATTTTGCCTCCAAACAACACCTTTTCCATCAGAATCCTGACTGCAGCGGTCCATGCTCCAAAAGTCATCAACCATGCAAAAACAGATGAAATAACATAAGTATCACCTCTCAATATGAAATATATCAATGAATAATAGTGAATTAAGACATAGAATAGTGATGCAAAATTGACGTATCAGATATCTATCTCGAGGAAGGCGTTTATAATGTTTATCACACTGGGTACTCTTGCTATGTTGAGGACGCCTCTCTCTCGGTGGTATGATTATGTTGTTCATATTCTAATGAAATAGACTTGTACCCATTTGTGTGCATTTGTATTCAAATGCAAATTTTTAGTATGCACACATTGAGGGGGAGTCTCTTTAATGTGTTTTAATGATGTTGATCATGTGAGCCATCTTGCAAATCCTAGTATTGTCATCTAACACCAAAAAGGGGGAGATTGGAAGAACATTTCATGGTTCCCTATGTTTTGTGTGTTAGATAACAATAACGTGGAGTTTCTAATGTACAGTAAGTGTTGCAGGAAAGAGTTTTAGATGTTTCTGTACGGGGGCTGATTTTCCCCCAGACAGTCCGGTGCTAGGGCGGATTTTCTCCCCGGACCGGATAATCCGGCCTTCCTTTAGGGCCGGATAATCCGGCCCCAGGGAAATCGCCCAAGGGAGCGTATGCGCGAGCTTCTGTCTAGGGGCGTATTTTCCCCAGACATTCCGTGGATGGGGCGGATTTTTCCCCCAGCCGGATAATCTGGCCCTCCTCCAGGGCCGGATAATCCGGTCCTCGGGAGAAGATGCCAAGGACCGCCTTGTGCGAGCTTCTGTTCAAAGGCGGATTATTTGCCAAATAATCTGAGTCTGGGGCGGAGTATTCCCCAGGCCGGATAATCCGGCCCTCAGTTGGGCCAGATAATCTGGGCCCCAATGGCTCCAACGGCTCAGTTGGGATAGGGGGTATAAAATCCCCATCATCTCCTTCGGTCAGAACTCTTGGTTTATTCGAAAAAGATCAGACCTGTTGCAAAAGCTCTCTCTAGATCTCCCACTTCAACCACCCGAAGGCTTCGATCTTTGGGGGAATTGAAGGAGGAGACATCATGCATCATCATCACGAATCAAGCACATCAACTCCTCTCCATTCACTTGGAGAATCCCCGATCTAGTATTCTTGTTGATATCTAGATCTTGTGCATTATTATTGATAACTATTGTTCTTGTGGCAGCTTGTTGTCATTAAGAGAGCCTCCAATTCGGTTGTGGAGTTATGCCCTGCTAGTTGTGTAAAGGTGCCAGTTCCCGCCTCAAAGGGTTCCTATAGTGGAAAGGTGGATCAGGCCTTTGGTGGCGGGATCCATCAGAGAACAGGGTGAGGCCTATTGTGGCGTGGTGGTCTTAGTACCGCCCACCCCTCCAACACAGATGTACTTCCCTTAACAAGGAAGGAATTGCGGTAAAACAAATCATGTGTCTCCACGTGCTTCATCACGGTTTCCTCGTTCCTCACTTTACTCGCCTTTACTCGCTAGTAGTTAGGTTTGCATATAGGGAAATATTACATAATAGTATATCTAGATAATAAACCTTTTGTGTCAAGACTAAAATTGAAAACACACTAAAATTTGAAGTACCACCTATTCACCCCCCCTCTAGGTGCCCATACGATCCATTTCAACGGCACATATGTAATGGCTAGGGAAGATGTTTCTACCACAACTCTCAGATCCAGAGTTGTAGGCTCCATCTTCCGATGTTAGATCGCACAGATCGGACTCGCAACTGTTGCTATCCGTACCATCGGCTGGCACTGAGGCGTTGAGCTCACTCAGGGTGCCAATCGGTGGTGGAAACCACGAGGCAGGAGGAATCGAAGGACCTTGCGGGTGATCGGGAAGCGGAGCGTGCCGATCTGCCCGACCTGAAAGCGTAGGCTTCTGATTGTTAAGCCGACTCCGTCGCCCACGGATTCGAAGTTCGGGCGAGCCATCGACAAGTGGATGGTGAAGTCGAAGGCGCCAAAGAGGAGGCGATTCTCCGCTATAGCGGAGTTGTAGATCACGGTTGATGGGGCCGAGGAAGCCGCAACATCAGTGCTCCTGATTCCCACAGACGGCGCCAATTGACGAGGGGTTAACTCATCAATGCCCACCGTTGATGGACTTAGGTTCGAGGAATTGGGGAGCGCTAGAGGCATCGATCGGCTAGAAAACAAGCACATAGGGGGACACGAGGTTTTATCCAGGTTCAAGCCTCGAAGAGGACCCTAGTCCTGCTTGTCTGCTCTTTGATTATTGAGGAGTCGAAAGTTAAAAGGGGTGTACAGATGCAATCTGGCGAGGTGTATGCTAGGGTTGTGGATTGTTCTCCTCGCTGCCTCCTCATAGCCTTTATATAGAGGGGCTAGGTCTCGGGATAGCAGGTCGAGTCGATTACATATTAGGGTTTTCCCTTCAAGTTTCTATCTATTCTTTGTCGTGTTCTTGAAGAAGTCGTGTTCCTTTGGGCCACCCGAATCCTTAATGGGTTTCGTTTGCACCGTAGACTCCTCTTGGGCTAGACCATATAGGCTAACCGAGAGTACATGTAAGGTATACCCATGTCACTAGGACATGTCCAGGAACAACGTCGTCATTGTCACTTTCCTTCTTGGAGGTGTGGCTTGATACGTGGCGCGTCAGACTGCTATGAGCATGGTGGGAATATTTCGGGGGCGCAGCGGTTGCGAGTCATTGCTCGTTTTCATAGAGCCTTCGTTGTCGCCATTGTTATCTCTTCTTTTTTCTTTCTCGTTTCTTTTGGGCATGATTTGCGTTGTTTGCCCCAGCAGTGGTGTCGAAGTTGTCGGTTGGTTGCTATATTAGTATAGCGGGCAAAACACCATTTCGAGGCTAGACTTTAGGGGCGCGTTTGGTAGCCTGCATTTTGCTGGGGAGGACTGCTGAGGACAAAAACAGGCCGTTTGGATTCCCATATTCGATGTTGGGCTACGCTAGCAAGAACTATAAAGCAGCCCACAACCAGGCCTAGCGACAATGCTCGAATCAAGCGTTTCCATCAAGCCACCCTCTAGTGGAAAAGGGGCAGGAGACATTCACTCAGCTCCTTCAGAAACACTCCCTCCCCGCTCACCGCTGAAACTAGATCCACCATTCCCCCTCCCCCTTCCCAGTTCATATTGGTCCATCGACGGTGGCAACGAAAACCTTCCTGTGAATGCTACTGCCTCCTGTTCGTGGATCCATCCCTGCGGTCGCCATGCCGAGCTAGGATAACAGCGACTGCTCTAGTCAATCATATCTAGGGGTAAGCTCAATTTTCCACAATTCCTCCTTTCGGTTAGGGTTAGCTAGCGATTTGGGAAATTTCAATTTGGCATCAGATGACCTCAATTTTGTCTGTTAGGACCTAACGGACATGGACTATGCTCCTGACTCCATCGAAGATCCCGCCTTCTATGGCTAGGTAGTGGATTGTCCCCATATGTGTCGCGTCCATAGGCTAGATCTTGACAAACATGTTACGTTTGAAGGAACCAACACTGGCCGCAGATTCTATCTATGCCAAGTGAAGAATGTAAGTTCTTAGCCTTTGATATGTCAGCTCCTAGCTCATCTAGTAGATTTAAGCATGTAATTCTGCTTTGTAGGAAGTCTCAAACTATGGTTTTGTGGCTTGGGTGGATAAGGAATGGCCATAACCAGCGAAAAATGCATTAGTATGATTGTGGAGCATGTATGAAGACAACAACAATTCAAGAATCGACAAAAGGATTCAGAATGGAAAGTTTGTGAATGAGTCGTATGGTGAGAAGAACATCATTGAGAATAAGTACTCAAGTCTGCTAGTTGTTGTGAGGAAGTTCATGGAAGAATCTGAGAAAAAGTTGATGGAGGTTAACTTGGCAAGGATTAGGGCTGAGGTGGAATCAGTGGATAAGAACAAGAAGATGTGCGTCGATCAGACAGAAGCACTGAAGAATGAAATGGAAATGCTAAAGCAGGTGCAGAGAACCCAAGCAGAGATTATGAAAGTGAAGTAGAGTAAATGGGAGGAGGAAAATAAGAAGCTTGAGTGCGTCATCTATGAAATGCTCCACGCTAGCGAGGCTAATAAGAGTAAGCTGAAGAAGATCAAAGAAATCTATGATGGTTGGGTTCTACTTGCATTGATGTTGTAACTATGTCCTACAAACTGGTGAACTAGTGGTGGTAGGTTAACACCATGGTGGCATGTTGAACTGTGATCCTCTTTTGGCAGCGATCATGCATGCACCTAATAGTCTACTAAGATGCTTGTTATGAATGGTGCATGTTCTTGTGTTGTTCTTCCTAGTTGTGTTGTTCATGCTTGTGTTGTTAGTGTTCGTGTTATTCTTTTCATGGTAGAGCAAGGTGATCATAACACACCTATTGTGTAGTTCTTGCTCCTAGTGTAGTTCCTCCTAGTGTTGTTCCTGCTTGCGTTCTTTCTGGTTGTGTTGTTCCTCCTAATGTTCTTTCTGTTTGTGTTGTTCCTTGATTTCATGTTCATGTTTATGTGTTCTTCATGCTCTTCTGTGGTGTTCATCCTTATTTTCTTCGAGCTAAGGTAACCTCACCATATGGTAGAGCAAGGTGACCATAAAAGACTTCTTGTGGCAACCAAACAAGGAACATGTGCATCAAATAGGCCAAAAGTTGCATACACAGTCAACCAAACAACATGAACATAGTAGCCTAACTCATTCACCCACCCCAACTGCGATCTACCAGGAAGACAAATTCTGGCCCAAAGCATATACTCTGTATGTGTTTGGCAGTGGCATCCATACCACTGCCCAATGGAGACGGAAATAAAATGCCGGCTGCCGTGACCTAGAGATGCTTCTGCACCAAAATTTGTACACGCACCAGGGAAGAGAGCCCACGTGAAAAGTCCGACTGGCTTTTCGCTTGAAGTCGGGTGGAGGTCCCTTCGTTTATTACACACCATGTTTTGCCATGCTCTATGGAGTTCAATTTTCGAGAGAAGTCTCAACAGTTCAAAATTCGAGAAAAGTATCACGGGACAGAGCTCACGTGAAAATCCGGACTTACTTTTTACCTTTGCATCGGTCGGGTGCGTTTTTACAATGTCATTGTGCATGTTTTAAGTTTTTTTTTCTTTGCGGTGGAATGAAGGATTATTAAATAGGAGGATTTCCCGAGGGAAATTCCGTAACCAGACCGCAGTTCTCTTCTGAACCCTTCCTAACTTAGCTAGTTTCATGACCAATCGGATTTTATCATGGCTAATCTTAATTACATATTCTCTCGTTTTAAAATATAAGATGTTTTAGCTTTGTGAAAGAAGTATATCTAGACCTCTATTAGACCTTGTTCGTTTAATCCACCTCGCTAGTGGATTAGAGTGTTTTGAAGTGGATTTTGGCTTAGATAGGATTTAATCTTTTTCAATCCACGCCAATCCCGTTGAAACCCAGGTAACCGAACAAGACCTTAGTGTGTAGGTTTCGCTCAAAATATACATGAACTTACACACTAAAGATGTCTAGATACACTCTTTTTACAAAACTAAAACATCTTATATTTTAAAATAGATGGAATATATGTTTCTCTTTCTCTTAATAACTCACGAATAAAAGAAATTTTATAAAAAAAAGCATGGACTAGCGAATTTGGGTTACTGCCCTTGATCAACTCCACGGCTTCAAAGCGAGCCAGCTAGCTTAGGAGAACGTAGCCAAAACACAGCACGGGCGAACAACCGCCGCCTCCTGACCTAGTCCCCGTCTTCGGCCAGCCTCACCGGTGTCAGGAACGATGGGGACCTGATCTATGGGTAGAGTTTTCAGTAAAATTAATATTACGAAAGATTAGATTAGAGTTTTGGTAGTTATTTTTTTTATCTCTACGTCAATGAAGATAAATTCATTTATAAGAAGCGATCTTCGGAGATCTAATTCCCAGCGTCAATAGCAGTATTGTAAGATTACAGTTCTATAGGTACAGTCTTTCAGACTTTACTTTACCAAGTCGACTTTGGAGTTTTTTCATGGTTGCCGCGCGGACTATCCTCGCAATATTTGTCCTGGCTGCTACGTTCTCAATAATGGTGGTTCGTACTATCGGTTCGATTAGGCTGTTCGGTTATTTTTGACTGGAATACTGGTGTAGGTACTCTTGCCGATGTTGATTGATTACTCTAATAGTTGTGCGTGTGCACGCAGCCTTGGCAATGCGGCTCAAATTAAAATTATGGGAGAATCCTCGTTGGTACTTATAGGTTATGGTTTGGTATCTATCAGTTCTTGGATGGCTTAAAAAAGTTCAAGATGATATCTTAAAGAAAGAAAGAGTTTGAAGACCTTAGTATTTTACTAGTTTCTTTTAGACTTTATTTTATAATCGCTCGAGACAGTCTATGGTGGACCACCAGCAGGAAGATCGAATGGCTGCCTTTTGATCTTCTCGCTTGGGAAAGCGCCAAAAACTGGCCTTACTAAAACTTACGAAATGCTAATTTGACCTAAATTTCCGGATTATATGCTACTAGGAATATATCATGATATTGATCGTAAAAAAAATACTCCACGGCTTCAAAGCAGTCCGTATCCACGGTGAATTGCACACTCGTCCAATGAAGCGAGAGGCGCAAGCCCTCCTCGACGGCCATCAGCTCCCCCTCCGTTGCATCTCTACAATGCGTCAGCTCCCAGCATGCCACAAAGATCACGTCGCCATTATTCTCTCGCGGGGCCGTGCCTGTGTCAGACCCTCCATTATTACTTGAAAATGCACCATCAACATTGAGCTTCGTGTGTCCTTGCGTCGGGGGCACCCACTTCTCCTGCTCCTTCTTTGCTTCTTTGTCATACAACGCTGCCGCCGTCCACATTGGTTGCCTTGTCGGTCGGTCAGCTAGCTACCTTTGCGTTGCGTCGCGTCACGCGTGTCCGGCCCCGGCCTTGCGACAGCTAGAACGGCGCAGGGCGACTGCAGAAATCGGTTCAGTCGACGGGCAGGAGATGTCCGATAGAAATACGAGCAATTTACCATATCTATAAAAACAGTAAATAAAATATGACTAATACATACGAATAAAACTAGTTATGCAATCTAACACAAATTGTTGGAAATAGGATTTGAGACATGATCCGAACAGTCAAAACAAGGTAGAGGAAGATTGCATATGGAGCAACGGAGGAACTAGCCACGTTGTCGTTGGCCGTGACTTTAGCCATGTCATCAAAGCGATGTTCAACGTTGGGGAAACAGTTATCATCCGGGAAGAAGTCGCCAGCGTCCATGAAGGAGTACATGATAAAACCAATAATCGCTCGATAGTGCTCCTCAAAAATCTTATCGTATCTCTCCCATATAGGATCACAAAAGATGGGGTTCAAGAGGCCCACTGTCCCGGCTCATGCTGCACACCGCAAGACGGGATGGAGAAGACTTGAAGGTTGCGCAGTGCTCTGGAACTGAAGGCGCGGTGTGTTGTGTTGACGTGTCTATGGAGAGGAGCGACCTCTCTTTTATAGGTACGGTAGGGAGAGGTGAACATACAACGGGGATACGAAACGAAGAGACAGGAGACGAACCGAACATGCAACGGCTGAAGCCGAGTAGCCTCCACTGATTTTGTATTCATTCTCCACTCAGTTTGTATTAAAACTCCACTCGTGTAAACTGTCCGGCTTCCATGTTGTAACATCCTGAAGAAAAGGAAGGGGAAAAAGGTCGATATTGAATTTGTGCATTGCATCTCATGCATCTTGAAATTGAGTGGGAATTTAAGCTTTTGATAATTTGAGTGTTAGATAATCAAATTTGATTATAGTGTTGAGTTTGAGTCAAGTCAACACTACTATTTGAAATTCAAATCTCAATTATGGCGGAATCCCCCTAGCACAACGGGCGTGCCGCAGTGAAGCAATCAGTTCTGACTTGGGGCCGCAGTTGCGAGAGAGAAGAGAGAGATTATCTAAGAAAACTGCCTTAAAGAATATATTTATTATTGCGTGTCTTTTTCCCTCCTATAGGACTCTCCTTATATAGGAAAAAATGGGAGACCCTTTTCTCCTCAAGTCCCGGGGTGGGACTAAAAGAAAAGGGAGGGGAGGAGGCGCGCACATGCCATGGAGGAGGGTCGGCTGGCCGGGTGGGCCCCGGGCGTGGCCCATGGGGGTGCCGGTAGCCGGGTGGGCCCCTCCTCGTGCCATGCCCTAGGTGGCGTAATTGACTCCCCATGGGATGGCTTGCCTCTTGGTTTTTTTTCCTCCAAGGATTTGGTCCACTAGGGAAATTGCCCTTTTAAATTTAATTTAAAATGTTTATTTAATATTAATTCTAGTAATTAATATATAAATACATATTGTTAAATACTCTCTGACCGGAAACATCTTTTGGTTCACTCCGAACAACTTCGGTTCCTCCTAGAACTATTATCGTTCTCTCTCAAAACACTTCTAGGAGTCTCTCTTTCTTACTTCATTGATTCCGTTATAACCAAAACGATATCTGGGCGTCATCGTACCCTTAAGTGTGTTATATGATTCGGGAACATCACAGACATGACCGATCATCAGCGGGACCGGGATATCCATAATGAGCCCTATACATTCCACGATGTTTTATTGTCGTTTGAACCATAAACATCGAGTCTAATTTCCTTTGTTACTTTGATACCTGACTTGTTCGAGATCTAATTATCGGTATCACGATACCTTGTTGAATCTCGTTGCCGATAAATTCTGCTCTACTCGTTCTCGTTATATTCCATCCCGTGACCTAGTCACATGTTGCACAACATTATGGATACAATCTCACCGAGCGGGCCTAGTGTATCTTCCTGTCACGCAGGAAAACAAATCCCGATCTCGACGCATACGCCTCAACATATCCCTCTAGAATACCCAATATACACATTTATGATTATCTTGTTACGGTGTGATGGTTGATGTAAATCTAAGCAACCTTAAGTGATAGTGATTAAATATGATCTCATGGTCTAAGGAGTAGGATACTTCGTTTCTAATTATTTCAACGATGAACTTTGTGACTTGATCGGGTCGCGATACTTATGTTGGGTAATGTCTATCACACCATTCACCAATGATATGACTTCATTTTGAATTGGCATAAATGCTCCATGATCATGAAGCTTTGATCATCAGTTGCTCAATAAACTAGTTGAATATAAGCTTACTAGGGACCATGGTTTGTTTACATACCACATGGGTATCAATGTTTCTGATTGACACAGTTATAGCATGGCATAAAACTATTATAAACTAATGAGATGTGATAATAAACTATTATGATCATCCGTGCTCTATTTGGTAACTTTATTTATTCAACCACCGAGGCAACGGACAGTCATCCAACCGATCATTCTGCAAGACCGTGACTTGGTCCTCACGCCCACCTTCTTGTCCCGTGGCGGTGGAACCAAAGTTAGCACCTCACATGTCGCTACTCCGCCTTGTATGTGTCTGAGCAAGAGAGGCGTCGCATCTGAGCTGCCGTGGATGCGTAAGGCATTGTACAGGTTGCAACCTTGGATGCTCATGTATTGGAGAGCAGCCTTGTACCTACACATGTTATAAGCTCTAGTGATCCTGTTGATCTTCTTCCTCGCACCTATTTACATTAAGAAGAAGAAATGTTCAAAAAATCTTATTAAAGCTAAAACTTTTTTTCGAACATAACCAATGCCTTTGATTGATTGATTGATTAAGTCAAAAAAGACTTAGGAAAAGTTTATAAGCAAAACCAGCCGAAAACCATAAAACACAAAACACACCACGCCGGCCCCGAGGCCACGCACCCACACAAGTCGATCACAAAGTCGTCCTAGCGACCAAAGCCGACACTCACACCTTGACGCAACACGGTGGAGGAAAACATCGCCTCCAGAGCCTCCTCTCCGACAACATCCTTGTAGGCCCCATTGTCGCACACCGCCTAGCTGATGACGAAAAAGGGGCAATGCTGACCCGGCGAACAAACCCAACACAGAAGGAAAAGGAACTCCGAGCGATGCCTCCAAGGAGGAGATCGACGACCAAGAGCGCCGCCATAGCCAGCATCTGCCAAGGTCGATGCAGGGTTTTCACCCCAAGGAAGCCAAACACGTAGTCATGTCCGCAAGTCATCAAAGCCTATCGAGAAAATTGAAAAAAAGGCGCACGAGGAGACGAGGGATTTGGTCGAGCGGGCGGGGTCGATCTCGAGCTACCAGCTATGTAGTTTCGATCGATTGATGGCGAGGGTCTGGATTTTTTTTACAAAATTCCACCGATCTATTAATAATCATCAACACTAGTACAAAAAATCTCAAAAATAATAAAAATTACAAATAGATCATTGGGCCACCTAGCGACGAACTGGACTCTCTCGCCCACGGAGTATGTGCTTGCTTCGGCGAGTCACGTGGCACAATCGACTTTTCGGAATAGAGGTATACGAGGTGAGGTGAGGCACTCTTGCTCACGTGGCACAATCGACTTTTCGGAATAGAGGTATATGAGGTGAGGTGAGGCACTCTTGCGTTGTCTCTGAGATGCGGTGGAGGCGGTCGCTAGCAAGTCAGCGTGTTTGGCATTACATGGGATGGAGAATGATAGTTTAACAGAGACAATTAATGGAGGGATTTGGGCGTGGGACTTTGATGTTTAATACCAATCCACTATTTTCCACAGATGGGAGTTAACATTGGGTTTTAGGACTTTGATGTTTAATACCAATCCACTGTTTGCCACAAATGGGAGTTATCATTGGGTTTTAGGATCGAAGCGTTTATTCCAATCAACCTCACCAATTAATAGGATATCCCCAGGGAATGGATCGGTGGGAATTAGAGAGCCCAACTCCTCTTCCCCATCCTATCTAAGTTCCCTGATTTTGGGAGGAACTTTTCCTGACCAGATTCGCTTCCACGCTCCGCCAGAAGCAGCCGTGTCTGAGCTCGCCGTCCGGCCCTCTAGCCAATCCACACGCCATTGTCACATATTAGCCAGGAGCCTATATACCGATCGTACAGTCAAAACCCCATTCTTCTCGTAATGCTAGGCCCATCTATCATCCATGCGCCTAGTGCTCAGCGGGATCGCTTGGATTGCTTCGATATCCATGGGAATGAAGAATTCCTGAAGCACTTCTGTCCTCCATGTAGTCGAGGTTGCGTCAATGAGATCCGCGACTCGATCAGGAGGGTCTTCCTTCAGGCAAGCTAGGGGTCGCAACATGTAATCTCTGGGTAACCAATTCAGATTCCAGGCATGCGGGCCTTCCCCTGTACCAATTCTGCGGATCAAACCTTGTTGCATCGTGTCTCTCCCCTCAATCAGCACCCGCCATACCTAAGAAGGGTGGGAGCCAAGCTGGGCTTGAAGAAAGTCCGATGTTGGGTAGTAAACAACCTTCAAGATGCGTGCACTGAGGGCCTTCGGGCTCTGCAGAATTCGCCAGGCTTGGCGAGCCGGCATAGCCAAGTTGAAAAGCTCGATATCTCGAAAGCCAATACCGCCCGAGAACTTGGGAGAGCACATACTCTCCCACGATACCCAGCAGGTCTTGCGCTGCCCCTCCTTACTCCCCCACCAGAAGATACGGAGCATGGAGTTGATCGCAGCACATAGCCTAGCTGGTAGCTTGAAGCAGGACATCGAAAAGATCGGTATTGCCAGCGCCACCGCTTTAATCAAAACCTCCTTCAATGCCGATGCCAGGAGTTGTTCAAGCCACCCCTAGATTTTCTTCCATATGGAATCCTTCAGGTGCTTAAAGGCACCGTTTTCTACCTCCCCACACTAGAAGGCATTCCCAAGTACTTGTCATTGAGAGTCTCATTTGAAACATGTAGTATTTCTTCACTTCCTGTCTCTTCCCCTCTGGACAGCCCTTGCTAAAGAAGATAGAAGATTTGTCCAGGCTGACTCGTTGGCCAGAGGCGTTACAGTATTTCTCCAAAATAGAGTTTACTTCCATCACTCCCTCGGTACTCGCTCTCACAAACAGCTTTGTTTTAAGAGGCCTGAAAGGCCCTGTGCTGCAAGAAGAAAGAGATATAGGGATATAGGGTCACCTTGGCGCAGGCCTCGAGAAGGCGACAAGAGAATGATGGCTGGCTGTTATCACTGGCCTTCGTTTCAGGAAAGGCCTCTTCACACTTTATCATGCAAATCGTGAGATACTTAAACCATCAATGATCTTCAGGTTTGCTTATGCTCCAGAGTATGTACTGCAATTAAAAAAACATCAGATGCATCCTGACAGTTGTCTTCCTAAAACAAAAACCACCATGCATAAAATAGCACAAAAAATAACTTGACTTCGCCTTACATAGCTAATGGCGTCATGGCATCTGCACCAAGAAATATGCTGTAATGAGTCACCCCAGATTGAGCACCTGCGCAGGAGTCGTTCTCGTCGGTTTCTGTAAAGAAATTAAGAGACACAAGAGGTACAGATTTTTATTCAGCTGCAGGAAAGTTTCTTTAGTGGGTCAAGACAAAGGAATCAATGGGGCAAGTTCACAGATCCAAGAAAGATAGTTAATGGATCATTAGCAAAGCCAAATGTCTCAATCAATGAAATCCCAATTTCCAACCACATCATATGTGGAAGCCACCCAAGTGGCGAGAGCAACAACAATCTTTTGAAACGATCGAGCAAGCAAACCCTGGCAAGAACCATGGCTCCAATCAAATCCAACAGACATCCAAGAACAGCACGAAACTCAACTAAGAAATGTCTGAAATGGCAAGTATTCTTTTTTGTTAAGATGATTTTCTGGATAAGGAACAGTTGGCTGCATAACTTTGTTCACAATTACTCCCTCCGTTCGATAATATAAGATGTTTTAGCTTTGTGAAAGGAGTCTATCTAGACCACTTTTAGTGTGTAGGTTCACTCCAAATCTAAATGAACCTACACACTAAAAGTGGTCTAGATACACTCGCTTCACAAAGCTAAAACACCTTATATTATGGAACGGAGAGAGTACTAACTAGACGAAATGCGCGCTTCGCTGCGTCGACTGCACCGAGTCTTGGAAAAATGGAACCAGCATCATAGACTTAGCATGGTGCAACGGTGTGAGTGAACCAACGGTGTGAAAATAACTAAAGGAGTAGCTGGAAGATCATCTGGGTTGACCTTTCTTAGATTACCAATGCCTGGCAGGATTTACCCCGTGAAGCAACATCGAGAAATATTTTAAAACACCACCAGTATGTAAGAACAACATATTCCATGTCTGTTAATCTCTATGATACCATAAAATTGAGTAACTTTTGTTAGATCATAGAGACAATGGTTTAATATTAGGTCATATAGCAACATATCAGGCAGCAGGCAGCTACTGAAGTTTATACAATATAGAATGGTCTTGTTAGGATCATTGTTGCAGGGTGAATATAAACAACCTTATCAAACAATAGTTGCTCAACATCATTCTCAGCTCCAGAAGTTAAGTATTCCTTAACTTTCGAATGCAATTGCCACATTGCATTCAGCTTGTCCCTAGATCCTGCGTGGGAGCCTATATGAAAATATGCTCGTCCCTCAGTTCAAGGCATTTCTACAAAATTGGCAAAACCATTATTATCAAAACACGAAAGGAAGTAAATGCTCACTGAAATCTTCAATTATTTGATACCCCTGCTAAAGTTCACATCCTGTCGCATGTTTTTTTACTAAAAAAGTCGTAAATCTGCAGTGGAAACTACCTCATTAGCAAGATAAATCCCGCAAAGCTTGCAGCTCAGCTATATCTATACATAATAATAAAGCATGGAACGTTTCTGTCAACCAGCTTTTTTTAAAGACCCTTTTACCCTTACACGAGACACTTAATTACCCACCTATGCTACCGATGAGTGAAAATAACTGTCCGGAAAGAAAAAAAAAAGCAACCCGTGCGACCATGTCTTCGTTCCCTTGGCCGGAGGCGTGCTTGCTGGTCTGCGGGCACCGACGCCGGCATGGCAAGAGCACGAGCTCGAGCCGGAGGCGTGCTTGCTGCACCGACGCCGGCATGGCAAGAGCACGAGCTCGAGGGGGACACAGCCGGGGCTCGCGAGCGTGGAGAGTAGAAGCGGCAGCGGCCAGATCTGGCGCGATTCCGTGCAAACAGAAAAAAGGTCCGTGAGATCCGTTCCGTCTAGCGCCGCCGCCACCCGTCCATGGGCCGCCGCTGACCGGCATCTCCCGCCGATAAAATCAACCTTCCGCCAGACTCCCGCTGTCCGAGATCGATCCCGGTGGCCTCTCGCGCCGTCCAACTCCTGCTGTCAGAGATCGACCCCAAATCTCGCTGTCAGAGATCGACCGGGCCGCCCGGCGCGCTGAGTAGGAGGACCAACCACCCGCGCATGCTGCTGCTGCTGCCGACATGGAGGGAGGAGAACGACCTGGCTTTGGTTGCGCGGTTCCAACGCTCCCTTGAGCGGCAATCGTGTCGGACCTCTATGCTGCGGCGACCTCCGGCCGGCCGGCACATGACAGCTCTCTCTCGGCAGCACTCGACGCTGCCTCATCTCAAGGCCTCATTCATTTTATTAATCTATCTGAACATCGTGCGATTTCTCCATGTTTAGCTATTTTTTCGTCCACGAGTGATGTGTCCGTGTGAGCACACTCTGATCCCCTTTGTGCACTCATACGTCTATTGCTTGTTGGTAATTAGAATGATGCAGATGCTGCACCTGTTCGATTGGGAGAGGTTGTCCATGATGTTGGCTCACTAAAAAATGAATTCAAATCAAAGGAGGTGCCCTTGATTCCATCAGCTATGTTTATTTCATCAAAAAAAGTTTTCAGGGTGGAAATTGGATTTTTTGGGTAATCAGTTCTCGTTGTTCATGATCCAGACTTGTAATATCGGGTGCGGACTTCTCTTTATTTTATCAAAAAAAAAAGTTATATGTGGAAATTATATTTGGTTTCATTAATTCATGAAATTGGTTAAAACCTTACCATGATCCAACAAACACTGTAATTTTCGGTTTCTCGTGAACCAAAACATATTGAAAATACACTTTTCAATAGTGAAACACGGTTTCATGAAAATGCATAAAAAATTGTACAGCATTAATCGTGAACTGATCTGAATTATATATATAGGATCGTTGTTTTGATATAAAATAAAGGTGTTATCCGTCATGTACAGAACATACAGGGTTGCATAATGCAAGAACACAAAATCTGAAATCATTTTCCTAAAAAAATAAGCACGAATCTTGAAGAAATTGACTTTCGGGATAGCTAAGAGACTTCCAACCGGTTGTGGGGTTGTACTCCCCCCGTTCCTCTCATCTCGTTATTTCCACCGCCAACCTCTTTTCTCCTCATGGTAACCATGGATCGAATCACCGCGCCAATTTATATCGGCCTCACGACTCACTCCAACGATATATCGGCCTTTCTCTACTTTATCTACTCGCTTACCTCGAGGAGGTGAAGGCCTTTGCCGAGTAAGACGAGCTAGCGGTGGCAGCGTATGTCTAAACATGTGTACCAAATGGGCTAGCTAAAGTAGAAATGTGCGTAACCACGGAACACGCTGTGAATGTGTTGAAGCCGAGTGGT
This sequence comes from Avena eriantha, assembly GCA_910589775.1. NCBI lineage: Eukaryota > Viridiplantae > Streptophyta > Magnoliopsida > Poales > Poaceae > Avena > Avena eriantha. Next base: position 418,570,575 of record OU342745.1, on the reverse strand, counting down.
TTCTATGAAACCCCGATGTATATTTATTCTCACGTTGCAACGCACGGGCACTTTTGCTAGTATTACTTAAATTCACAATGCCAAATTGAAATTAGGTCAAAACTTGATGCACCAGTGTTTATGTTGCCCATAACCAAAACAGAAAATTGGGTAATGTGAAGGGAGTACCCACCAGTCAGAATTGTTCTTGTCCTCGTATAGTTTTGAATTGAGAAAGTCATCAGCGATTTTAAAAACACCAGTAATATCATTAATATCACACATGAAACACCAATAGATTGCTAGAAGTAGGGGAGATTGGGCGATGCAGCTGGTTAACACAACAGTTCATAGTGACGAGAGCGAGGGCTGGTTATGGCCAGCAGCGGTACACAGGTGGCAACAAACTGAATAATTAGCCGGATCTTTCTCATTTGAGTCGGACCAAAAGAACGCGAGTTGCTCCCTGGATATTCCTTATAAAATCACATGAATTCATGATCCTAGTTTTGTTGCCTAGAATCTTTCCCTCTCTGATCTTGATATTTAGCTGCAAAATAATTCCATAGCAAATCATTTGATTAGTCAGCTGAAAAGGTGCACATGATGCTCTACGGCAAAATAAGAACATTTACACACAAGCAAAACCAATAAATAAAACCTGAAAATTGTAATGTGAAATTTAGAAAAAGACCGGTAATAATTAAGTGAAGGGAAGAGAACAACAAACCAACACATATAAATTGATGTTTCAAGTGCATAACAAACTCATGAAGACCAATTTTAACTTGTACCTCAAGTTGGCATATTTACATTTGTTCATGTACCAAAAAAGCAAATGCACTGCGCAAAAGCAGAGGCCTTTTTCGCCTAGGAGTTGGGAGAGAGGAGAGACGCGGGATTTGCACGTGGAAGCAAACCGCCTATGACTATGGAGATCTACCTGCCGCACAAGCAGCGAAAGAGAGCGGCGTAGGCCCACAAGACCACGTCAGCGTGCGGCAGATACCCGTAGAGCAGCTGCATTTCTCCACGCTTAAGCTATAAAATAATTACTTACTGTTCGTTCGTGGTCATCATCGTGCTGGTCGGAGAGGAAGTCAATGTTGACGGTGTCCCCGATGCTCCCAGGCGCAGGTGGTGTCCTCCCGCTGCTCCGGTCCTCCACGCGCACGCACGACCGTCCAATCACTACCCAAGGTACTGCATGTACACATTTAGTCAAGCACTCCATGGCCATAAAAAATGCAGCAGAAATCAATCAAATACTGGAACCATGAGCATAAAAGGGTACATACATGTGAAAATTCAAAGAAAAGACCTAGTTAGAGCTGCAAAGTGGATTAATAAGCAAAGAAAAGTGAGAAACAGGCATTATTTAAATTGCCAGGCTAATTACACAATGAGCTGTGGAACAAAGAGTAATTAGGAACAGTTTAACTATCTGAATGCATTGATAATCCTATAAGAACTATTTCAGAGTAACAAATCACCAATCTTGCTTCTAGAAGAATCGCAGTTCTAAACATTCTTTACATCTACTTGTTCAAACTTATTCTAATCAATCAGTTTGCATGTAAAATAAAAGGAGAATGCCCCATAAAAATCCTAACATGAGAAGGAAGTTCGGATTACCGACACCGATGCCAATTTGCATGACTAATTAACCAGAAGAAGCATACATGCAGAAACTCTTCGGACAGCTCAGCGAATAGACACTTAATACCAATATATGTGCACAAGAACTAAAGAAGTATGAGAACATCAATGTACCCATGACAGAAGTGGACATGGACATGTGCAAGAAAAGAGAGAATAAAACTGTAAATAAACTGACCACGGACCACTTTGTAGTACAAATACACCAACGCAATAAAAACTTACGAAAATGCCTAAAGTTATCACAGTCAAAGCCTCTAAAGTTTTGAAGAAAAGAAATCACAACTGAAAACTACTCTGTCTAATGTACACATACATTTCATCTTTGTGGAAAACTCGTTCGCTGATTTCCTAGATATTGTAAGTACTTCAGGGAACAAAGAAGCACATATAACATTTCTTTACCACGGTAACTCTCCCCAAAGAAATAGAGCAGTAAGGATTTGATAAACATGATTAATAAAGTGTCATAACTATGGACAGGAATTGCAAATTCGTGTTGATCACATTCAACATCAAGAGGAATGCATCGAAGAAAACGTGAACTTATGAAACAAGCTGAGCTAGCTGTGGGCATTCATCCTAATAAGCCATTAAAAACATTAGGGAGGAAAACTCTCCTAAAAAAGCACTTGAAAGAATAAATGATTCGATTTCAAATATACGTTACAAATAAACACCAGAAAAAAATAGGTTGAGAACAATCTCTAAAAGAGTCAAAAAGTATGTCCCAGAATTCATCTACTTAGATTGACCATGCTTGAACCGAGACTCAGATCGACTGCATATTTTGCCCTTTCGTTAAACAACACTAACAACATATTTACCACATCCATGATCCAAAAGGCCATCAATTGATAAAGATCAGTACTATCTAACCTGAAGATCATGTAAAAATACATAAATCTAACTTGCAGATTGAAAGCTTAGTAGCCTAACACCACAACACATGTTACATGATTGTAATTTCCTTGTGATTTTTGAACCGAAACATAGAGTGACATAGGTAAATAAGTTGCAAATTAAGTCAAATGCCTGTCAACACAACTTGCTAATTGGATATACCCTATAAGCTCCAGATCTGAAGTATCTCTCGATTACAAATCGTCAAAATTTACAAAAATAAGCTCTAGGCATATGGTTAATACAACAGAGTATTAAAAAAATCAGTTTCTATGGCTGAAGTTTGGAAGCTATACTCTCATAAGTGATAACCCATCAAAGCAAAAATAATTCGAGATTTTGATTCTTACAAATGTACATGAAATACCATGCTTGTTTCTGTGTGCACGTACTAATTGGAGAATTCAGAGATGTGAAATAACGCCAAACCACATTCTCTTCATTGCGAGCTTATCAGAAACTTCTCTCAGAAGCGACATAGCAATTAAGTGAACTGAACCGCATCACATACTATGAAGATTGTCTAACAGAGAACACTAAGTTGCAGATCATCACATATAAAAGTATATCGGGCCTATATTTGCACATCGGTTGTTCAAAACAGCATATCCTTACAAGTAATCTACAAGAATCATGTAGAGTTGTGTTGTTAGTACAATCTAATCCCCAAATTTCTAACTCTCCTTTTGCATTTGTATCGACCACCTATCATTCTGCATCTGTATAAAAGCGTAACATCAAGCACACTGTGCACACCCACCGAGCATAAACCAAAGAGTGGATTGTCAAAAAAGAAAAGAACAGACGGGGATGTGCTGTTATACCAGCGGGCAGGATGGATATGGCGACGTCGCCAGCAAGGACGTGCAGCCCTGACCAAGGACATCTGCCCCCACACACTGTTGAGATCTGGGCGACCACCACAATCTGAAGGCGAAGAGGAGCGACAGTGACCATGTAGTCGAGGACATTGAAAACAGGTAGAATCTGCAACAGGGAGGACGCTGAGAAGTAGAATCCTCTTCTTACTGTCGGCAACATGGAGGACGTTGAGCAGTCGAGGAGGACGTCGAGTGGTAGAATCTGCCGGTCGCTGCTGGTGGTGGAGATGCGGGCTTGGTGGTCGTCGCTGGTCGCTGCTGCACGTGCAGAGGCGGGTTTGGCCCTTGGCGCCGATCGTTGCCGCGTGTGGAGAGGAGGGCCACGGTTTGAGTTGAGGTAAGCGGCGGTGGCGGTCTGAGCGGCGACGGGTATCGGAGCGGCGGCAGCGGTCTAAGCAACGACGGGCGGCGGTCTGAGCGGCGGCAGCGGTGGTCTAAGCGGCGGCGGCGGTGGTCTAAGCGGTGACGTCTGGGTGAGCGGCCGGAGGGGCAGCGGGGGCTGGGGCAACGGGGGCGGCGGAACCCTAGCTGCTCTCCATGGTGTTGTATTTTTTTTTCAATTCAAAGTTGGAGACACGTCGAACTGCCCCAGGATATTGCCTTCCTCCCACGCCAGCTGCTCACGCGCAAAGAACGCCGCACAGGCCCACACGACAGCGTCGGGATGCTATCAGGTACTACGGCAAGTAGCCTCAGAACGCTTGCATGCGTTCACGCTTAAGCTTTTAATTAATTCAATGCATGAATACACAATGGATGATGAATAGATCAAGATAATGGCCAAAGCTAGACAAGACCATTATTACTAGTAGTCTAGTACGAGTCAGAAATGTGAATTCCAGGAGTAACAGGCACCATCTATCCTTTATTTTGCAGCTCTGATATTTCTGTTTTCAAACCATATGTTATATACATTTGTTAGAAACAAATATGGCTGCGACCACCACCACTAAAACCTAAACCGGCATAGCATGTAGGGGACAACTAGACACTCACCTAAACCATGAAGACGGAGCGGAGGAACCAGCCATGCTGCAGTCACCTCCATTGCACGGTAGTAAGGTGCAGGAGGCCGCAGCCAGCCCTCGGATCGAAGCAGCCATAAGCGAGCCACTTCGGGTAGCTGGTTAGCAAGGGACCAGAAAGAACCGCACCAGGCTTCACACAAAGCCATGAAAATTCACACTACTGGCCTACGTTAATCAAGAAACGGATATGATTGGCATCACAAGACAAATTTTAAAAGTAAGCATCTGCACATATACAATAAAGAATGAAAACAAATGCTACCAGCCTTAGAAGCTTCAAAAACAACACGAAACGACATGCATCTCATGGATTATCCGAGACGACAAAAAATCCAATGAGTAATTTTGCCATCAATAGGATTTTCCAATGAACTTATTCTCAATTTATACTTTCAAAGACGGCAACAAGGAATAGTACTAAGGCCATTCAGAATACCTACCTAGTATGTCTAATTTATGGATGACTAAAGCATGTGACATGAAAGAAAACAAAAATGTAGGTCTGGACCCATCTAATAAGTCCGGCCCGCGCTTTAGCTACAGATTTACAATACAATCTGAATTCTGCAAAACACAAGCATATCCATAGCACGGTGGCCATACTACATACTAGTCCGGAAGACGAAGGAGGAAGCTACTACCAATAGTAGGACTCAAATAAGCATGTGACTCCTCATGGGTTATCAAATTGAAGTTTTGAGAAAGATTGCCAGAATGCGTGCAAAAAATTTTTGGAGATTTGCCCAACCTGGACCAAACTTTAGGAGGTCATATTGGCTGATTTGTTTGCAATCCTTCACCACTAGTTCCTCCAATGATCCATATCTACCAAGGTACACCAGCCACTCCTCGGTGGATATTGCTATACAGTCAACAAGGTGGAGAACAGAAAGATGTTTGCAACCAACCGCGACCAAAGAAAGGCCACGCCAACTTATTGTGGGTGTGCTGACAAGACTGAGGGACCTCAGCTTTGTGCAACGAGACAGATAAGCTAGAGCAGAGTTGTCAATGTTTGAGCAAAAGCTTAAGGTGAGATCAGACAGCAAGGGACAGTGAGATAATAACACATAGATGCCATGGTTGTTCAACTGCTCCCCGTGACTGGGCGTCCAACCAGAGTAATTGATCTCTACTTTGCACAAATTAGAGAATCGGGAGAAGAGTGATTTCAAGGCTTCTATTGTAGGGTTATTAAGTCCACGGCCAACGCGGATAGCATCCCTATGCTCTGCTTCCAAAGTGTAGAGCTTCTTCGATACAAGGGAAAGAGAATTAAGATCACTTGCCCTGGTAATCCTCTTGATGATCTCTCCAAGCAGTGGCTCTGGGAGATCCACCATAGTGTATTGCCGCTTCATGACTTGGGAAGGCAGGGAGCTGAAAAATAAAATCATATGATGAGAATGGATAACATTAAGACAATCAAATAGTAATTGTAAAACTCATGTAAGAAGAAACATTAGAAGCTAACATTTATATATGTTTTGAAAGATTTTGTGTTGGTTCCCTCATAACAAAAAGTCTAATCGTCACAACGTACGCTAACTGAGATATGGCTCTCTTGTCAAGAGCGCTCATGCCTCATAGTTGTCTCTACTTGATTGAATTCTGCTGAGCTCCTCCCCTGCTGTACTCTTTCTTTTAAAACAATGAATGCTAATTAACGCAACGCCCTATTTGTATCTGAATCCTGGTGAACAGAGCTAACACCCAAATTACATTATATTCCTGCAATCAGGGGAGTGGGGGTGATGGGGGCATAATCTACAAACATTCGCCTACTGCGTTGAACTGAACTTATGTGCAGAATCAAAGATAACAGGGTAACAGAAACACTTTATTCCCTCTTGCTTGCACTGCATACAGGCATCATCCAGGTTCAGACATAATGGGCCAATGGCAGTACCAGGACAAACTGCAACAATCAGGTCGACCTAGGCACACATTATGGAACAAACAGAACCACTTGCAGAAATCTCACTACACGAGATCTCACCTAGATCTCACTACACGAAGGAATCAACAGAACTAACTGCAGCAATCGACTTCACCTCGGCACTAGTCTATGGTGACTGGTGCCACAATCGAGGTTGCTCAAAAAATCGGCCTGAATCCGTACCTTGGAGAGAACCACCGAACAAGAGAATCCGGCTTCGGGAGGGATGAACGGAGCGGAGACTGCGGCTTTGGGAGGCAGGCCAGAACCCTGAACTCTCCGTGGCGAGCTCCCAGGCAAAAAGTCAGGCCTTGGCGTCCCTTTTATTGGGACAGTCCTTCGCTTCCCGTAGTTGTGGTGGGGGAGAAGATCGATACCTGTCTGGGCTGATTTTTTAGCGGTATCTGGACGTTGCTATGGGCCAGGCCGTGTGTAACATGGCCCTGCATCGCTCATTCTATATTTTTATCACTTTCGATTGCAACAACTAGAGTGAAAAGGAGAATTCAATTAAGAAAAACTAGCAGAATTAACACTGCCCATCCTCTCTTAAAAGAAAGGAAAAGGGGATGGCAAGATCACAAGATTGCCAGTGCAGGTGCAGCACTTGTATTTCACATGAAAAAAGCATAATCTAGCTCGGGTATGCAGAGCCAAGAAATAACATTATTTGGGCCAGAATAGTAGTGACAAAAAGTACTCCCTCTGTTCACTAATGTAAGACATTCTAGCTTTTTCTAGAACACATGTATGTGGACGTGTTGTAGTGTGTAGATTCACTCAACCAGTTTAAAATATCTAAATGGTCTTACCTTAGTGAACTGAGGGAGTATATTGTTTTCTACACCCCACTAAAAAACAGCCCAGATGGGTATATATCCACACAGCAATTTTTCTTTCTATCCACACAGGACAGATCACATACAAAACAGTCAGAGAGTATACTAATTCATTCCCCACAAAAGCTTAAAAAAGGCGTCAAAGTCGCATTTCCTTGGCGCAATCATCATCACCACGGCCTCACTGTTACATGGCGAATCAGAACCCGCGACACAAGCAATATTTCGCAGGAAGCTATAGGGAACATGCTAGGTAGGGATAAAAGTTGATACACTACCCCTTCAATTCAAACAAATTCCTGAGGTGCTAAAAGTCTAAGATCTACGAGGCATTGAAGGTGGTCACAAGAAAAGGTCAAAGATTACTTCCGATTACGATGCATCCTCATTCCCTTTAGACTGTCATGGCTTTCCATCTCACCAGAGCAGTGAACTGATTTGGCAGCACCCTGCACGCCCTCCAGATATATCTGACGGCACCCTATAACAGTCAGCGACTCCAGCTTCCGAGAACGTGCGAGCGCAGACATCCCATTATTTGTCACATTCATACATGTGCGAAGTGTGAGATTACTCAAGCAAGGAGCCTGGATAATTTGGCCAATTTGGCGCAGACATCCCCGTATAGGTTCCATCCAGGTTACAGACACAATTTGGCTAATGACATGACCAGGAGAAGATGCAACAGTCAGGTCGACCTAGCTAGGCACATTATTACAGAACCAATAGCATAAATCGAGCCCAACTAGATACTACGCGAAGGGAATCGACAGAGATAACCGCAGTAATCTAGTTCACCTCTGCACTAGTCTATGGTGGCACAATTAATCGAGGTTGCTAGGAGAGGAAAAAAATAACTCGGCCCCAATCCGTACCTCGGAGGGAACCGCCGAGCAAGAGAAGCCAGTTTCGGGAGGGGTGAACGGGGAGGATACGGCGGCTTCGGGGGAGAGGGTGGGTGGAGGCCGGCCGGAACCCTGAACCCTCGGTGGCGGCTAGCTCAAGGAAAACCCTCGTCGTCTCGCGGCGTGAGTCAGTCCTTGGCTCCCCTTCTTTTTTGGACACTCCTTCGCTTCCCGTCCTTGTGATGGAGAGAAGATGAGCCATCTGGGCTTGTTTGACAAGATCTGGGCCAGGTATCTGGGCCATCTGGCCTCGGCCGTATGCAATATGGGCCTGCATCGTTCATTTTATACTAGCCGTTTTTTTTCCCTTTCATGGAGAGGATGAGTACTGCCGGACAGGAGAAGCAGCGAGTGAGCTAGGGGTGTGTTCGGTTCTGGAATTTGGTGGAACGGAACCGGTCTGTTCCGCGCCTAGCACCCATTCCTGTGTTCGGTTTGATGCGAGGAACGGAACCGAGTAGTTCCTAGGAACGGAATATACTCCTAATATGCTGAACCGACCCGTCCGGCCAAATCGGCCGGATGGCGAGGAACGTCTCGCTAACCACCGGCACAACGTACAGAAAAGAAAGAAAAAAAGCTCTAATCCTCACCCTGACCCAGCGGAGGAGAGGCCGCGCAGCTAGGGGCCAGGCACGGGCAGCCACGCGCGGCGGCGGCGCGGCCAGAGGCCAGGCACGCCCGGCGGCCAGCCTCGCGCGGTAGCGGGCAGCCATGCGCGGCGGCGATGGCGCGGCCAGGGCCAGGCACGGCCGACGGCCAGCCTCGCGCGGCAGCGGGCAGCCACGCACGGCGGAGGTGGCGCGGCCAGGGGCCAGGCACGGCCGGCGGCCAACCTCGCGCGGCTGCGGCGACGCGGCCAGGGGCCAGCCACGCCCGACAGCGGGCATGCACGGGCAGCGGCGGCGCCAATTTTGCCTGTGATTTTGCTCCGATTTTGACTCTATCCTCCGATTTTGCCTCTGTCCTGTATTCCGGTTTTGTAAGGTCACCATCAATTATAATTGAGAGATAAGATTAAGTTTAGGCTAAAATCAATAGAATATTTAGCAGTGTTTAGTTCTGTGTTACGCTCTTCGATTCTACCAACCAAACAAGAAATAGAATCACTCCGTTCCTCGATTTTTTTTCTGAACCGAACATGGGATCGGAACCGTCCCGTGACGTCGGAACGGAACCATTCCATTTCATCCCCTCCGGTTCTAGAACAAAACACACCCTAATAGAATCAACATTCGTTCAAGAAAAATAAACTAGCAGAAGCAGCACAGTCCTGATTCCTTCTCCCTCGTTTAGTATTTTAATAAAAAAATACAGAGAGGATGGCAGCATCACAAAAGTTTGTAACTTCATCATCTTCGCACGAAGAAGGATCAATCACTCGGCTAAAGAGAATCCAATCACCGGTTACACATGCAGGGGCAAGAAAAGATCATTCGGGGCAGAATTGTACGTACACCGGAACGATCGATCGATATTCAATAACCAAAAGTTACAGAGTACGAGTAGTATCTTGTACAGAGGAGCACCGGAAAAAAGGGAGTCAAAGAAGACAAACATGGTAACATTTTCTTTCCCTGAAAAGGTCAAAAAAAAAAGGCGTCAAAAGTGTGCATTTTCCCCGGCTCAATCATCGTCGCCGTGATCGGTGAATGGTGAATCGGAATCAACGACACGGACTTATTATTGGTGAAGATGCTATACTAGGCAGGCAACAAGCTAGCTAGGGGAAAAAGTAAAAAAAATGTGTTAGACTGGGCTACTACTTGGAACGAGCATTTCCTTTTCTATCGATCGCTATCTCCGATATGTATCTTCTGCTGGCTGGCCCGGGTTGATTTTTTCTGAGGTCACTATCCAAAGCATCCGTCGGCATCACCAACTTTTGGGAGGAGCGGCTGGAGAAGGATTGGAGGGAAGTATTTCGATTCGGTGCGACCGCCTTGATTTCTCGATCGTTCGGCGACTGCGTGAGCTCTACGCCGAATCGAGCGTACGTGCGTGCGCATATACTCTGCGTCGCGTCTCCAAAGGAGAGAGGGAGAATCAACCGCACCGCACGAATATCAGTCCATGCTCCGTGTGATGAAGAAACAATGAGGAAATCTTAACCGAAGTTAGGCACACACGTTCGGTACGGATGAGTGTCCTTGTGGAGGCGTGCAAATTGCTGCATTTTTGCAGCGACCGCCTGCATGCGAGTGCGATGCAAGAGGTGTGAACTGGTACGGTGCTACCTAAAAATCTCTGCTCACTCGCTTGGGACGTTAACTCATTATTAAACAAAATCAACCATGAATGCATTCCGTTGGAAGGTAGTCGTCCCAAGACATCAGAGCAAGAACAATAGTATAGTCAACTACTGGTTATAAGGTAGTGTCCTATCATCTATAGTTAATCTAATAGTCAACATGTATAATAGCAAGCTATATAAATATACTACCTCTGTTTGGGATTATCGTTCGGAGAGTTTTTTTATATTGTTTGAGATTATAAAGGTTATCTCATTTATTAGTCTCTCTCGTCCAATGCATGTTTTTTTCCTCTCACTTTTCACACGCGCATGTAAAACTATTGGTGCATGCATAGATGAGAGAGAATTACAGAGTGTCTTGGTATTTGCAACTTGGTCCTTAGTACTAATAATCCCAAATAGAGGTAGTACTAGTTTATCAATACTTGGCCCACCAATCACTCTCACAAAGTACCTAGGAGCATGTGATAGAGTTAGCTCTCGCATGAGAGCTCACTCTTCTTCTCTCTCATATTCTCTCTCCTCCAACTCATCACAAATATACTATTTAATGACTTATAGCTGGCTGATGTCACCTTATTGTACTTGCTCTCATCGCCCCTTTCCCAGATCTTGATGACTGTGACAGGGACCCCATTGATCTGTTTGGTGAGAGTGTCGCTAGTTGTCGCTCGAGCTCGACGATGGCGACAGATTATTTTGGGTTGTTCCGGCGCAGAAATGGTACTCTGGAAGTCTGAACTTTGGCAGTATTGAGAAATTATGCTAGCAAATGTAAAGGGAGATGCCTTCGCGGTTTCGCTACGAGAAACGGCCGAGTACATTTTTTTGGGTATCCATCTCCATGTGCATGTATTTTTTCCCTACATTTTTTTTCAAATTATCCATCTACATGTCTATTGGTATTTTGACTTTTCCTATTCTTCATGATATTCTAAATTTTTAACTCGCCTGACAGATGGGGCCGCTTCTAGTTCCACCTCAGCATTGACAAATGGTCGCATCTACTAGTTTAGGTGTCAATTCACTATTAGCAGGTCATTTGAGCGAATTGCAAAAACTCACCTCTAGGTGGTAGGTTTACATTCTGAAAACGTAAAGTGGTATCGTTTCGTAGACATGTAATGTGGTAGTTTTCTACTCTTAACGGAAAAAATAAACAAGTACAGACTCTGGCACTCTACATCGGTGGGCCCCCTCCCCTGAGACAAGGTTGAAAGGACGAGGATGTTGCCTCTTACAAGCCAGCTTCTTCTGCAGACTATATGCGCATGTGCTCGCAAAGCAGACCCAAGAAACCAACCAAGATCCCTTCTCTCGCCCTCCCCCTCCCTCCCCACACCACATAAAGCACTTCACTTCACTAGCTACACACAACCCGCAGCTGCACGCGAGCTTCAAAATTGTTGTGCCCTCTTTGCTCCATCTATCTTCAAGTGTCACTGCCTGCAACGTGGTTAGGAGCTCGACTGTGGCAGACATGGCGATGACTACGGTCACGAGGACTACGGTGGCGCTCATTGCTTCGTTCCTCCTTGTTGTCGGCGCCCCCATGGACGACGGTTAGGGGAGGTATGAATTCCTAGGATTAGTGTTGTTTTAGCGCAAGTGAGAATGCTCGAAATGTTTCTCGGTTACTTGGTGATGACTACATCGCTGTTTTGTATGCCATACTTGCTTCTATGGAACCAGATCTCTAAAAGCACTTTGAGAACAGGGATCCATATAAAAAACCAATAAGTTGAAAGAAATGTTTCAACAACAAGCAAGAGATGAGATCTCATAATCCTTACTTGACTGCAAGATGGCTCAGGGAAGTTCAGTTAATGCCCATGTAATCAAGTTGCACATGGGTACATCCAAAGGTTAGAAGCGATGGCTTCCCTGTGGAACTTGGAACTGATTTTATCATCAAATCATTACGTCCTAACTATAGTACATTTGTGAAGAATAACAATATACACGGGATGAACAAAATATTACCTAAATAATTCACAATATTAAAGTGGCTGAAAAGGACGTACATAAGGACACTAATCATGTGATAATGGTTTACAGAACTACTATGTTCAAGAAGAAGAAGAAAGCTAAGGCAAACAAATAAAAGGGTGTTGGCTTGGCCAACAGTCCTAAGAAATCCAACCCGGCCCCACTGCTCCCTAAGAAGGAATGATATTGGAAGAAAAAATTCCCAAAGTACTTGGCTGAGAAGAAGAAGACTGGCTCCAGCCAGGTATATCTGATATACATGTTATTGATGTTTAATGTCCCGGTCCTAAAAGTAATTCTTGGGTAGTTGATATCGGTTCGGTTGCTCATATTTGCAATTCAATGCATGAACAACGCAGAAGTAGGAAACTTGGAAAGGGTGAGGTGACAAAGCGTGCCGGGAATGGAGCAAAAGTTGCAGTGATCACCGTCGGCATGATGTCTCTAGATCTACCCTGAGGATTTATTTTAGAACTTGCTAATTGCTACTTTGTGATGGTCTTCCATAAGAACATCATATCATGATTTTGTTTATCACAATATAGTTATTCGTTTAAATAGGAGGACAATGGTTGCTCTATTAATATGATAATATTTTTATGACCATGCTCTCGTGAAGAAGATACATTTTTATTATGAATCTTGAGAGCGAAGCACACATCTATAACACTGGCGGCAACGTCGATAGAATAATACCACATATTCGTGGCAATGTTGGTTTGGTCATATTCGGCATAAAAGCATGAAGAAACTCTATAAGGATGGATTTTTGGAGTAACTTGATTTTCAATCATTTGACACATGTCAACCTTGTCTTATGGCTAAAATGGTTAAAACTTTGTTCGATGGGATATGTTGAACAAGAGAGTCACTTATTAGAAATCATGCATATGAATGTTTCCGGTGGGTTCTTTACTTACTAACTTTGACTGATGATTTAAATAGATAAATATATTTAATTAATGAGGAGCAAGTCTGGAACATTTAAGAAACTTAAAAATGTCATATCGAAATAGAGAATCATCATAACAAGAAAATTAGTATTCACAGTCAGATCGTGGAGAAGAGTACTCGAGTTACGAGTTTAACAAACATCTAAATAGTTGTGAAATAGTTTCGCAACTTACACCTCATGGAACTCCGCATAATGGTGTGTCGAGACGTAATCGCAACCTTGTTGGACATGGTAAATCGATGATGTCATTAACTGGTTACCATTATCATTTTGGGGTTTCATTTTAGGGAATGTGGCTTTTACATTGAATGGAGTGTCATCTATACCCGTTAAAACGACAGCTATATGAATGATGGAATGGTAGGAAAACAAATTTGTCTTTTCTTAAAATCTGGAGATGCAAGGCTTAAGTGAAGCGTTTACAACTAAATAAGCTTGATCAGAGATCGGATATTTGTAACTTTGAAATGTTTTTTCAGAGAAAACCGACCGAGTATTTTTCCTTTCATAAAACTGAAGGTAAAATGGTTGTCTTTAAGAACGACGTATTTCTCGAGAAGGAAACCGTTTAGGTAGGGGCACAACATAACTCGATGAGGTTAGAAAACCTGCGTTGACTTGTTTAGAGGCTTTTCGAAAAAGTTGAGAGTGGATACAGAAGATAAGGCGGTTCACAGGACCAGAACGTACATGTTGGGTGTAGTGGAACGGGCACATCCGGAACACCACCAAATTAAGCGTTGACTTGTTGAGAGGGTTTTGGTATACCATCAAATGAATTTTGCACCGATCGATCTTTGGCTAAATGTAAACCTTCCTAACAATTCAAATTAAACTACTAAAACTTTCTCCATCTTAAAATGGATATCACAGATTTCTCAAAATTTAGATGAATCTACGCGTTATTTACTACATAGTAGACGTTATTTACTACATAGTAAATAACGTCTAGATTCATCTAAATTTGACAAACCCGAGACATCTATTTTAAGAGATGGAGGGAGCACTTAAAAAAAGTATTTTCGAAACGGAGCGAGTACTACGTACATACGAGCAATGTTTCTTGGACGACAGAGGTTGCCTATATATGCAGTATGCTTGCCTGCATGTTGAAAGAGCTCAGTACTCTGCATCGTGTAGAGCGTGTCTCGCACGTGGAGACAGCCCAGGAGCATCTCTCCTCGTTCCTATCGATCGAGAACGACCAAGCTGTGTTCTGGCAGCTCACGCGATCGACTGCGGCGAACCTCCTCCCTCAATGCAAACACGTGTCACGACTCACGAGTGAGCTAGCTAAAAAGATCAATGCAAACGTGGCCTCGCTACTAACCACGAGACCAGCTAAGCAAGCAAACGTGTCGGCGAAACTCGCTTGCTTCGGCGTGTTGTCGTGTCAAGCCAAGAGGAAATATTCACTACGGAACCGGTACGTGCGAGAGAGGCGATGGAGGCAATTCTAAAACCTACTATCGCCGGTGACCCGTTCCGTCTCCGATGGACCATGGATCATTGGAGGTGTAGAGAAACCATGACCCTTTTCAGATGAAAGAGTTCTCGTTCTTTGTTTATCATGTTTTTATAATGCTCTTTCCGTACTATCCTTGCTCTCATCCTGTCAGTTTTGGCTGTTCGTAGGTGTGGTTTTTGGTTAGTCCCTTCCGATCTATGGATGTGATCAATGACGATGATCGATGCTTTAGTGCATTGGTTCTTTAAGGTCTTAACTCGGTGGTTTATCGTCTGTTTAATACAAAAGGCTCTATTATGACAAGTTTTGCCCCGTTACGACGGTGGAGATGTGAGAACGGCGACGTGCTTTTGGCTCATGCTAGTTTTTGTTGTTATCGCTAGGTGGTCCATAGACATATTTGTGATTTTTATTACTTTAGACTTTTTACACTTGATGATTATTGATAGACCGGTGAAAGTTCGTAAAACATAGAATATATCCACAACGGAGACAGACCGCGACAGCGCCTAGAAGACTAGTTGTTTCCTGTCCCTCGGTTTAATTCATGTCGATCTCACCGGGACACACGCTCTATCCACACGCGAGCTCGCGCCATTTGACCAGGCTCATCTCTCGCTGACGCCCCCGGCCTAGCGCTTATCCAGCAGACAAAAGGGTTCGCGTCGCTATCTCACTATCAACTTTTTTAAAACATAGACAAAAGCTTTTCCTTATCTATTAATTAAGAAGAATATGCCTAACAAATTAGCGGGAAAACGAGCGAAAACCATACTACAATGCTAAAACGTGAGGGTCATGCCCATACTCGCCATAGGGCCAAGCCCACACAACAACCAAACCCACTCTCGAAACCCTACTCCGTCAAGAAAGAGTGTCACTCACCACTGTCAGAGAGAAGATGCCATGACCGCTATGGGAAGAGCAAACACGGGACACTCGAACAAAGAAGGAGGAGCCAACCTTTCGAGGAGCTACACCAAAGTGACATCGACGACCAACATCGAGGGCAACCTCTTCGTCCGCACGGCACAAGGTCAACACCCCTCAACACTTACAAAGTTCCGAGGTTGCCACTCCGACATCCAACTGCTCTGCCAATCCTGGGGGCCACTGATGTCTACGCACTTCTATTCTTGTAGACAATTGTTGGGCCTCCAAGTGCAGAGGTTTGTAGAACAGCAGCAAGTTTCCCTTAAGTGGATCACCCAAGGTTTATCGAACTCAGGAAGGAAGTGGTCAAAAGGTATTCCCTCTCAAGCAGCCCTGCAATCAAGATACAAGAAGTCTCTTGTGTCCCCAACACACCCAATACACTTGTCAAGTGTATAGGTGCACTAGTTCGGCGAAGAGATAGTGAAACACAAGTGGGATGGATAAAAGACAACGGTGATAGAAAATAGTTTGGTGGCGTGGAAAAGACTAAAGTAAAACTGAAATAAAGATGGAAGCAAGCAAACATGTAACAGATCTAGTAGCAAACGGAGTATCAATGCTTAGAAACAAGGCCTAGGGATCATACTTTCACTAGTAAACACTCTCTCATATAAATATATTCTCTTTATGATACTATAACTACTCTTCGGTTGGACACTCTAATCGTTGGTAGGGCTATAACAGCACACCTCAAAGTAAGCCTTTTCCATCTAGAAAACCCCACACTGTCACCTTGAGCACTAAATGGTTCCAACAAACACCACAATTTCATAAAGATATCCAAATCTAAATATAACTCATAACAAGTATTTGTAATCTCTAGCCTAAGTGTCACCATGGTGAGCACGCTGTCACTTTCACACACATGGGGAGAGCAGAGATTCATTAAAGCACTTGAGTAGCAGAATAGATCTATAGATTACAAGCTCATGGTCACAATATGATCATGCATAGATAGAGAGATGAACACATAGCTACCGGTAGATCTATAGAACTACTCTCTCCTCATCATGGGAATCAGCAATGGTGATGGAGATGGCGGTGGAGATCGATGGAGATGGCTCCGGGGGCACTTCTCCGTCCCGGCAGGGTGCCGGAACAGAGATTTTTGTCCCCCCGAATCTTCCCTTCGGTGGCGGCGGCACTGCGGAACTTTTCGTGTATTTCTAATTAACGATTTAGGGTTTTGGCTTCGGGAGGCTTCTTATAGGCAAGAGGGCAAGGTCGGTGGGCGGCCAGGGGGCCCACACCATGCCCTGGCGCGGCCTAGGTGGACCCGTGCCTAGAGGTGGTGTGGCCACCCTATGGCCCCTCTCTGACTCTCCTTCTAGCTCCGTGAGTCTTCCGGGAAAATAGTAACTTTGGCTTTTGTCCCGTCCAATTCCGAGAATATTCATTTTCTGACTTCCTGGAACCAAAAACAGCAGAAAACAGGCAACTGTCACTGTGGCATCTTGTTAATAGGTTAGTCCAAGAAATCATATGAAAAGTACTTCAAAGTTGGAACAAAACACAAGAAAGTAGATAAAACCAAGCATGGAACATCAAAAATTATAGATACATTTGCAATGTATCAACATCCCCAAGCTTAACTCCTGCTCGTCCTCGAGTAGGTAAGTGATAAAAAGAAAAAATAATTTTTGAGGTGACATGCGCCAACAAAGACTTGATCAAAGTATTTATAAAACATTCAAAGCTGGGATCATAGTACTTCAATCATAACATGAAACACAAAGTTCTAGCAATAAGACAATGAAACTATGATGCAACATGAAAATGCACAAACAAAAGATTCATGAATAACAATGCTTTGCAAGACGTTTGTTTGTTTCACATAAAGAAAACATAGCATAAAAGTATTCAGCTTGTCCCTTAATAGAGTAGCAAAAATAAATGCATAGGACACCTTCAAAGTTCATAAGAGTGACTAGATACAAATAGTTTCAAACAAGCAATAACAAGTTATGCATCAATCAACTAGTCTTGAGACAATGCACATAGAACTAAGAATGGCCACTATGCTCTCAAAGTAGTGCATAAAGATAGAAGGTGGAGACTCAATATAATGGTGGAAGAAAGGCCTTTTGTAAAAGAAAGTAGGGATTCAAGTCTCATAAAGAGCTTCCAAAAATTATGGTACTTATAGCTTTCAGCTCTCATTGCCCCTATCATAAGCATCTTAAAGTGGTTAAGGTTAAAGTGAACAAACTATGGTGTACATGCTTGACGAAGTATAAGTCAGAAATCTCATGTCCCTTGTATACGAGGGCCGCTCCTCATGCTACTCAAGTTTAGTCACCGGCAAGTTCTTGTCATTGTAAGTATGTGTATCATAGAGAACCGCCAACGGGGTATCCCTTGCCCGATGATACGGAAGAATCCCCATATCAAAATGACAAGGCAAGCAGACACCGAGCATCTCAGCATTCTTCTTATTTATCATGGGAATATGGTGTGTTTTTTTCTCTCTTTCCTATTTTCATAGTATCTCTTTTTTTATTTTCTCTTTTTTCTCAATATAGGACTCTTTTTTTTATAAGAAGAATGCTTCATAGACAGCTCATTATGGTTACGCTGCAGGTTTCCACCATGTCAGCATGGATTAGACCAGCGGCCCAGGCGTTTCTCTAACACATATACATAATTCCATGGACTTACAAGCTCCCCTTTCATTTCACACCGACGATATCCATATACAAAAGAGCATGACATCAACTAGGTACAAGTACCAAGTGCAATGTTGAAAGCGTTCCCTATGAAAGCATGGTTCTGCTAATTCCCGACAAATAAGTGCAAGCATACACAAAATAGAAGACACAATGGTTCAAGTTTATTAAGGGCAAGAAAAGTAAAGTGTGCCATCAAGTTCGTGAGAGCTTTAATCACTAGTTTTCTCATAACAAGTTTAATTCGGAAGGTAGACAAAAATATGAATATACTTGGAATAGCATATGCTAGTAGGTAGGTATGGTGGACTCTTTGGAATAACTTGATTGAAGGAGTTGGATGCATGAGTGGAACTCATACTTGGTTACGGAGGCTAGCAAAAGCTAGGTGCGACAAACTAAGAGAGCAATAATGGCCATAATCATGTAGAGCGACAAAACATCATTGATCAAAGCATAAAGTGATACTACAAGTTGAAAACTAAAGGATCATAAAGGCTATGGTGACTTGAGACAATCATAACATGGTGTGAGCATGCGCCAAGTCAACCCAAATAAAGCATCAAAGGAAAATACCACTATACTATGCTTTAATATGCTAAAATAACGCATGATTCATCCAAGGCACATTAAGCAATCTCAATTGTTTATAACAAGTCATGCTACAACAAAAAATACTAAGCATAAAGCCAAAACAATATCAAGCATGGCATGGCAAATCATAGGCCACAGTCAAAAACAAACTCTCTTTACCACTTAAGCATGAACTTTCCTACTCTTTTCTAAACCAAACCAAACTATTTGCAAACCAATGTATGAAAGAGGGGGTCCAACCAATTTATTCAGAAAACTAAGCAAACCAAAGCAAACAAAAACCAAAATGAAAACGAAAAAGAAGACGCTCCAAGAAAAACACAATTGTGCATGAAACAATAAAAATGAAGCGTTTGGAAGAAATCTGAGATTTTTATTGATGAAGAAGGGGATGCCTTGGGCATCCCCAAGCTTTGACGCTTGTACTTCTTGGATATTTCTTGGGGTGACACGCGTCGCATCCCCAAGCTTGAGCTTTAGTCCATCCTTCATCTCATTACTCACTCCTTCCATACACCTGAAATTTTTCCTTCATACAAAATTTCACATAATCTCATTATCAACATTAGTGCACTTAAGATAAATAAGTCTTAAGGTTCAGTTCTAACACCAAATAAACTTCCATTAGAACACTAGCTACTGTAGCACTTCCCTCAAAAAGCTCAATTCCCCAAAAGAACTCAAAAAGGAACCAACAAGAAGCAAATGCAGAAAATGGCAGAAATCTGTCAAAACAGACCAGCAGGTAAAGACGAATTTTTTTCGAAGACCTTATGTTGCTCAAATCAAAACGTGTTGAACTAATGAAAGTTAGATAACAACCTGGGGCAGAATCAAAAAAAGTTACAACTCAATCCGACATACAGAGCTCTCTCACGAATTTTTACGGTGAAGCACAAAAATCTGTTTCGGGACAACAACTTTCCCAATCATTACTTCTCTCTCATTAGAGGTTACTCTTGGCACAAAAAGCAAATAAAAAGTATAAGGAGCGGTTATTATAGAGGTAATAACTTTCAAGACTCATCTAAAACTTTTGGGTTATCTTCCAATAAGTACTTTTCTTTAATGCCTTTAAGTTAGGCTTGATAGTTTGAGAAGATGCTCTCATAGGAAATATGAATTGAAGTAAAAGAGAGCATCAAGAAGCAAATTCAAAACACATTTAAGTCTAACACACTTCCTATACATAGGAATCTTGTAAAGAAACAAGTCATGAAAGCACAAAGCAACAAGCATAGGAAGGCAAAACAAGTGCAACTTCAAAATTTTCAACATAAAGAGGGGAAACTTAATATTATTGAGTTGCATAGAACCATGTTTCCCTCTCATATAATAACTTTCAGTAGCATCATGAATAAAAGTAACAATATAACTATCACAAGAAACATTCTTATCATGAGCCACATGCATAAAAGAATTAATACTCCCCACATAAACATAGTCATTCTTATTGATTGTAGTGGGAGCAAAATCAACAAAATAGCTATCATTATTATTTTCATCACCATAATCATAATTAATTTTTTCCTCAATAGTAGGTAGACTGAAAATATCATACTCATCATTGTATTCATCATATATTGGAGGTATAGTATCATCAAAGTAAACTTTCTCCTCCATGCTTGGGGAACTAAAAAGATCATGCTCATCAAAACCAACTTCCCCAAGCTTAGACTTTTCCATAGCATTAGCAATAATGGTGTCCAAAGAATTCATAATAACAACATTGCTATTAGCATGCAAATAAGGTTCCATAGGTTTTTTAATTTTCTCTTCAAACACTTCATGTCCTAACTCAAGATAAAGACTATAAAGCTCTCTAATTCTTTTGTTGTTTTCCATTAAGCCTAACTAGTGAAAACAAGAAACAAAAAGACAAAATTGTAGAATCTAAAGGAAATAACTTCGAGCACTCACACCGAAGGATGTGAGTACCTTTTACCTTACCTCCCCGGCAACGGCGCCAGAAAATAGCTTGATGTCTACACACTTCTATTCTTGTAGACAGTTGTTGGGCCTCCAAGTGCAGAGGTTTGTAGAACAGCAGCAAGTTTTCCCTTAAGTGGATCACCCAAGGTTTATCGAACTCAGGGAGGAAGTGGTCAAAGGTATGCCCTCTCAAGCAACCCTGCAATCAAGATACAAGAAGTCTCTTGTGTCCCCAACACACCCAATACACTTGTCAGGTGTATATGTGCAGTAGTTCGGCAAAGAGATAGTGAAACACAAGTGGGATGGATAAAATACAATGGTGATAGAAAATAGCTTGGTGGCGTGGAAAAGACTAAAGTAAAACTGAAATAAAGATGGAAGCAAGCAAACATGTAACAGATCTAGTAGCAAACGGAGTATCAATTCTTAGAAACAAGACCTAGGGATTATACTTTCACTAGTGAACACTCTCTCATATAAATATCTTCTCTTTATGATACTACTCTTAACTACTCTCCGGTTGGACACTCTAATCGTTGGTAGGGCTATAACAGCACACCTCAAAGTAAGCCTTTCCCATCTAGAAAACCCCACACTGTCACCTTGAGCACTAGATGGTTCCAACAAACACCACAATTTCATAAAGATATCCAACTTCAAATATAACTCATAACAAGTATTTGTAATCTCTAGCCTAAGTGCCACCATGGTGAGCACGCTGTCACTTTCACACACATGGGAAGAGCAGAGATTCATTAAAGCACTTGAGTAGCAGAATAGATCTATAGATTACAAGCTCATGATCACAATATGATCATGCATAGATAGAGAGATGAACACATAGCTACCGGTAGAACCCTTAGCCTCGAGGAAGAACTACTCCCTCCTCATCATGGAAATCAGCAATGGTGATGGAGATGGCGGTGGAGATCGATGGAGATGGCTCCGGGGGCACTTCCCTGTCCCGGCAGGGTGCCGGAACAGAGATTTCTGTCCCCCCGAATCTTCCCTTCGGTGGCGGCGGTACTGCGGAACTTTTCGTGTATTTCTAATTGACGATTTAGGGTTTTGGCTTCGGGAGGCTTCTTATAGGCCAGAGGGCAAGGTCGGTGGGCGGCCAGGGGGCCCACACCATGTCCTGGCACGACCTAGGTGGACCCGCGCCTATGGGTGGTGTGGCCACCCTATGGCCCCTCTCCGACTCTCCTTCTAGCTCCGTGAGTCTTCCGGGAAAATAGTAACTTTGGCTTTTGTCCCGTCCAATTCCGAGAATATTCATTTTCTGACTTCGTGGAACCAAAAACAGCAGAAAACAGGCAACTGGCACTGTGGCATCTTGTTAATAGGTTAGTCCAAGAAATCATATGAAAAGTACTCCAAAGTTGGAACAAAACAAAGAAAGTAGATAAAACCAAGCATGGAACATCAAAAATTATAGATACATTTGCAATGTATCAGCCACCAACACTGCCTTCCAGGATCGCGGTCCCGACATGCCACCGGCCAAACTTGAGTCACCATGCCGCATGATTCGCTACCCGCGGTACAAACTGCACAAGACCAACCGTTCACGGACAACGGCCACCACACCAACATCCGAGTCATCGCCCCAGGCCTAAAAGTCAAACAACCTCAGCTGAGATGCGTTGACTGAGCCGACAAAGTCGCCTCCCCAGCGACACAAGGTTGTTATGAAAGCCAAGCTAAGCAACTTTCTCACCCCATGAAGTTGCTGCCCACCATGGTTCCCGATGCCGCCACCTTCACGCACGAGGATCAACTGCTCGGGGCCGCTGTCGCGACATCCACCAACCTGGCGACGAGGGACACGCAACAACGTTCACAAACCGACTCTCCAAGGCACGTCCCTGTCGGGGGGAAGAGCTTTGTATTAGTTAGGAGGTTGGTTAACTTTAAACTAACCATAGTCACCGGCGTGCAGCTCCTGGTGACGCTGATGGGAAATGTGGATGGCGTGACGAATGCCCAGCGGTTGTTAATGTTGCCGAGTGTAGTACAGTATTATTGTAACTGAATCGAGCGGTTCGCAGCACCCACCCACGAAGTGCCACAACTAAATTTATCGCTGCCAAATGCCGGGTTCTTTTTTACCGAAACAATACTATACACAAAACTGAGATTTATGAAAGCTGTAGTAACTGTTGCTCACGCTTTGAAAATAGTATTGGCCTAGGATTGCTTTGGTTTCGAGAAAACTGAGCTGCCAAACAGAGGCGTATCCAGGATTTGACATTGAGGGGGTGAATATATTGATGATCATATATAAGAATTTTTTCTCGCGAAGGCTACAATTACGATTTTGTGTTGGAAGAACTGTTTCAAAAACGATAACAACATATCAAAGTCTGGGCATAGAACTCATATTAATATGTAGCACTAAATCTTGGACAATACAAAACAAAAGATAAGTTTATATTTCATCAACTTTGTCTCTACGAGTATAAGCTTGATAATTCCATTGTAGGTGACCTTTCTAGTATTTTTTTTCCAGTGTAGAATTATTATAAAATAAGTAGTCGTCACCGAGCAAACATCAAGCAAAATACACATTTTTCTGTAAATTAATCAATTAGATTACAGGTTATGCAATATATTAATAAAAAACTAACGACTTGGTACCTTCCAACTTCCATCTGAGTGGGGAAGATTGATTCGTATACTCGATGGCATAGCACGTTTGTCACGGGCATTGCAGCAGGATTAACAAACTTAGAAATCGGTAGATAACAGGGCTGGCTAGCACGACGTCATGACCACGGCATCTGGCGCGAGCAATGGCGGCAATCGTCCAGTCAGTTGATCATATGGTGCTACCTACTAGGTCTAGTTACACAGTAACCAGGGACTATATTTAGCCTTAGGTAGAGAGCAGCACGACTAAACAATTAAATTTGGGATTAGTGCTAAGCCATTAAGCTTATAAGGCCATTAGTTTAATACCGAAATATGCACATATCTATTGAGGGGGGCCGATGGTTAGGGGGGTCTAGCCCCTGCTTGCCCCCCCCCCCCCCCCCCCCAAAAGCCAAACTAAGCGTAAATTTATTTGGCCTCCAAAAAAAAAAGGTCAAAGAAGGCGTCAAAGTTGCATTTTCCTATGCACAATCATCATCACCATGATCTCACTGCTGCCAGTGCCTGCCATGGTGAGCGATGAATCCGAATCCACGACACAGACATTATTGACGAAGAAGCTATAGGTAACATGATATATAGCTGGGGACAAAAGCTGTCCACGATTGTTTCTTTGAGGTCACCATCCAAATATTCCATCGCGATCACAAACTTTTGGGAGGAGCGGTGAAGAAGGAAAGGATTCGGTGGTGCCGCCGCCCGGGACCCGCACGACCGAATTCTCGATCGCCAACAACCGCGCGCATATACGCTGCGTTGCGTCTCCAAAAGAGAATGAAGGGCCGAGAACTCTTCTTGTGATCGTTCCTGATCAAGAAATCGAGCTAGCGAGATAGATATCCAGAAAATATAGTGTTGAAGCTCATCTGTTAACTGAGCTCACCGTCTTCTTAATTTCGACTGTGCGCTATAGAGAATGGGTTCAGTTCAGCACAGTACATATAGGTTATCGTGGAGGGCATGTACATCGC
The DNA here is from genome assembly GCA_910589775.1 of Avena eriantha. Classification (NCBI taxonomy): domain Eukaryota; kingdom Viridiplantae; phylum Streptophyta; class Magnoliopsida; order Poales; family Poaceae; genus Avena; species Avena eriantha. Next base: position 418,546,019 of record OU342745.1, on the reverse strand, counting down.
AGGATTTTGGTGGTGACTGCACGCGCGCGAGCGTGTGAAGTGTGAGAGGTGTGAACTGTGGTGCTCCCTGGGAATCTGCTTAATGGATGGCGTTGATTAGTTAATGGACTAAACAAAGCCAAACGTGCGTGCGTGCGTGCGTGCGTGCGGCGCCAATTTGACGCGTCTCTTTTCGTTTTGGATCGTGAATGCATTCCGTTGGAGAAAAGGTCCTTTTCATTTGTCCGGAGAGTAAAGGTCTCCCAAGTCATCATCTCCATGATCTGTGTACGATTGCGACATGGATGGACACGTGCATCGTTTGTTTGTCACTCTCGACGGTGATCTATCTGTCTATCTCTTAATAAAGGCAGAAGTAGTAGCAGTACTCCCCCTTGAAGCCTGGTCTGATCTCCGGCCGGAAAATCATCGTAAAGTTGAGAAAATTTACCAGATGTTTGGGTGTAGTGCGAGTGTGCCACGGGCACATCCGTCGGAAAGCTAGCTACGAAACTAAAGCATGTTGGCTCGAAAGACTGAAAAAGAAGAGCCTCTGAAATCTATCTGCGTTTTCCGGCTAGCGAATGCACTGCATAAGTACGATTAAAAAATGAGAGAAAGAGCTCTGCATCGTTGTTGGAGCATCCATTAAATTAAGGGGAGTTCATTTCATCAAGCAGAAGAGCGTGTCACGCACATGGAGACAGCCTCTCCATCGAGCTCGGCTAGACCATGCTGCTCTGCTCCGCAGCAAGGCAGGCAGGCCACCGGACACTCCACACGTAGGAGTACGTACATGTACAGCACGTCAGGAGTGAGCTTGCTAGCGAGGCAAACGTGTCCTCGCCACGACGATTCCTCTACTGTCAGCCCAACAAAACGTCTGTGTCGGTAAACCCCAGATAATTGCTTTCGCCGTGTCGTGTCAATACGACGGAAGGAAAACCCGCCCGCAGGCGAAAGCTCCCGAATAAGAGCCGCGTGTCCCCAGGCTTGCTGGCATTGGCGGCGTACGTGTGCCGTTCACCGCGACGACGACCACACGCGCTCTGACCATGCGACCAGAAACTTCCGTCCCTGACACGAGAGGCCCACCTGCCGGTCGAGCTAATCGAGTAGTACAGCATCTCGTCCAATGTTTTCGTTTTCCGTTCTGGAGAAGAGCACTGCCGGCCAGGAGCAATGAGCACTAGCAGAAGCAGCACTCGTGCTAACTTAAAAAATAAGACACTACGCTCCCTCCCTTTGTAATAATACCAAAAAAGGTGAAAGGATGGCAGCATCACAAGACTTCCTGTGCAGCGTAAAAGGTGAAAGGACGAAGTGGAATAATGGAATGTCATAGTTACATCCTATGTTCGGTTGAGTAAAAAAAAAAATTCTCTCCGATCCATATTAGTTGACTTGTATTTTCCTAGATTCGGATGTATCTAATATTAAAATATGTCTAGATACATTCATATTTAGACCAATCTAAGTCAACTAACATGGGTCGGAGGGAGTAGAAAAGAATGGTTATATTTTATGTTTAGGTGCATTTCATAAAAAGGACCGTAAGAGAATAGAGAGTGTGAAAATGTTTTGGATGGCTTTAACATAAAGGAACGGAGAGATTCCAGCAATTTGGAGAAACCGCTCGTTTTATTCTATTTCTCAACTAAACACTAGAAGGACTCTAAGGTGTGAAATCGTTTCATTACATTCCTATTTAACCCCCCTAAGCAAATAGGTTATATATGCAGGACCAAAAAATATCATTCCAGTGAGAAATGTACGAGCAGATTTTACTGTCACATTGCAAAGTATCTTCCACGTCCCACCAAATAGAAGGACTAATCACTTTTTACGTCAAGTTGTCTTCCTATCACACAGGCGAAGGAGGACATACATTCCGGCGGGGGAAAAAAAGGCAAGTCAAAGAGCATAGATTCCTTATCCACGAAAAGGCCGAAAGAAGAAGGTGTCGCCAAAGCAGTAGTATTTCCTTGGCCTAATCACCACCACCACGATTTGACGGCTGCCTATGGTGCGCCCGGTGAATGGAATCCACGTACGACGACGCAAACATTACTGGTGAATGCGAGGTAGTAGGAGTGCTACCCTAGTCAAATCCATCGCTGTATACAACTTGAGAGGCTGGCGCTGATTGATTTTTGTGAGGTCACTATTTATCCATTCCAAGTATCCGCTGACTTTTGCGACGATTGGAGTCCGTCCTGCAGCAAAGGAGGGGAGGAGGGCACTTCTTTCGTCCTGGCCGTCGCCCGCGAGTGCGTGCGCTCTACGGCAAAATAACTGCCCGGGACCCTATTTTTTGTGGTGACCGCACGCGGACGCAGGCGTGTGGGAGGTGTGTGCCTGAGGATATGCTCATTGGAGGACGTTGATTAGCTAGTGGACTAAACAAAACCGAACGTGTGGGATGCAACTCATTGTCTCCGTGATCTGTGTACGTATGATTGTGACCGTGCTCGCAATTTCGCAAGCCTGGGAGATTATATATATGCAAGCAAATAGTACAAAGGGGATGCTTTCCCTACAAGGAATGACCGAGTACGTACGTAGGTACGTGTGGACTTGGCGTATTGCTACAAAATGTCTTTAGATGGATACAGATAGTACGTGTGGACTGGTGCACTTAGGGCACCACCGGAAAGTGCTGGGTTGTAGTGGAACGGGCACATCCGAGAACGCACCAAATTAAGCATTCACTCGTTGAGAAGGCACTTGGTACTCCTGTCCCCACAGATGATTGGTCATTATTAGCTTGGAGCTACTACTACTGTCGATCTCGTAAGAGCAAGTACAATAAGTCCTAGTCAGTTGACTATAAGGATTAAAATATTATTTTCTTGTCTAGTCGGAAGAGAGAATAGGAGAGAGAAGAAAAGTGGACTCTCATGCAAGAGCCAGCTCTAGCACGTGCTCCTATGCACTTTGAGAGAGTGAAATGTGGATTATGTAGTACTAAAATAGTATATTTTTATAGATCACTATTGTACATGCTAGCTTTAACTTAGCTATAAATGACATGGTACTTAGCTTAGGTCTTTCACAATGGTGGCTCTTAGCGGTGTATCCTAGGCACTTTGCTATGTGGCACTATAGTTAATGAGGAAAGAGAGTGCGGTTGTATCTTAACTAAGAAACACCTTTTGCACGAAATCATAAGAAAAAACCATGGTTAGGCCAATGTCATCTAAATCATGAAATGTAGAGACACCACTTAAGAAACAATGCATTGGAGAAGTTGTATCTTAACCATTTATTTTTCTTAGGATGACGTGCTAAGATACACGCCATTGTGAAAGACCTTATACTACCTCTGTTCGGGATTATAGGTCAGGAGAGCTTTTTTATATTGTTTGAGATTATAAGGGTTATCTCATTTATTAGTCTCTCTTCGTCCAATACATGTTCTCCCTTTTCTCCCACTTCTCTCATGCATGTAAGACTATTACTACATGCAAAGAATAATGAGAGAGTTATGGAGTGTCTTGGTATTAGCAACTTGGCCCTTAGGATTAATAATCCTAGCCAGCAGGTGACTATACTATTGTCCATTGTCCTTGCTCTAAGGCAGAAGTACTCTGGAAACATGGACGCAGATCCGGAACAGAACATCCTTGTAAACTCGAAAGATTACGCGGGGAACACGCAATAGAGACCTTTTTTGTTTTTTGTCACAAGTAGAAGAAATTGCCAAGAGGCGCAGTCGTATACGGAAGCTTTTTGGATCGAATGTAGATAAGCGGGTACAGAATAGTGGCTGTGGGTGTTGTGGCACGAGCAAAACGCTCGGTAGGCACGCCAACGCGTTGGCTTGGCTTGAAAAAGTTGGAAATGGCCTTTGAAACTTAGTATTACTCGATCGAGCATCTGCATTTCGTACTAGCGAGTGGAGTAGGACCGAGAGAGACCAGCGTAGCACAGTGCTCTCTGCATCGATCGAGCGTGAAATATGAAAATACAGATAGTACTGCAGAAGTAGTACATCGAGCAGTAGGCACGTTGGTCTCGCGCGTGGAGACAGCGCGAAGCGCTTCCATCTCCTCGTCCGTATCGAGTATCGGTCATCCACGGCCATGCTGCTCTGCTCTGCTCCGCGCCAGGGCAGGCGACCGGAACCTCCACGCGTACTGCGCACAGCACGTCGAGACCGACCGATGCAAACGTGTCCTCGCCAAGACGATTCATCACCCTTTAAAAAACGACTCGGCGGCGCCAGCCAAGGGGTGCTGTCGTGCTGAACCAAACGTGTCGGCTAAACTCGATCGCTTCGCCGTGTCGTGTCGATCCGTACGCGCCAAGTCGAGCAGAGCTGCCAGTTAAACCGGCCACGCGTCCCTCCGCTTGCTTTCTGGCAGTGCTTCGCCCGTGGCGCACGTACCTACGTGTCCCGCGACGACACGCGCTCTCACCACGCGACCAGTCGCTTCCGTCCTTGACACGGAAGGACCCCGTCAGCATCGGATTAGTCAGGTGCTGTACAGGTCAAACATTTAATTAGCCCTCATCATCGAGACTAGTACTACTTACGTTACGTCCGCGTGCTGGTCTTGCTGACGCCGATGCTGACGAGCGATGAGAGTTCATGGAGATCTTGTGGGTGCGGTGGAGTCCGGAGTGGCGCATCTTCCTTTCCTTTGCCCATCGCCGGACGGATCGATGGCGGTGGTTGCTCCGCCCACATCACATCCTCCGTGCCTTGATTTCATTTTCTGGAGTGGGATGGATGGTTGACCAAATGTCCCCTCTCCATCCATGACAAACGAGAACCGTGTGACGATCGATCCATCCAACTAGCTACCACGTCCAACGGCCGTTGACCATGGGCAGCTCATGCCTTTAACGCTAGCTTGCAGGCGCAGTACAGTACGTACACCACTATATATACGCACACGTGCAAGGTTCGCAAAATCTGTCTGTCGTCGTCTACCCTTTTTCGTTGTAACTCTTGTCTTCAATTTTCAGCCAATAAAATGCCACTAGCTAGGCTGTCAAAAAGTCCATCGTCTACAACAAGGTTTATCACAAGCTTGGTCGGGTCTGATCCCGAAACAACCTAAGAACAAAGCAGTTGAATTTTTCAAATGCCGATCGAGAAGACGAGACTCAAGTAGCACTTTTTTTAAGCAACCGGCACAAGCTCTGTCCTTCCTATTAGAAGAGAAAAATAAAAATTTCGATACAGAAGGGCATGTTTAAGTTAAGGTCTAAACATACCAGAAAAACCACCAAAAGGCCCTAAAAACCAAAGTTTAATCGGGCTCAGCTAGGATGGCTGGCCCATGCCTAGCAAAAGCAGCCGAACGTTGAGCAATGTCATCGCTGGCAATGGAGGCCACTTCCACATATGTCAACCCCCCGTCCGTGAAGATTCGTCTGTTCCGTTCTTTCCAGGCATTCCACAGAACGTATAGCATGCGACCGATGAGGCGGTTTTGTTCCTGTCTTTATCTTTCGTTTGAGCAGATCGTCCCACCACTCGGAAGTCGAGTCGAAGGAATGGCCATGGTTTCCCACATAATCGTTATCCCTGGACTGCGTAGCGTGCCACACCGATGTTGTGAAGGGATAGTCCTTTTATAGGTGGTCAGCAGTTTCTGGAGCCGACTAGCAGACCTGGCAGGTTGGGTTGTTTGGCCATCCTCTGATCGTCAGCATGTCAGCGGTGAACAGCTTACCATGGAGAGCCAGCCAGGAGAAGAGTTTGCATATCGGTTCAGCGTGCGCAGACCAGATTTTGTCGACCTTGAATCTAGGGAAACATCCATGGAACTAGACGTGGTAGGCAGAGTGATGCAGCCCGTCCTGCGGACGCTACTACATCCACAGCGCCAAGTCCCCAAGATCGTCCCCAAGTCAACCAAGAAGATGGACCAGGAGCAGTCAGCTCTAGAACGAGAGTCTCCGTCATCGCCCCGGAGAGTATGCCCGAATCCGGTCGGACTGTCCGGCGCGACTCAGCCGGACTGTCCGGCCTACCCTAGCCCCGTCCTGGCGCGGACATTCTGTGTGCTACATCGGACTCTACCCGGACACTACCCGGAGTGTCCGGCCACCCGGATTATCCGGCCCACTCGACCCGGAGTGTCCGGCCTAAGTGATGGGCTTGCATGCCAACATCTGGGCCATTGGCCCATGTACTCCTCTATTCCGCACCAAACCCTAGTTTTATGCCTAAACTACCCCTGAACTTGTGGTTGGCCTATAAATAGAGCCCCCACCCCCTCATGTATCCTAGAGGCATAAATGATACTAAAGACAACCCCCTTTGTGGAATCTCTAGTTTTGCCTCATCCCCTTCTACCAAAGGGGATCGACTATCGTCACCACCTCGTTGGAGTTTGCATCGCGTCTCCCTCGTTGTACATGGCCTTGGCATCGATGTCCCTTTGCCAAGACATCAAGACCCTCTCCAAGGTGCTCTTCCCTCTCCGCGTGGGATCGAGGGAGCACGTGGACCGATCTGTGATTTGAGTGTGTTTTGGTAGGTTTTGATATGTGGATTACTTGCTAAACTTGTTGATCTACCTTCCCCTGCGTTCCCATGGCTTAATTCCTTGTTTTCCCCATCAATTTGTGGTTTTGGTTCGAGTTTTTCCGCCAAAACTCGTCATGTTCGTGTTCTGGAAGTTCTGGTATGACCGGACCGGACTGTCCAGCCGAAACGGACCGGAATATCCGCCCCACCGGAGTTTCCGGCCTAAACTGACCGGAATATCCGGCCCGGCCGGACTGTCCGCCCCCCTGCTGACAGAAAAATCTGCTTCACGGTTTTGAGCATAACTTTTGCATACGAACTCGGATTTTGGTGTTCTTTAGCTCGTTTTGAAGAGGAGAAAGAGCTCTACATCATCATATCCGTGGTTCATGCTATCTACTCCATCCAAATTCCGTGAGCAAGGCGGAATCTACCAATAAAGGGTGAAGATCGGCGACGAAAGGTATAAAAATTCCGCGACTTCTCCCCACTTGCTTCCCTTTGTGAGCCACACTATCTTTGCGTTAAACAAACACCTATTGAGACTAGTTCCTTCTATGATTGCTTGGGTTATGCACATTTGATACCTTGTAGAATTCCGAGCAAAAGTTGTGAGCGCGCTATCTCATATAGTTATCTTGTATAGTTGTTGGCACAAAGAAGAGGCAAGTCAAAAGTAAAAGAAAAAGAGAAAAAAAAAGAAAAAAAGAGAAAAACAAAGAAAAAAACAAGTGCCTCATAGAATAGGAAGTGCAAGCTCGATGAACATCAAATAGGTGGTACTTATTGTGCATATCTTGTAGCCCACCAATTTATTGCAATCGAACTAGCGTCTCTTTTACACTTGTGCAACACGAGCTTATAGTCTTCGCTAGGTAATCATTTGGTTCTTAGCTCACTTTTTCCATCGCGCAAGTCCCATTTATCCCACCGTGTGTGTTTCCTTGTATATATTCCTATCTTGTGGATTGACTTGTTTTGCTTTGTGATCATCGTGGTTCTTTACTTGTCATTACAATATCTTGATTTCGAATTGTTCTTGGACACGTCACCTTCCATACCTATCCACCATAAGCTTTGTGTGTGTTTTTTTAGTGGTTAGTTGGTTTTGGTGTTCCGCGTGAACTTCACTTTGCTTCGTTTTGATTGCTCTCAAGTATTGCCACTTGCACGATACTATCTTCTAAGGTAAAGTAAGGTTTGGTGTTGCATCCCTAACCCCCTACCACTTACATATACACCACTTGGTCTTGTGAATCATGTCTAGGGACTCCGGAACCAAGGATGATTTCTATGAAGAATCCACGATGATCCACCATGCATATGCGTCCACAAGCATGAATGACATGATGGAGCACTACACCGGCAATGGCTCCACATGCTTGGGTGATATGGAGTTCTACAACAACAATAACTCCCCAAGCATGGACGACTTCACGAATGACAACGACAAGCTCCTGAAGTCGCGTCGACCAAGACGGAGCCTCCACCTCAAGAGCAACATGGTCCACGATCAAATGGACAACTTCAAGCGCGGCATGGACAACAACTTCACCAAAACCATGAGCATGATGCCAAGACTAATGATGCTTTGCGCTCATTACAACGCCTCACCAAGAAGAGTGCCAAGGACAAGAAGCATCGTCGCGAGCGTCATGTGGATGACAAAGTGCGCCATCTACATCAACCTTTGGCAAGGCACGCCAATGACCTACGTCGACACCATCATAAGGCACCTTCAACTACTCGTGCCACCACCAAAATGGCACCAAGAGCAAGTTCTCCTCCACGCCATCAAACTTCAACGCCAAGACTTGACGTCCTAGATGACGCATGCAACCTCATGGATGAGGAGGACGAAGACCTCTACTTCGCCAAGTTGGACGAGTACGTCAAGAGGACTACAAAAGCCAAGGTGCAAGATGGCGACGACAAGGTCAAGAATGGTGAGCATGGGACTTTCCCTTCACCAAAGGAGACACATGGAGTTGAGAGAACCAAGCCTAACCCCATATGCTTGAGTGATGATGTGGTACCAATACCATGTGAGTATGAGAGCCACTTAGCCCACTTGAGTGAAAACAAGAGTGAGACGAGCGACTCCACCTTACGTGAGATTGAGTGCTTCCACTTGGAGGGCATGAGTGATACACCGAGTGAGTTGAGAGTGGTAGTTGATAGGTCATGTGAGACCACTTTGATTGCTAACGACTTACCCTCTACCTCTAGTGTGTTTCCTCATGATGTGCTAGGTTCCCTGGATAAAGAAGCGTCAAGCTTGGAGATGATGATGCCTCCAACCAAGAAGACGTACATGGTGGATGAAGATGATGCCATCCCCATACATGATGAAGAAGTCATCCACATGGAGGCCAACACTACCACAACACCCACTTCATATGAGAGGTATGAACAAGGTAAAAATAAGGGTGTTGATGATGCCATGATCCCACTAGTGGACATGATGACTTGTGATGATTGGCATGCTATGGATGATGTTTGTGATATCACATATGCTTCATTGATTTTTCCATGTGATACTTTGCCTTTGCATAATGTTGAGCATGTGAAATTATTTGTTTGTGATGATGTTGCCATAGACATGCCATGCTCTAAACGTTACGTTGATGATATCATTGCTTGCACTTTATTAAACAATTGCTCTTTCCAATGTTTTGCTTGCAATGATGTTACCAATGGTACCCCTCGAACCATGCTTTGTCATGAATGTTTAACAATCTCTCCCGCTGCTTGCAATAAGTTGAATAATTTCTCTTTCACTTGTTTTGCTTGCAACAATAATTCCCATATGGTTTATATTGAGATGGCCCCCATAGCTTTCTCAAATGTTGGAGATTTTGATGATTGCCATGATAAGCATGTTCCCCACGTGCATACTCACCATGCATATTTTTCATACTTGATTGACACTAATAGTGATGTGCACAAGAAGAGATACGTCATGATGGATGATGTGTTTCTCTACCATGCACACACGTTCTTCCTTTTGTGTTTGATGTGTGTAGGTACCCGCAAGAGAATGTCAACCTCGGTTGAGCACGAGTTTACAAAAAGAGCTCTAGAGAGCATCCCACAAGTGAGTTCAAGATCGAACCCAGCTCTGATACCTTTTGCATGCTTTGCATCTTTCATGTTGACAAATTGCTCTTTCCTATGGTTTGATTGCAAGCATGTTAATGGTATTCTTTCACCTTGTGACAATCATGTCTCGTTGCTTTTGGATATTGATGCTTTGTGTGTTGCCACAAAAATGTTGAACAATTTCTCTTTCCAATGTTCTGTGCGCAACCATAATGCCATTTTGAGCATGTATTGTCACGAGAGCTCCCAAGTCTCTCATATTGTTGTTGCAACATAAGGACCACTTGCTCTTTCATTTGGTTTGTTTGCAAACATGTTGCTTGTGTTTCAGCGTGCGATACTCATACCCCCATGATCTTGGCCTTTGATGATATGTGTATGGCATCCAACATATTGAACAATTGTTCTTTCCAATGGTTGGTTTGCACACATAATGTTGTTGCTTTGGATATTCTTCCTCATGTGTTTTTGCCAAACTATCCTAGCTTTGCATCAAAGATGTTGATCCATTTCTTTGTCAATTGCTTTGAGTGCCTCACTAAGACGCTTCATGGAGTTTTTGAGTTCCCACATTTGCATGATGTTCAAACGACATCCATGCACTTTGACCTTGCATACGCATTTCGTTTGCGATACTTGAGTTGTGCTAATAGTGTGTTGAACAAGAATGGACATGCCACAAATGACATGCTCCTCTATCACACACAAACATATTTTGCTTGGTCTTTGTTGTGTGAAGGTACAATTGCTGACGCGTCAACCTCTATGGTCCATAAGTTGACAAGACGAACCGTAGAGAGTTACCTATGGCTACCCCTCAACGAGCTATCTCTACATCATAAGGTGACTTCACTCTACTTGAGCACTCATGCTATAATCTCCATGAATTGGCTACGCTTTGAGTGTTGCTTTGCTTTTGTGGTGAGCCTTGTAGGCTTCATGGAAGGTAAAGGAACATTGAGGTGTAGTCGATTCAAGCTTCTCAAGGACGACTATATGGTGAACCCCAGGATCAAGAAGGTCTCTCGACATCATCTTCTTAGGATGAGCATGAAGAGTCGAGGACGACTCTTTTTGAAGGGGGAGCTGATGCAGCCCGTCCTACGGACGCTACTACATCCACAACGCCAAATCCCCAAGATCGTCCCCAAGTCAACCAAGAAGATGGACCAGGAGCAGCCAGCTCCAGAATGAGAGTCTCCGCCGTCATCGCCCCGGAGAGTCCGCCCGAATCCGGCCGGAGTGTCCGGCCTACCCCATCCCCGTCCTGGCGCGGACATTCTGTGTGCTACATCGGACTCTACCCGGACACTACCCGGAGTGTCCGGCCTAAGTGATGGGCCTGCGTGCCAACATCTGGGCCCTTGGCCCATGTACCCCTCTATTCCGCACCAAACCCTAGTTTTATGCCCAAACTACCCCTGAACTTGTGGTTGGCCTATAAATAGAGCCCTACCCCCTCATGTATCCCAGAGGCATAGATGATAGACTAAAGACAACCCCCTTTGTGGAATCTCTAGTTTTGCCTCATCCCCTTCTACCAAAGGGGATCGACTATCGTCACCACCTCGTTGGAGTTTGCATCGCGCCTCCCTTGTTGTACAAGGCCTTGTCATCGGTGTCCCTTTGCCAAGACGTCAAGACCCTCTCCAAGGTGTTCTTCCCTCTCCGCGTGGGATCGAGGGAGCATGTTGACCGATCTTTCCTTGCGAGGATTCTATCGGACCGGCGAGAGCAATCGGCCTTGTATCGTGTGTGTTTTGCGTGTGTTCATCGTGTTCTTCGCGAGGTGTGCCTCCGCTTCCGCTACCTTCTCCCTTTCCCCTCACTTTCCCATCGATTTGACCACGAGATCCGTGAAGATCGGGCCACCCTAGAGGTTTGCCCTCATCACAGAGGTAGCAATCTAAATTCCCTCAGTAGTCAGGGTCCATCGAATAGCGTCTGGTTGGAGGGGATCAAGCTAGGTGGCCTGAATTACGTCCCAAATCTCTAGGTATTGGGATAACTGAATAGAGGTGTGGAGGTTAGTGACCGATCGAATCCAGTTTCCCGGAGAGAGCTCTTTGGAGACCGTTCTTTTTTTCCTTGTGGCGATCCTCTAGAGATTTGGGGCCCATTGCTTGAGAGGCCCGCGGCCACACCAGTTGTCATGCTAGAAGGAGGCAGTGTCCCTGTTCCCTAGAGTTATTTTCGGGCATGCCCTGAAGAGGTCCATTCCAGCCGAGCTACCTCGGAAGTTTAGAGCCAGCCCATGTGCGCGCGACGTCAGTCCATTACTCCATTGTAGCCAAGGCCAGCACAGCCTCAGAGCCCTTCTGGTGCGGGCGAGGTCAGGAATCCCAAGGCCCCCCAAGGCCTTTGGCCTACAAACCGTCTTCCAGTTGACAAGAGCTTTCCCATGCGTGGCATGCTCACCCTCATCTCCAGCCCAAATGAAATTCCGGACGATCTTGAAGTTTATTACAGTACCAAAATTATGTAAGGCCGTAACTCTAGAGGTGCTCACTGATTCCAAGCTATGTTTTCAATTCATCATTCACAAAAAAATTAGTACTCCTTCCGATTCATATTAATTGTCGCTGAAATGGATATATCTGTATCCCTAGCTCTACCCTCCCTTATATACTGGCTGGGAGGTATAGATTACAATGTGGGTTTTAGGATTTCCCTAGCGGGCCTAGGGTTTACAAAAGTGGGCTGGCTAGAGGCCCAGCCAGCAGTACAGTAGCTACCAGCTATGCTACAGTGCCAGCCTCCAGACCTTTAGAGGTCAGCCAACAATGCTACGCTCAGCTATCAGCTTTGTCCCCCTCAGCACGGTCGTCGTGTAGCACTGTCTGGGCAGCGCGCCAACCTGTCTGGTGATGAGAGGGTCCAGAGGCATGCTCTGTAGGGGCGTCACGCCCTCCGTATCCTCTCCAGCGAATCCGAGGCAACCGGGTGGAGCCGCCCACCTGGCAGGCTCTTCTGGTTACCCGGCTAGACAGGCCAGCCAGGATTGCTTGGCACTGGTCCGGGTGGAGGGTTCCATCCGACTACAAGTGTCTTGTCTTGTGGCCATCCAGCCTGACTCATCTAGAGCCGGCCAGCTTTGGCCTGGCTTGTCCTATCCGGGGGTCATCCCCAACATATTTTGAATTCGTATAGGTCCTCTGAATCTTAGCTAATCCATATATTTGCAAAACATTAAAAAACTTCAGTTCATTCTTTACTATTTTATAGTCACTTAAAAATAGATAAATATTAGGCACTATAAGAAAAATTCGCCTCTAGTTCCTCTTGTTGACGATAGATTTCTCCCTTTAAACCCTTGCAATCTTCCATATCTTAGTGGTGACACGCTCCTGTATCATTCACGGAAACTCCGCCACGGGTGATGTATACGCACTTCTATTATTGTAGACAGTTGTTGGGCCTCCAAGTGTAGAGGTTTGTAGAACAGTAGCAAGTTTTCCCTTAAGTGGATTATCCAAGGTTTATCAAACTCAGGGAGGAAGTGGTCAAAGGTATCCCCTCTCAAGCAACCCTGAAATCAAGATACAAAAAGTCTCTTGTGTCCCCAACACGCCCAATATACTTGTCAGGTGTATAGGTGCACTAGTTCGGCGAAGAAATAGTGAAATACAAGTGGTATAGATATAAGACAACGGTGCTAGAAAATAGCTTCATGACGTGTAAAAGACTAAAGGCAAACTGAAATAAAGATGGAAGCAAGCAAATATGTAATAGATCTAGTTGCAAACGGTGTATCAATCTCCCATTAAAACACAAGATACTGTAGCACTTCCCTCAAAAAGCTCAATTTCCCAAAAGAACTCAAAAAAGAACCAACAAGAAGCAAATGCAAATAATGGCAGAAATTTGTCAAAATAGACCAGCAGGTAAAGACGAATTTTTTCGAAGACCTTCTGTTGCTCAAATCGAAAAGTGTTGAACTAACAAAAGTTAGATAACAACCTGGGGCAGGAGCACAAAAATTCACGTCTCAAAAAGACGTACAGAGCTTTTACACAAATTTTTACGGTGAAGCACATAAATCTGTTTCGGGACAGCAACTTTCCTAAGCATTACTTCTCTCTCATTAGAGGTTACTCTTGGCACAAAAAGCAAATAAAAAGGATAATGAGCGGTTATTACAGAGGTAATAACTTCCAAGACGCATCTAAAACTTTTGGGTTATCTCCTAGTAAATACTTTTCTTTAATGCCTTTAAGTTAGGCATGATAGTTTGAGAAGATGCTCACATAGGAAATATGAATTGAAGTAAAAGAGAGCATCAAGAAGCAATTTCAAAACACATTTAAGTCTAACCCACTTCCTATGCATAGGAATCTTGTAAATAAACAAGTGATGAAAGCACAAAGCAACAAGCATAGTAAAGCAAAACAAGTGCAATTTTAAGACTTTCAACATAAAGAGGGGAAACTTAATATTATTGAGACACATAAAACCATGTTTCCCTCTCTCATAATAACTTTCAGTATCATCATGAATAAAATTAACAATATAACTATCACATAAAACATTCTTATCATGAGCCACATGCATAAAAGAATTAATACTCTCTACATAAACATAGTCATTCTTATTAATCATAGTAGGAGCAAATTTAACAAAATAGCTATCATTATTATTCTCATCACCATAATCATCAAATATAGGAGGCATATTATAATCATAATTAATTTCCTCCTCAATAGTAGTTGGGCTGAAAATAACACATTCATCATTGTAATCATCATATATTGAAGGTTTGGTATCATCATAAGCAATAGAATAGCTATCTTCCAAAGCTGGGGAACTAAAAAGATCATTTTCATAAAAACTAGCTTCCCCAAGTTTAGACTTTATCATAGAATTAGTAATAATGGTGTCTAAATATTTCATACTAACAACATTTCTATTAGGATGCAAATAAAGTTCCATAGGCTTTTTAATTTTCTCTTCAAACACTTCATGTCCTAACTCAAGATAAATACTATAAAGCTCTCTAATTTTTTGTTTGTTTTCCATTAAGCCTAACTAGTGAAAACAAGAAACAAAAAGACAAAATTGCAGAATCTAAAGGAAATAACTTCGAGCACTCACACCGGAGGATGTGAGTACCTTTTACCTTACCTCCCCGGCAACGGCGCCAGAAAATAGGCGTTTGTCGTGGGAGGTTCTTTTTCTTTAATCCTCCGGTGTGAATACATTTTACCTTACCTCCACGGCAACGGCGCCAGAAAATAGCTTGATGTCTACGCACTTCTATTCTTGTAGACAATTATTGGGCCTCCAAGTGCAGAGGTTTGTAGAACAACAACAAGTTTTCCCTTAAGTGGATCACCCAAGGTTTATCGAACTCAAGGAGGAAGCAGTCAAAGGTATCCCCTCTCAAGCAACCCTGCAATCAAGATACAAGAAGTCTCTTGTGTCCACAACACACCCAATACACTTGTCAGGTGTATAGGTACACTAGTTCGACGAAGAGATAGTGAAATACAAGTGGTATAGATATAAGACAATGGTGCTAGAAAATAGCTTGATGGCATGGAAGAGACTAAAGGCAAACTGAAATAAAGATGGAAGCAAGCAAACATGTAATAGATCTAGTTGCAAACGGTGTATCAAGAGCATACGATAATGCAACGCATTGCTGAAGTGTTGTATCAAGAGGAGATTTGGATTAAACAAAGAGCGAGGGTGAACTGGCTGAAGGCGGGGGACCGAAACGCATCCTTCTTTCATGCGCAAGTTGCAAGGAGGAAGCGCATGAATCTTATCTCTAGTCTGCAACGCAGTGATGGCACCTTGTGTGAGGAAACTGGAAAAATAAATCAGGAAATTCAGTCTTTCTATCAGCAGTTATATACCACGCAAGGCACGCCAGTGATGGAGGACCTTCTGAACCTTGTTCCTGAACGGGTTTCAGATGATATGAGAGTGACCCTAGATACAGAGTTCACGGAGGAGAAGGTGAGACATTCTTTGTTTCAGATGCACCCATCGAAAGCGTCGGGAGTGGATGGATTCACGGCGGGTTTCTACCAACACCACCGGGATCTTATTCGTGATGATCTGGTTGCTTCGGTACTGGGGTTCCTTAATGGAGGGGAGGTAGCAACCTCACTCAATAACACGACCATTGTGCTTATTCCGAAGGTACGGAATCCCCAGTCCATTTCACAGTTTAGGCCTATCTCTCTTTGTTCTGTCTCATACAAAATTTCTGCAAATACAATCGCAAACAGAATGAGACCGGTTTTGGAGGAGGTTATTAGTGTGGAACAAAGTGCTTTTGTCCCGGGACGAATAATCACTGATAACTCTCTTGTGGCTTTTGAATGCATTCATTCTATGAAGAGGAAGAAAAGGGGGAAGAAGGGATAGTGTGCGATCAAGCTTGACATGATGAAAGCTTATGATCAGGTAGAGTGGCCTTTTCTTCAAGCAATTACGCATAAACTCGGTTTCCCTCCAAGCTGTGTCGAGCTTATTATGCAATGTGTGTCGACGGTTCAGTTCTCGGTAAAGGTGAATGGACATTTGCCCCTACCTTTCTACCATCCTGGGCCCTTCGACAAGGTGACCCGATGTCGCCATATCTGTTTCTCATTGGTGGAGAGGGGTTAACGACGCTACTGAATAACTACAGTACTGGATGTATAGACAGGGGAATGAGGGTGTGTAATAGAGCACCTTGGATTACACATCTTCTTTTTGCTGATGATAGTTTGATCTTCATCAATGCAAGTATGGCGACTGCGGAAAGACTAAACTCAATCTTGGATATTTACAACAAGGCATCAGGTAAATTGGTTAACAGGAACAAAAGCTCAATTTTTTCAGTCCTTGTACTTCTGAGACAGATCGTGTAGCAGTGAAACAAGTGTTGGATATCAATGTTGAAGCCTTCTGTGAGAGGTACCTTGGCCTCCCTATGGCGGTGGGCAGAATTACAAGCGATACCTTTGAGTACCTCACGGATAGTGCAAAGAGTGGTATGTTTGCTTGGGCAGAGAAACTCCTATCTTATCTGGCGAAGGAGGTTCTCCTGAAATCCGTTATTCAAGCAAAACCAATACTAAGTATGAGTTGCTTTGATCTAACAAAAGGTTCTTGCGAGAAATATACTTCTTTGATGGCCAAGTTTTGGTGGAGTGGCAATCTCGATAAAAGGTCCATGCATTGGTTATCATGGAAAAAGTTGGCTGTGCCGAAAGGGAAAGGAGGAATGGGTTTTCGCGATATGCATGCGTTTAACCTTACGCTCCTGGGCAAGCAGGGTTGGAGTCTAATGACAACCCCAAATTCCCTCTATGCACAGGTTTTGAAGGGGCACTACTTTCCAGACCGTGATTTCATGGATGCGACGGCGCCACGAGCGGCCTCCAGAACATGGAGGGGAATCCTAGCTAGGAGGCGCGCCTTAGAGATGGGACTTATAAAGAGGATTGGCACTGGTGATTCGGTGTCAATTTCGGAAGACATGTGGATTCCAAACTCCCGTACTATGCATCCTATGGGTCGCTTAATTGAAACCCCAGTGCAGACGGTAAATGAGCTTATTACTATGGAGAACTTGTGGGACGAAGGGAAAATCCGCTCCATCTTTCTCGCTCCCGATGCTGATGCAATTCTGTAGATACCGCTAAGGAGGAGTGTAGGGGAGGTTTGGATTGCTTGGGCAAAGGAGAAATCATGCCTGTACTTAGTTCGGTCGGCGTATAGGTCTCTGATCATGGATGCAGAGGATACTAATGCAGGTGCCTCCTCATCAACTGAGGAGGATCTCTAGAAAGCGTTGTGGAAGATCAAGGTAGTTGGCAAGGTACGGACAATTTGGTGGAGGGTTTTAAAAGGCATTATGCCTGATTTCTCAACCCTCACCCGGGTACATGTGGGATTTGTAAAACTACCAACGAAACTCTTCAACATGCATTGATGGAGTGCTCTCACGCCAAATTGTTCTGGACAACAGCGAGGGAAATTCTGAATGTAACACTACCAAGACTACACCCGGCAACATGGGCGAAAGATGTGCTCTGTGAGAAAGCTA
This sequence comes from Avena eriantha, assembly GCA_910589775.1. Classification (NCBI taxonomy): domain Eukaryota; kingdom Viridiplantae; phylum Streptophyta; class Magnoliopsida; order Poales; family Poaceae; genus Avena; species Avena eriantha. The sequence goes on along the minus strand of OU342745.1, from coordinate 418,528,407 downwards.
TATCAGATGAAGATAGGCCTAAGATAGTCACAATCATGTACTCGATCTGGAGTTCGAGGAACAAGTGGACTCATGGCGAGGTTGGCTTCAATCCTAAGCTAGCCATGGAGTCAATTGGGGAAGCGCTTCTTACCCTCGAGTTGCCACATGCCCAAAAGGTTCAGGTCATCCCGAAGCCGAAGTGCAGATGGAAGGGACCATCGGAGGGAGTCGTTAAGATCAACTCTGACGGGGCCATCTCAACGGCGGAAAGGGTTGGCGGAAGCGGGGAGGGGGGAGGGGGGTTGCTCGTGATAGTGCAGGTTTCAAGGGTGCTTGGTGCAGGTTGCATCGAGGTATTTTGGATTCCCTTACTATCGAGGCGTTGGCTCTGCGAGATGCTACTGTCTTTGCAGTGGAAAGAAACTACGATAAGGTAGTTTGTGGAGTGGACTGCGCTGAGCTGGTCCGTCTCTGGAAGGAAGGGCGAAAGGATCGCTCGATTATCTCACCGATATTGGATGATGTTCGTGAGCTAGTTTCCTCTTTTGAGACCTGATGCGGCCCACAATTGTGCAAAGTACGCTTGCAATAATGTGTGGGGTCGCAGACTTGGGTGGGTGAGAGCCCCCAGTTTTTAATTCATAGCCTTATGGCTGATTGTAATACTGTGTTAGTGGTTTAATAAAGCTCGCGAATTCCTCAAGAAAAAAAAGATAATTCTGACTTGAGGGTTCCAACCACCTCCTTACCGGGACAAGTGGCCGGGAAATTTGGTTTGACCAATATTCACTCAAATAGCCCCTTGTCACGAATTGACTCGGCGACTTTTGAATGAGCCTGATTTTAGGGAATTAGGGATGCAGAAGTGGGATAATTGAGACAAGTGGGATACTACTTTCAGACTACTAGACTAACTCAAAACTAAGTGGGACAAGTGGGATAAGCTAGATTTGACATATCCCGTTTATCCTATTTATGGTACCTAAATTAAAGTTAGTCTAATAGTCTAAAAGTGGTATCCCACTTATCCCAATTATCCCACCTCTGCATCCCTAAGGGAACTCGGTCCCCTCTGACATGAGGACGAAAATAAAATTTCCTCACATGGATGCTTAAGAGTATTTGGGCAATAAATATTTTTTCCGCTGCTAGCAGTCAAATTTTACCGGAGTTATGGAGGTGACGACAACATGTGAAGGTTTAAAAATTATCTCCATCTAGTAGAGCCCATGCTCAGAGTTCAAAAGAGTACTCCATGCTTTCCTTACTGAGATTTTCTTAAGGAAATACTGCGCGCGGTTATTTACCCGCCACAACGATTGCCGAGAACAAAAAACACATTCGTTTCCCAGATCACACGTTGAAAACGAAAATCCTTCCTATTCTGACCAGCGCCGCCTCGCTGACAACGTGGGGCCCTGTGTCGTGTCCGTGGAAAATGAGCTCCAAATAAAGTAAGAAACGGGAAGAAGAAAAATCTCTCGCACGTGCCTTTTCTGGCTCCTCCTCCTCTCGGCTCGAATAAATAGCCTCTCCCCGTTCTTCTCCCTCATCGAGTCCGTGACGAAAACAAAATCCACAACGCGAAAGAAAAAGCAGCAGCAGCAGCAAATCCCCTTCTCCTCCGGTTACCTTTCCTTCCCCCGATCGGACAGATATTCCCGCAAATCTTCCGCTCCGTTTCCCGCTCGCCTCCCTCCCCTCACCGTCTCCGTCTTCGTCTCCGTCCCGAGTTCAGATCAAATCCCTCCCCTGTATATCTACCCGCGTCGCCCCTGCTCCGAGGAGGACTCTTCCTGCAGCAGCCGCACTTCGAAATTCTCGAATCGCGCCTGCGCCCGTGCCCAGGGAGAACGAGAACGAGAGCGAGAGGCGAAGAACAGGAACGAGAACACACCAGTTTGCGGAGAACCGGACATGTGCGTGGAGGGATTCGAGGAGGCGCAGATCGAGAGGCCCGCAGATTTCCCGGTGGGTAACCCTTCTTCCTACTATTCCTCTGTTCAAACTCCATTTGTGCCTGGATTTTTCTTCTCTCCCGATTCCCTCTCGCTCGTTCGCGGATTGATCGATGCCCCGCGATCCCGGTAATTTCCTTCCCGCGAAAATTTATTAGTAGTACATCAAACCAAACCGGCGCTTCTATTTTGCTTCAGTCGTCGGTTGATTCGCGCGTGTTGTTCTTGGGTCAGGGATGATCGGATCGACCGGTCGACGGGAACACAATCGAAACACTCTAGCGGTTGCTTCGCGCGCACACGTTTGCGTGTTGCGCGAATGCCTTCTCGTTTAATTTCCTCCTTTTTTTTTCTTCTTTCCAAAATCCTGGTAGTGTACTAGTAGTTCCATTACTGCGACTAGAATTAATGAACTCCCTTATCTTATCTTTATCTTAAGTAGTAGTAGTATCTCCGCTCGCGCGGAAGGTGTGAACACGGGGAAGATGCTCTGAATTCTTCAGCCAGCGGACAAAAGTTTCTAGTAGGATTTTAGATGTCTAGCTGCAAGCAAAAGCAAAATCTTTTTCCTTGTCCTGGCTTGTAGTTGTAGTAGATGTCGCCCTGCCTGTCCGTTTGCGCGTCGCATTCTGGTTCGGATGTCGTACCTTGTTGATTCTGTGATGAAATCGTGTGGGGATTTCCAGTCGACGTGTAGGCTTGATATCCTCTTGTCTGCCAAGATATTTTGCATGTGACAGTACGGTTCTCTCTGGATTCACAAGTAGAAATCAAAACTGCAAAGTTCACAAGTAGTAGGACTTGATTTTTTAGCTGCCCTTCATAGTTACGCTTTTAATTTAAGCCTAGGAAAAAAACAACGTATTCTTTGACAAAATGTAATCATCCACTATCCATGATCTTTACATGTACTAGAACAAATCAGCATCGGTAAAGTTCAGATAGTGCTGTGTACTTTTTTCTGCATTGAGGCCAAGAGAAAGTTGGCCTTTTTCGTGCTGTCGAGCCTCCGGCCACGACACGTCCTCTCCTTTTTTTTTTGGACATTTGCTAGTGACTTTATGGGTCCAAATTACTTAATCATCAGCCTTACCTTTGTCCCTTTACCTTGCAATTATGGGTTGCAAGCAGGAAGTGGACAATGGAGTGGTGCCCAAGGATGCACACCTGGAAGCTCTACATTTCTCTGCTAGTTAGTTAGTTTCTTCCACAGGGAGTAACAGCTGGAGCTTCTGTTGTGCTGTCAAATTGTCAAAGCTGTTTGCTCTTTGTCAAAGTTTATATGCTGTTTGTGTGCGTGCATTCCTGGGGGTTTTGTTTATGGATGCCCCTTCTAGAAATGGCTGCTGGTAGCCTTCCTTGGCCAATTGACTTGTCTCCGACTTGACTGAGTTGGGGTTTCTGTTTGTGTGTCACTCTCAGCTGGGTGGATTAGTACCGTAAGTCATCCACTTTATATGTGACGGTGACGGCGTTATTTATGCTGTAGGAGTTGTTGGCAGAGCTGGAATTTGTGTGAAATAGATTCATTTAACCTGGTAGCAGTGTCTGCAGAAGCTGGATATTATTACTAAATGGCTGAGTTCATGCTGTGCCCCATTGTCTTAGATTTATCCTGCTATATCTGTAGTCCTTACTTTTTTGTCAGACTTGTTTCTTATCTAATCTCTTGCCTTTCTTCTTATATGCAGATGGAGAGAGTTGGTGAGAACACGGTGCTACTGGATTTCAGGCAAGCTACGACGATGGTGGCAGCGATTGGAGAGAGCTGGCACAATTTCGTCCCAGCTATCCGGTCAGGGGACTGGTCCGACATTGGTGGACGTCCTTACATGGAAGACACACATGTGTGCATTCCTAATCTAGCAAAGAGCTTCGGTTATAACACGGCGGGTGATGAAATCATTTCTTTCTATGGGGTAATTGCTTGTTCACTCTTCAAGTCTTATATTCTTCAATTTCTAATACTCCCTCCGTCCCAAAATAAGTGACTTGAGTTTGTCTATATTCGCATGTACCTATATACTAAAACATGTCTAGATATATCCGAATCTAGACAAACCCACATCACTTATTTTGGGACGGAGGGAGTACATTTACTTTTTTTTTTCTGACATCGTCCTGTCCTTATGATTTAGGTCTTCGATGGACATGGTGGAAAAGATGCTGCACAGTATGTTCGGGACAACTTGCCACGGGTCATCGTGGAAGACGCTGCTTTCCCTCTTGAGCTTGAGACGGTGGTGAGGAGGTCATTTGTGCAAACTGATACCCAGTTTGCAGAGAAGTGCTCTGTCCACAGTGGGCTGTCTTCTGGAACAACTGCGCTCACGGCAATGATCTTCGGAAGGTACTGTTCTATTCCTGTCACATGCTATCCAGGATCTCTTGGTTAGTTTAGCATGCATTGTCATTTCGTTGATGGTGGAAATCCTAATTAGTGCAGCAAAGTAATGAAGATTGGTACTAGGTTAACATGTTCCTTTGTATGCCAAAGTCTGATTCTTTGGTTTGCTATATATACTACTAGTAGCAGGTCTGTTCTCAAATTACAATGCATACTGAGAGATTTTCAGAATGTTCTGTCCATATATGCCACTATGTACTGCTGCACTTGCACTAGAACCCCTTGTTACTATTCCATATATGCCAGTATGACTGACAGAGTTAGCATCAGTACCGGTACTTTCTTGAACGATCCCAAGTTATCAGCAATGCTAATTGTCCACATGCTTTGTGCAGGTCTCTTCTAGTCGCAAATGCTGGTGACTGCCGGGCAGTCCTTTCCCGGCGTGGCGCTGCAGTTGAAATGTCCAAGGACCACAGGACCTGCTGCGTCAGCGAGAGAAAACGCGTGGAGTCTCTAGGTGGCTACGTCGATGACGGCTACCTGAACGGCCAGCTAGCAGTCACGAGAGCGCTGGGCGACTGGCACCTCGACGGCCTGAAGGAGACAGGCGAGCCAGGAGGCCCGCTGAGCGCGGAGCCAGAGGTCAAGATGATCACGCTGACCAAGGACGACGAGTTCCTGATCATCGGCAGCGACGGCATCTGGGACTACTTCTCAAACCAGAACTCGGTGGACTTTGCGCGGCTGAGGCTCCAGGAGCACAACGACCCAAGGCGGTGCTGCAGGGAGATCGTGGAGGAGGCGATCAGACGGGGCGCCACGGACAACCTGACGGCGGTGATGGTGTCGTTCCACCAGGAGGCGCCGCCGCCCAAGAACAGAGTGGGCAACAGGAGCAGGGTGGAGCGGACGATATCCGCCGAGGGGCTCCGTAGCATCAGGGTTCTCCTGGAAGGCCAGTGATGGTGGTGGCGCGCCATTGTCGCCTCCTCCTTTGCTTGTTGAGTGTTAACCCGATTGCGGCATATGCCGCTGCTGTTTGTCCGTCCATTGATCGATCGTCGACATGCCAATCAGTGGCTATTGTTACCCGAGAATAAACCGATGAACCCTGAAAATCTCGCCTGTAAATAAGTTGGGAGGTTGGTAAGGTAGTGAGTAGCGTGCGTGCATCCAGGGGGCTTTGTGGCTCATTATGTGATGGTTTTTTGCCCCTATTTTTTCTCCTGTAAAAACTATTCTGGGATGCTCATCAATCAAATGTAACTGGTGTTGTTCAACACAGATGTATGTCCTGTTATGCTTCCATTCTGCCTGTAGCACAACATATCAGGTTCTCAATTAACTGTAAAGCAGAAGCACCGAAGCTGAAGCAGTAGTTAACACAGCAAGCAAGAAAATGACCAAGATTTGACATCAGGCAGATCCAACTCTGCACAAGTTAACAAAATATCCAAAATCAATTGATCAGAAACTCATGGTACCGGAAGCTGCAGCAGCGGACGATTTATGGTCAAAGCTGATCATTAGTGGCTGTGCACATGTGCATAATATAAAGCACAGTTTATTTCAAATGCCTACATTCGACCCAAATTTTCTAAGATTATTTTGGAGTGTTGACATATGTCAACGTTAACAAAATTCCACAACCTTTTCTACTTCGCTCAGCTCGGTATAAACACTCTTACATTATCCTAGTAAAGAAAAAAGCTCCACTTTAATCGATTTAACTAGCTCATATCACTAGTCATCATCAATCTATTAAAAGTGTAAAGAAATGCTTATTGGACTCCGAGTGAAAGAAAAGGCAACACATGCGTAGCTTTAATGGCTCTGAACTTGTGATGATAAACTTGTCCATGACAGTTTCAATACATCAAGACTGAAACTAACGTCCCAGCGAATTCTGTTCCCCTGCCGTGCTTATGGACAGCCAAGGGTTTCTGGATGAGACGGATAAACACAAAAGGCTGAACACAGAAATTAGGTGTTGACTCTTTGCCTGGTTTAGGTCAGACATCTTATCGAAAAGAAAGTCAATAATCTGAACAGTTTGTGCTAAAACTAAGTGAAGCAAGAATCTTACAGAAGGAACTCATGCACTCAAGCAGAGACACACACGCCTAATTTCCGTTACCGGTAGTGGGAACAGAAATGCCCTGGCACAAGATCTCTTTCTGATAACGGAAACATAGCAAAGTTCTGACCAACAATTAAGTTATGAGTTCACCAAACTGGAAAATGTTTTACTGGGTCGCACCAAACAACCCAACAAACCCAGATTTTCAGTACAGGACAAAAAGATAGAAAGTGAGAAATTAAATGCAGCGATAATGGCAAACACCGGACCACCGTTATTATAGAGTAACAACCGGCTTTGGACCAGCATAACGACAGGGCATACATCTTACTGTAGTTTCCATCAGTGGAGGAAACTGCGTGGCACGAGGCCGCCTTGGTAGAGACCCTTCCAGAAACTGAAATCTGCACAAAACAAGACTATGCGCAGTAAGTTTGGTACCAAGATGTCCTCAATGGAAATAGTAGATGGGAGAGTATCTTGACTACTCCCTCCATTTCAAAATATAAGATGTTTTAGCTTTGTGAATGAAGTGTATCTAGACCTCTTTTAGTGTCTAGGTGACACTAAATGAAGTGTATCAAATATGGGACACCATTTTAAATCCCATCTGTAAATGAACTGAAAAAATTGCAAATGAACATAAGTGAATTGTGAGGCTTTATAAGAGAGAAGAAATTTATGTTAGTAGGAACTTTTGAGTAGATAGTTTTAGTTTTAATTAAAGTAACTAAGAAAGGACAAAATACACCATAAGCTCCGGAAACATCACATTTTATCCAACCAAGACGCCATTATTAATCATTGTTTTGAGACCTTTTGCATAGATAAAATTAGTACCAAGATGGTCAGACAATGGATCATGGTACTACAAGAGTGGCTGCCTGGTGGCATATATGATGTAACAATAAGAGTAAAAGGAGAGTAAGTCCAAGCGTACCGTTTTGGGTTGAGCTATCAGCTCCAAATTGACTGTGTTGGATAATCCATTTAGAACCAAACCCTTGTCCACAGGATATGCATGACAACCACAACCATGATTTTCACAGCCCTGCCCGTTCCTTGTACAGAAATCGTGGCATTCGTAGCCAAGCCCAATATAGGCTGTTACTAGAAACGGCATGTGCCCAAGGGGAGGGGTGAGACCATCAAACCATCAAGTTCCAGTAATATCAGTTCCGGGGCAACAATGCGAAGGCGGAACTCCTGAGGGAAGGTACAGGAATTGGCGATGCACAGATGCTTTAGCGATTGAGACGATATGCTAAGTGCACGAATGCGACAAGTACCCATCCTTGTTGGGCGTTCCGTCGAACATGTAGCGGATTACCAGGTTCACAATCTGTTTGAAACGCTCCCACCCCATGTCTGGCTCAGAGTTTATAAAGTTGAAGTCGAGGCTGGTGGTCGCGCCACCGGGTGTCGAGCACACAAGTCTGCATGGCGTCCCACTCCGGCAGAAATGACAGCACATGGCGGAGGATTTCGTCGGGGAGGCGGCGGAAGGGATCCTTTCCGCTTGCCGCAACCTTGTTGGGCATTCCGTCGAACACGTGGCGGGTGCTGCGGGGGCGGGAAAACAAAATCAGCGAAAAAACGTGAGCAAAGAGGGCGATCCGTGGCTGCCATATTCGACTCGTGGAATCCGTTGATCCACTAACTTTCTGTACTGTACCAAAAAAAGATATGAAGATCAAAGCGTCACCTGGACTGGAGTGGACTTCACTCGTGGACCCGAGAGCAGCAGCGCACCGGTCTCCCTTGCTGCCAAATCGTCGAATGTTTGATGGATGGATCAACTGATGCAATTATAGATGGGGCAATCAGATACAGACACATATGCGTATTGCCGATCAAAATTAGAGGCAAAAAGACAGAGGAAACGCAAGAGACCGCGAAAGAGATCGAGAGAGGAACGCAAAATTCCTTGAATCCTTACCTGTTGGAGGGGCCCTGACCAAAGTCGCAGCGTGCCCCTGTGGTGAGGTTATTGCTGACTGCTGAGGGCACGTACAATGCTACTCCCGAAATATAAGACATTCTAGCTTATACACTAAAAGATGTCTAGATAACATTTGATTTATAAAGCTAAAACGTCTTATATTTTCGAACGGAAGAAGTATATCTTAGTTTTATCATAGCAATGTAATGTAGGATGATAGGTGATATGGAGGAGAGAGAACCAAAAAAAGAGTTTGTCTTCTCTTGACTAAGGGATCATCTCTTAGCAAGAATCTTTCTCACCACAAATTTTAGATGTCTATTTATTAAAGATAAGGCTAAAAAATAATCCAGTGTACGTCATGTTTATAATTATATCTAGCTTATGTGTCGGAACTAAAATAAAACAGTCTTATCAACCATTCTACATGTCCTAAGTGAATGAGACATCAGGTCAGGACCTGGACAACGCGACCACGGAAGGAGATACCATTAATGCAAGGGTTTACTATTAAGATAGATTAGTTCAGTTAATTCAGTCTTGTAATAGCACTTAAGGTTCTGTAATGACTATTAAGCGTGGTCATGTCCTTTTGATATAAAGGGACGGGACTGGGTGGCTAGGTGGCACACGAAGTATACAACTCTATTATGTTTTCTTGTTGTTTTCCTTTACCCTAGTTGTTGTAGATCTGAGCCGCCGGAGCTCTCCCTTCTTCCTCCTCTCTGATCGCCGTCAGTGACCATCCCACATCCTAACAAGGTGGTATCAGAGCATCGATCTAGTCCTCTCTCCTGGTCGCATCAGTGACTCTTCCCTCCCTCCCAACCCAGCAACACACTACGAGGTTACCGGATTCCGGCCATAAAATTCCTCCAACTCTATGCCGACTGATGCGAGATCCCGATCTGTTTCACGGGAGCGCCACATGCTCGACGACGGTATGGGCCTCGCCGCGACAACAACGGACGATGAGCACGAGCTGGTCAACTCCAACACCAAGCTTCCTCGTGAGGTTCGGTCCATTCGCCGCCGCCTCGACCGCCATGACAAGGTCACCACCGACTCTACAGCAGCCCTCACCACGATGCAAGGTGAGCTAGCTAAGATGACCGCTATGATGTTCAATATGGCCTCCAATTTCTCTCGATTTGCACCCCCGGATGTCAACCCCCAAGCTAGTGTTCCATCACCGACTAAAAATTCCACCCTTCCAACCCCACCTCCACCCTCTAGTCAGCCGCTGTCACCAATTCATGAAGCCTCTACGCCAAATCCAACCCCCATGCATCCACAACACCACCATTCCCATCAAAAGAGGGAAATTTGACCCCAGAACAACTCATCCTACCCCAAACTCAACCCATAACGTCATCCAACCAAACAACACCTATTTACCACACCACAAACCACATTACATCATCTACACCATCCTCATCAACAACATAACAATTCACACAAATCACCAACCCAACTTCCTAGCCACAGTACTATAACTAACCTTCATCTCCACAACAACTACAACAACAATACCAACCAACTCCCTTCCTACAGTACCAACAACCTTACCAGCCTCCCTTCTATCCACCACCACCACCCTATTATCCTTATTACCAGCCACCATATCAGCCATCACCTTACCCAATTCAGTACCAACCTCCTACCCAAAACCAACCTACCCAGCCTGAACCACAAACTGAGCATCATAACCACCCCAACCACAAAAATTTCACTGATCCCCATATTAGAACACCACATGTGGAATTACCTACCTTTTCAGGAGATTGTAATAGAGCTTAGTTAGTGGAATGTGAGGATCTTTCAGTTAGTGGGAATTCCTTAAGAAAGCAGAGTAAATTGGGGCATTGCTCACATCAGAGGGCAAGCCAAAACATGGCTCAATAGTGTTGGTCTACATTTACACACAATATCTTGGCCAAAGCTTAGAAAAGTACTCTTGGACAGGTTCCCATATACTGTTACAACTGATCCAATGGACCAACTACAATTGCTCAATAAAAGCACCTCTGTCAATGCTTAGCAAAGCCACTCACGGTAGACCTTTCGGACGTCCTAACCACTTTCAGAACATCGGGACAAGAACGAGCGGCGTAATCAGCAGGCAAAGGGATCAACTACATACACAAATGAGTATGTATGCAAGCCACATACAACAGTCCTCAGAGCCATTCCATCTAAAAGAAATAGAAATATTGCAACGCCATACGGCAAGATTCAAATATCCTAGATAGAGATAATAATTTAGGATAGCTCCTCATACAACAAACATCAGAGTATCAAGCGGAAGCGGAAAACAAGATCCGAGTACGGATAAGAAGCAAATTGGCATAAGATGCCACATAAATAACACATCCTGCCCACAGATCTCACGGATCCCCGTTCCCGGAATCTCTACACCGAATGATCGTTGCCAACATCATCTGTCTCCTCCACCCAGTATCCATCTTACGAATACACCTGTTCATCTGAATCAAACAATTTATCGTGTGAGACCCTAGGGGTACTCAGCAAGTCTTTATGCCACTAAAGGGGACACAACCTAGAGTGACGCAAATGCAGCAAAAGATAATAGCTAACAATTCTATAGATACTCGCTAACCATCCGCCTAACCAATGATAGACGGATGTCCGTGAATTAAGAACAACAGTTATAACAGTATAACTAACAGATCCATCCTCCTCCTCGCTTACCAACGAGAAAGCGGACGAACATCCCCCATCATCCGTTGGCAGTTTTATTAACCATTCCATGAGTATAGTACTTAGTTAATTTAAAAGCGGTACTTTAGTTATACTTGTCTATGATCGAGAAACTGTGCTCCAAGTCGTCCATAACCGCGGACACGGCTTTCAAAAAGATTTACCCTGCAGGGGGTGCACGAATAGCAACACACACTCGATCAACCTCGGAAAAACCAACTCAAAACCCAACAAGGCATTCACGACAAAGCGATCACAGGATTCAGAAATATTTCAGGGGGCCACCCCATTAAGCTACCCGCAACGAAGTTGGCCGGCTCCGAGACGGACCCAAGGTTTGTGTCAATGGCTGTAAACGACTGGGAACCCAAAAATGTGACTGGGCTTGTTGATACCGCGAAAACATTCCACGATCCAAAACAGTACAGGTGCTCCTTGCACAATCTTAAATAAAACAGTAACATGGCATAAGTACAGGATAGTAATAAAACCCCAAACTACTTCGTGGCCCCAAGAAATTGATGGGTTCGCAGCATGGAAAACAAAAAAATTCTACCGCAAGAACGAACAAAACCCAGGTCTAATCTAGATAAAAGCCAAGATCTAATCTATTAGACATGTGCAACGAGATAGATAGGAACTAACCCTCGTAGATCCGAAAGCGTTAACGAGATTAGATCTCGTGGTTGATGTAGTCGATCACTTGCCGATCTCAAGATCGTGTGGACGATCCTTCCGGCGTCGCGTTCCAGCAGCGCTTCCGTAGTCGGTCAAGTGGACGATCCTTCCGGCGCCGCGTTTCGGCAGCGCTTCCGCAGTCGGTCACACGTGCGGAGTCGAAGCAGACCTTCCTCTCCCGGTTCCAGCGAGCAGCGGAGGTATTAGATCTTCTCCACGGAATCCCAGCAGCACGACGGCATGGTGGTGGTGGTGGAGTAGAGAATTCTGCAGGGCTTCGCATATGCCTGTGCAGAAGAAAGGTGGAGGAGAGAGGCGGCAGAGATTGGGAGTTATGGGAGAGGGCTAGGAGGGGGCGCCCCTGCCCTTCTATTTAAGGGGGGGAGGGCGCGCCTAGGGAGGGGGAGTCCTTGTAGGACTCCACTCCTATGGCCGGCGGTGGGAAGGGGGGAGGAGTCCTCCTCCCCCACGAATCCGTGTCTTGCCCCACCAGGACTCCTTTGATCCTTTCTTGGTTTTCAAGCAAACTCCAAGAAATCCTCTAGAACCTTCCAGAACATTCCGAAACCTTCTAGAATCTCCATACAAACACTCCGGAACATTTCCTAACTTAGAAAATGATCCCCAATATATGAATCTTATTCTCCGGACAATTCCGGATCTCCTCGTGATGTCCCGGATCCATTCCGAGACTCCGAACAACATTCGGTCTCCAACGCACATTCCATATCTACTTAAAACAACTTCGAACCTTAAGTGTGTCACCCTACGGTTCGTGAATATGTAGACATGACAGAGACACATCTCCTATCAATAACCATCAGCGGGACCTGGAGATCCATAATGGCTCCCACATACTCAACGATGACTTTGTGATCGATTGAACCATTTACATACGAAACCAATTCCCTTTGTCACGCGATACTATACTTATCCGAGGTTTGATCGTCGGTATCTCCATACCTAGTTCTACCTCGTTACTGATAAGTACTCTTTACTCGTTCCGTGATATGTCATCCCTTGTGACCCAGTCACATGCTTGCAAGCTAACTAGATGACATTCCACCGAGAGGGCCCAGAGCATATCTATCCGTCATATGGATGGACAAATCCCAATCTTGGTCCATGCGCTTCAACACATACTTTCAGAATACCCAATGACACTTTTATGACCACCCAGTTATGAAGCGGTGTTTGATGTCATCAAAGTACCCATCCGGTGATGGTGATTAACACAACCTCATGGTCGAAGGATTAGGTTACTATGTATTTAAAAGCTTACAGCAATACGAACTTAATGACTTGATCTTATGCTACGCTTACTATGGGTGTGTGTCCATCACATCATTCTCCTAATGATATAATCTTGTTATTAACGATATCCAATGTCCATGATCAGGAAACCATGATCATCCATTAATCAACAAGCTAGTTTAACAAGAGGCTTACTAGGGACTCTTTTATGTTTACAAAACACACAAGTATTAGTGTTTCCTAATAATACAATTATAGCATGGGATGTAAACATTTATCATAAACATAAAGATATAATAATAACCACTTTTATTATTGCCTCTTGGGCATATCTCCAACAGTCTCCCACTTGCACTAGAGTCAATAATCTAGTTAAAAACTTGTGCATTCAACACCTATGGCTTTCTGGTGTTGTATAGACACTATTGCTAGTGGTAAACAAAATCTTCGGATCTGACACTTCCCGGTCGGTGTGTATTTGCATGTCCTTGCGTCTCTACGCATTACTCATTCTCCAATGAGATGGCATTGTATAAATTTGGTCCTTTAGTGAGACCTTTAGTTCCTTCGGCTCAAAATATGTTGATATTATTGTCACACAATATATCTTCATAGTATTAGCCCACTTTGAACCACACCTAGTTTGATAACAAACTACTTAACACAAATGCCCTCCTTTGCTGCTACTATAGCAGTTTATATACTTAGCCTTTTGTTGTAGTATCCGTCACAATGTCTCAACTTTGGAACTCATCCAAATCCATCATGGAACATCCTTTCCATTATATTGTGCCACCCATAGTGTAAATTGAGATAAATTTAATTTGTATCTTGTGACAAAACTAGTATCAATGTAACACTTTACAATGAACTACCTTTAACTATTTGTCACTTATACATGATATATTCTTAGTTCTTCCAAAGCTCATAAGAATATCTTTACTATTGTCCAATGATCATTTTATGAATCATTCTGGTATATGCTCATAACATTTAGAGCATAGGACATATCTGGATGTGTACATCTCAAAGAATGATTGATCAAAATATTCTTGTGATTTCACCAAGTGTCAAAACACTTGAATCTCGTGTCAACACACTCGAATCTTGATTCAGTCCTTTCCGTGCGTCAAGAACCTTTCTTGTTGTTTCCATATTGAACTCATTCAACATCTTATCTATGTACATTTGGCAAAACCATATTAGCGCCTCAATCTATCCATATAGACATTGATGCCTAATTCTTGGGTTATGCCTAAGTCTTTCATCAAAATGAAATTCTTAACCTATGTCAATACAAGATACATCATTTCTAATCAACAATATGTCCTCTACATAATGTATTAGAAATATGTCTTACCGCTCCCACTTAATTTCTTGCAAATGCAAGCATCTTCATCATCTCCGATGAATTTAAACTCTTTTAACAGTTTCATCAGGGTGAAGATTCCAACTCCGCTATGCTTACTTCAACCATTGAAGTTTTGCATACTCTTTTAGCATCCTTTGAATGAACAAAACCCTTTGGATTGTGTCATGTACACGTCCTAGGTAACCATTCTATTAGAAGAACTTGTTTTGTTTATTCAACTACCATATACAAAATTATATGTAGTGGTTGCTACATCAATCCGTCAAGACTATATATCGCTATGAAAGATCAAATCTTGTCATAGTAAACTCCTTGAACATTGTCGTAAACTTCTTTCTGACATGTCGACTATTTCATAGATGTTAAACATCCATGTCTTATTTCTTTATAAATCCAAACACGACCGATAGGCTTCACGCCTTTTCGGAGGGTCTTCTAAGTTCAGAAACTTGATTTCTCGTGTATGGATACTATCACGGATTCTATGACTTCCAGTCATTTTATGGAGTCAGGGCCCATCATCGCTTCTTTGCATGTAGTCGGTTCATCATTGTCAATACAATAAAGACTTGCTTATCAAATCTTACTATTTGATTCTCACCGACCCACACGGTTCTATAGGAACTCTAATCTCCGAGATCACATCTTTTGTAATCACGAGAGCCATGAGCATTGTGGCCGTCACTGGGACACTTTCCGGCGCTGCGCTACTTAGCACATATAGCTAAGGTTCAACAACTTTATCAAAGTTCTATTGTCCTCCCACTTAACTTTTCACAAAAAATTCCTTCTCAAGAAACTTGACGTTCCAAGTGACAAACTCTTTTGTCCTCGGCGTTATGGAGAAATTCCCAACAAATTCTTTGGGATAACCTACAAAGACGTGCTTATCCGACTTTGGTTGTAAACATTTTACTTATGCATAACATACCAAAATTTAAGAAAAGACAATTCGGGTTTTATCCCAAACCATAACTCATATGGTGTCATTTCAATGGATCACGATGGAGCTCTTTTTAGTGTAAAAGCGGTAGTCACTAAAGCTTTAATCTTTAATATATAATGGCAGTTTTATAAATGACACCTTTGATCTTACCATGTCAAACAAGGTTTCATTACATATCTTGAACACTCCATACTCCTATGGTGTTTTGGGAAATGCAAATCCATGGAACGATTCCTCAAATCTTAGGTGTTTTTGCTAAACATGTAACTCAAATATCTTCCTTTATGATCGAATCATAAACTCTTTATTTTCTTGTTACAATGATTTTTAACTTCATCTTGAAAGTCTTTGAACAACTTTCAAATGTTTCATACTTCCTCCTTATTAAGTAAATATACAGATATATTCACTCAAATTTTCGGAGAAAGCATATGAGAAAAAAGATCCATCGCATATGGCTACACATAATGGACTATGCACATCAGCATGCACAATTTCCAATAAGCTAGTCATCCGTTCCTATCTGGCCTGTGAACGGAGTTTCAATTATCTCGAGGAAAGTCTCACATGCGTCAATTGATCAAAATCAAAGACTCCAAAATTCCATCAACATGGAGTTTCTTCATGTTTTCTTTCAAATATAATTTAAACAGCGATGTCACTTCATAAGTGATCTTTCAATCATTTGTCTTGTGACATTTTAGCAATAGTGTTTATGGATGTGATTTCTCCCACCAGACTTGTAAAAGTTCATCCATCCTTTATGGAATACGATTATTATTTGAACAACCATTGTTCTCGTAATACCGGAACAAAATAACAATTATTAAAACAAATCTTGAAGGCTAGGTTTGATGACAACGAAAAACACAATAACACTTTATTTGTTTTCGATGAACATCATCACTTATTCTCTTGCTAGTTACTTAGGCCATTGTAGTTCATGAATTGCGTTGTCCTGTATGACACTTCATACCAACCAATTCGGTATCCAATACCGGAGAACCACATTGTTTAACAAGCAAGGAATACAACCATAACATGTATATATTCTATATGCCTAAGTTGGAAATCTCCAACCTTTTATTTTCTGCCAAATATTTTATAGATTCTCTTTCAGCAATTCCTTTTCTTTTAAAAAATTTTATCAACATCAACAGTGGTGTCATCAACATGACACATGGTACAAAGCGTATATAGTCAACTACTAATACATTTGGACTTGCACTTTGAGGTGGATCACCATCATCAAATGTTTGGTGTTCTTTCAAAAATCCATTCTTTAGTAATCTTTTAGTGTAGTAAACATTTTACTTACATCTTCTATTCATCCTTATCATGACAACTTTAATGATCAAGCTGCTATAGCTTATAAAGGTGAATTGCGAGTATAATGTTTCTTTTTCAAAACATTTTGGAGAATTAGGACGACTAGCGTCTCCAACCTTCACAAATTCTCATCAAATATGAGGACGTATACTCTATCATGTTGTAACCAACACATTGTTTTAGATATCGCAATACCTTTCACATATGACGGTTTCTGAAACATTGCTTTCAGCTCTTAGATAAACTTGATATTAAAAACAATCTTTTGAGTATCAAGAATCATGGAGGCAAACATGATACATTAGATACTAACACTGGAATTGTTACTCTTGATTTAATACTACTTATTAAACTTCATGGAGCAAATAGAGTTTGCTGAAAGTTTGTAATAGGACTTATAAACTTTAAATTGACATTCAAAACAATACGATACCAGTTCGTAAAGCAAATATCCAGAATTTCTATAGTTCCACTATCTCAACTATAACTAAGCGTAAGCTGGTGAACGGATGCCAATGACTACAACAAACTATGCAAATTCACTTTGATTGTGTTTATGATAAATTGAGTTCGACTAATCCAAATTACAAATGAACTCCCACTCAAAACAACATCCCTCGAGTTGTTTTAGTGATTACACGAACCAAATCCACTACACCAAGTCCGATCATCACGTGAGATGATGTAGCTTTAAAGGCGAACAATCAACATGTTCATCATATCATCCATATGACTCATGCTTTACCTTTCGGTATTCTGTGTTCCGAGACTATGTCTGTACATGCTAGGCTCGTTAAGGTTAACCTTAGTTTCCGCATGTGCAAATCTGGCTTGCACCCGTTGTATGCACACGTAGAGTCTATCACACCCGATCATCACGAGATGCTTCGAAACGACGAGTCTTAGCAACGGTGCCAACTAAGGACGAACACTTTATTACTTGATATTTAGTGAGAGGGATCATCTTATAATGCTACCGTCGCGATCTAAGCAATACAAGATGCATAAAGGATTAACATCATAGGTAATTCATAATTAGTGTGATATGATATGGTCCTTTCTTCTTGCGCCTTTGATCTCCATCTCCAAAGCACGAACATGATCTCCATCATCACCAGCATTGCGTCAAGGTCAGTGGCGCCGCTTCATGGTTGTCCATCATCACTAGTAACTATTACAACTACTTGGAATAAAGCTATTACAAGATGAATAGACACGCAGGTCTTAACAGAATTAAAAGACAACCATTAGGCTCCTGCCGGTTGCCATATTACAACAAGGATCATTGCATACATCAAATATAATCATAATCACATGATGGCCATATCACATCACAAAACCCCTGCAAAAACAAGTTAGACGCCTCTAATTTTCTTTGCATGTTTTACGTGGTTTGGGGCTTTCGCATAAGACCGATCTTACCTACGAACAAGGACCACAACGTTGATACAAGTGTTGTCAGATGCTCATTGTAAATTGAATCTTAACTATGGTGGGAGAGACAGACACCCGCAAAGCCACTTGTGCAAAGCAAGTTGCACGTCAAGCGTGGAGCAAGTCTCATATGCGATGACATGTAATATTAGCCCGAGCCGCTTCATCCCACCATGCCGCAAGATGCAAAGTACACGCTAAGACACCGACAACAAAAGCATCAACGCCCACAAAAACATTGTGTTCTACTCGTGCAACAGATCTACGCATAGATACGGCTCTGATACCACTGATGGGTTCGCAGCATGGAAAACAAAAAAATTCTACCGCAAGAACGAACAAAACCCAGATCTAATCTAGATAAAAGCCAAGATCTAATCTATTAGACATGTGCAACGAGATAGATAGGAACTAACCCTCGTAGATCCGAAAGCGTTAACGAGATTAGATCTCGTGGTTGATGTAGTCGATCACTTGCCGATCTCAAGATCGTGTGGACGATCCTTCCGGCGTCGCGTTCCAGCAGCGCTTCCGTAGTCGGTCAAGTGGACGATCCTTCCGGCGCCGCGTTTCGGCAGCGCTTCCGCAGTCGGTCACACGTGCGGAGTCGAAGCAGACCTTCCTCTCCCCGTTCCAGCGAGCAGCGGAGGTATTAGATCTTCTCCACGGAATCCCAGCAGCACGACGGCATGGTGGTGGTGGTGGAGTAGAGAATTCTGCAGGGCTTCGCATATGCCTGTGCAGAAGAAAGGTGGAGGAGAGAGGCGGCAGAGATTGGGAGTTATGGGAGAGGGCTAGGAGGGGGCGCCCCTGCCCTTCTATTTAAGGGGGGGAGGGCGCGCCTGGGGAGGGGGAGTCCTTGTAGGACTCCCCTCCTATGGCCGGCGGTGGGAAGGGGGTAGGAGTCCTCCTCCCCCACGAATCCGTGTCTTGCCCTACCAGGACTCTTTTGATCCTTTCTTGGTTTTCAAGCAAACTCCAAGAAATCCTCTAGAACCTTCCAGAACATTCTGAAACCTTCTAGAATCTCCATACAAACACTCCGGAACATTTCTTAACTTAGAAAATGATCCCCAATATATGAATCTTATTCTCCGGACAATTCCGGATCTCCTCGTGATGTCCCGAATCCATTCCGAGACTCCGAACAACATTCGGTCTCCAACGCACATTCCATATCTACTTAAAACAACTTCGAACCTTAAGTGTGTCACCCTACGGTTCGTGAATATGTAGACATGACAGAGACACATCTCCTATCAATAACCATCAGCGGGACCTGGAGATCCATAATGGCTCCCACATACTCAACGATGACTTTGTGATCGATTGAACCATTTACATACGAAACCAATTCCCTTTGTCACGCGATACTATACTTATCCGAGGTTTGATCGTCGGTATCTCCATACCTAGTTCTACCTCGTTACTGATAAGTACTCTTTACTCGTTCCGTGATATGTCATCCCTTGTGACCCAGTCACATGCTTGCAAGCTAACTAGATGACATTCCACCGAGAGGGCCCAGAGCATATCTATCCGTCATATGGATGGACAAATCCCAATCTTGGTCCGTGCGCTTCAACACATACTTTCAGAATACCCAATGACACTTTTATGACCACCAAGTTATGAAGCGGTGTTTGATGTCATCAAAGTACCCGTCCGGTGATGGTGATTAACACAACCTCATGGTCGAAGGATTAGGTTACTATGTATTTAAAAGCTTACAGCAATACGAACTTAATGACTTGATCTTATGCTACGCTTACTATGGGTGTGTGTCCATCACATCATTCTCCTAATGATATAATCTTATTATTAACGATATCCAATGTCCATGATCAGGAAACCATGATCATCCATTAATCAACAAGCTAGTTTAACAAGAGGCTTACTAGGGACTCTTTTATGTTTACAAAACACACAAGTATTAGTGTTTCCTAATAATACAATTATAGCATGGGATGTAAACATTTATCATAAACATAAAGATATAATAATAACCACTTTTATTATTGCCTCTTGGGCATATCTCCAACAGAAATAAGAATGAATCAAGCTCTGGCTCAGGGGGGTCCATAAGGCCTCCCGGATGTGGATAGTGCGAATAGTCAAGGAACAGGAATCAAGTACTCGGGGTCCTACGGGACACAAGTGAGCACGAAAAACCAAATAGCAGATATTGCTCACCGGTTCCTCTTTCATTAGTTATCCCATTACTACACAGGTTATGTTGTTTAGGTACCTCATTATCCATCAGACACTCAGATACCCTACACATGTTTTTCTACGACTCGCATGGCTTAAACAACTCCTGTAGTAATGGCTCATGGGATGGAGGAACAAGCTTCGGTGGGGTTTAAAAGTAAAGGCTATGCAGTACTTGGGATTCAATTTAATGCACTTGCGACTCAATGATGCAGGAATAAGATAGAGGCAATAGGTACTATATGTATGCAAGCATGTGGTAGTGCTTGCCTGGCAGCTCAGTTGAAGCGAGAGATGGATCTGGGTAGTACTCCTGTGATTTCTGGTAATTCTCCTGCTGGGAGTCTATACGAAGAAGAACCAAACAAGCAAGGGCCAACATAAATAAAGTGCACAAGCATAGGAAATAAAATGCGACAAGCAAACAAGCATGCCATGATGAATAATGCACAATTTACATGGCATTAGAGTAGCATGGCAAGGGTGAGGTGTGGATACAAGAAATAAAGCATTTTATTAATTATTTAACCAAGTTTTATTATCATAAACAGTTCAGATTTTTAATAATGACATGATGCATGCTTCAATTCAGAACAAGGATTGCATAGATAGAACGGGCTCGTCGTGCTGATCGATTTAGACATATTATTTGCCAAATTTGGAGTTATAGAATTAAAGTTATTAATTTATTAAGAAAATGACATTTTATTGTAATTTTAATCAACTCAAAATTTTAAAGTGCTCAAATGATATTTTGAATTGCATATTTGAAATCCTCACATTTTTCGGATTCATAAACATATATCATTTGTATTATTTGGATTTATAATTTGAAACTTATTTAAAATCTGATTTGAATTTGAATTTAAATAATTTCTAAAAAAGTTTAATTAAAAACAGAAAAGCAGAAAACATTTTACACTCAGGCAAACTGAGCCACAGTCACAGACAGGTGGGCCGCTGCTGACTGGGCGAGATCCGCGTGCAAAAAGCTTTTCTCACCGCGGCCTGTCCTAGCTACTGCGACTGACAGGTGGGGCCAACGGCTACGGGCCCACGTGACAGCGGACAACGCGCAGAGACTGCCAGGTGGGGCCGTTCTGGTGCGCGGGTTGGGTGTTCAAAATTTGCGGGGCGTTTTTGTAAAGTGGACCGAGAGTCTGACTGGTGGGGCTCGCGAGTACCGCGGGTTGAGCAGCGAATTAACAGAGGGGGCTTTCTGCAAAAAGAGCCTAGGTCTGACGCCTGACGGAAAAACAGCGTGCGGCGCGGGGCGGTGACTCGAACCGGGGATCTGGCGTGCGCGCTAAGGGGCGGAACCAGTGCGGCTGGGCTAGGGGAGTTGACAGGAGGGTGGTTGGGGCCTAGGTAAGGTTCTACGCGACGCGGGAGCGAGCCAACGCGGTGGCCGACGGCGCGCGCAGCGTGTTCGACGAAACGAACGACGGATCTAGACGGCGACAGCGAGCGTGAGGATGTCAGCGAGGAAGAGGGGCTCACCGAGGAGAGGTCGGTGGTGGTGGAACGAAGAGAGGTGCGGCGGATCGTCGACGGAGCTGGCGGCCGGAAAACTAGGGTTTCGGCGGAGCGGCGAGGGTACTGGTGATCCTGGGGGTCCTCCTCCTCGATGGCTCGTCCAGGGCGAAGGAGGGGACTGTTCTTGGTCTCCTCGATCACCTCCACGACGAGCTTGCCGGCTGGAACAAGGGGACGACGGCGGTACTGGCGGCGGTCGGCGAGAGACGGTGGCGTCGGAGAAGAAGAAGAAGGGGAGGAGAGGGCAGGGCCCTGGGGTGGATCTGGGAGAGGCAGAGGAGCCGTGGATAAGGAGGAAAAGAGAAGGGGAAGATGTCGTGGGGCTCAGTACAGAGGGAAAGATAAAGGTGGCTTCGGCCACCTTTCTCCACCTCGATCACGTGCTCGAGCTGGAGCTCGAGTTGGGCAGGGAGAGGGGCTGACAGGCGGGCCAGGTGGGGACGTCGTGGTGGTGGGGCTGGCACGGCAGGTAGAGAGAAAGAGAGAGGAGAGGGGGCTCGGGTTAGCTAGGGTGTAGATAGGGCTAGGGTTAGATATGGGGTAGGTGGGGTGTGGGGCCAGGGAGAGAGGTGGCCAGGTGGTCCAGCATGGTAGAGAGAGGGAGAGGTGAGTGAGGTGTGGTAGGGGTTAGGGTTTAGTTAAGAAAATTAGGGTTTGAGGAGAGAGGGTGGTGTTAGGGTTTTGATTTAGAATTTTTTAGGTTTTTTTTTAACACAAGCTTAAAGATCAAGCCAAGATGAAGGGTGTGGGAGTGTAGGGATTAAAAGAGGCATGATCATGACTTGGGCATATAACATTCTCTCTACTGATCACCCAACATTTTTTGAAGTTTTTTTTTTCGAACACGCAAGAGCTTCGCGTGTCGAATGCATTAGAAGAAAAACGAACAACAACGTAGTCCAGCATCCGAAGATGTTGTTACATCCGGCATCATGGCGATGCGGAACACACCAGGTACAAGGCTGAGCAAACACACACCCGGCATGGAATACAGCTCAGCGCCCTAACAGCTATGACTCTATCTCCAAATCACTCCTAACCCGACAGCACCTGATAACTTCCAAAGCTCCACCTCGTCGGCGATCCTCTGATAGATGGTACGTAGCATTTCACCTGAGCGCCCGAAAACCCTGGTGTTTCTCTCTTTCCAGAGTGTCCACATGACGACTACATTTTTTGAAGATGGCCTTGGTGAAACCGTCGGGCTCAGGTGCTTTGTTGGATGGCATTTGGTTGATTGTATTTTGCACCTCTTCCAACGTAAAAGGTTCTCCTATACCTGTCCGTGGGCACATGCTCAAGGTTTAGACTCTCCCAATTGAGGTCTTGTCTTCTACTATGTCCCCTACCCATGGCCGACAAGAAATGTTGATGAATAATCTCACTACCGTAGCCACCGTTTCCTCTGAAGCTTCGAAGCTCACTTGATTCTGCTTTTCTGTAAAGGGTAACAAGGGGTTTATCAGGCCAAACTGTGGTTCAGTGCTAAAAGCTGCTGGTGATGAAAGGAAGCAGAAGCTTGAACATGATCTGCTTGGACTCACTGGTCATGCTAATCTGCCAGTAGACACACTTATCAAAATAAAACAGAGGAAACAGCACTACCGTTTTCAAGAAAGAGAAAAAACATCACTTGTTCACTACTGATCTCACAATCTCACTAATGTTGGCAGCGATATTACACCATCAGAACATTGAATTAGCATCGTCATTCCTGACTGGGTCATATATGTGACAAAATGACATGGTCAGTTTTGAAGAGGGGGCATGTACAGTCCATCCCCACTATGGCTAAATAATAACATGATAAGTCCCTTTTAGGGGCGGGGAAAACAACAGACTACAACCATACAACAGACATGATTCTACTCCGCAGAAACAGCCAGCCGCCGGGTCACATACGTTACTAGGTGTCAGTTAAGGTCGTCGCATCTTCACGTTCAAGGGTATCTCCTTGTAAGAGACAGCCTTTGCTGCTCCCCGCATGGAGGACCTTCGACCAACCACCTCCACTGAAGACCCCCTCCCTGCCTCCTGCTCTTCGGAAGGTTCTGTCGAAGAACGGCGAGCATTCTGTTTCTGCGTCTTGCGCTGCTCGGTGAGGATTTTTGAACTGGAAGGGGGTAAAGGGGCAACGATATCCTCTTGCGCAGGCTCCAGAGTGCCCTCACAGGGTCCTGGGTTCAATCTTGAGGATTTGCTCCTTCGAGATTTCCTGCAGATGTTTACGCCAGCCATGATTATCATGTTCCAGGCAGAGAGATACGTGCATTGGTGGAAGGCACATAGAGGCAACGAGGCAGAGACTTTACCTTGTGTCTTCATGATGCAGTGGCTCGCTAGAAGTTGAGTGAAGTTTGGTGGTAATGTCCTCTGCTATGTTTGAGTCCTTCTGACCTTCATGTGATTCCAGCTTCCGCTTATTGGCAACCCTACACACAAACATTCTTAGTCAACTCAATATTGGTTGGGTAAGTTTGTGTTATGTACTATTGAGCACATCTCAAATATCACTATCATGATGGGTCATACCTCTTGTTTGCTCTCTTCTGGGGTGGGTCTGGATGCTTAATACTAAATGGCGGAGATGCTGAAAAGGAATTGCAAGTACAGCAGGATTAATTTCTTCTTCCAGTAAAAGGATTCAGAATACCAGAAAGATACACTTAGCAAGTAGTTCAGCCACTGTTCTTGGGATTAACTCCTAGCACAACAATGTTATACACGTGAGCACCAACAAACAAGATGTACTTTCTATTCAAACTTTCCTGTGTGCTACCAAATCCTTTCATTCGAAACTAGCGTAACGTAAAGTTTTGAATGAACATGCTACGCTTCAATGCTTGATAAAATGTAACTAGGAAACTTAAATGCAGCATAGCAATAATCAAGATTGTGAGTACAATAAAGCAGTAAAATCCTTGAAGGGTAGACAAAGAGAGGTGTTTTACACTGGGTTTCCGTTAAATGGGCCTTGGCATCCATGGCCATATCATCAATTTGATATACCTCAAGGTCCCCGACTGTAGCAACCCTGGAATCTGTTGCCTGTATCTCCTCCTAGTTGCAAGGTAGGAAACAAGAAACCTTGTAATGAGGATTACGACTCCTACATGGATAGATAGGTTGATCAAATACTGAAAAATTGTACTGCCTACCTCCACATCCACTTCCTTTTGTGGTCGCTTATTCGTCTCATTTTCCTGACACAATCAGACAATCAGGATGTCAGACATTAAAATTCAACCTACGGCATCTTTTAACTATAAGCTGAGTCTAACAGTGGAGTCAATTTACATCAAGTGCTGAAGTCTTTAATTTGTCCTCTGCTGTGTTGCCTTGTGTTGCCTCCTGCTGCACATTATATCCAGAAATATAGCCCGGAGTGAGAATCACCCTGTTGAATCTTAACTGTTGGAACACAAAATAAAAATAAAATAGCAATATATTACCATGTCAATTCCACTATTTGATTCATGAAGTTCCGGAATACTAAGAGTAGAAGATGAAGGAGCATCAGTGTCCGTATGCAAGGCCTCACAAGAGACTTCTCCCATTTCACAAGATCCTAGGTTCAGTCTAGAAGACCTTCTTCGTGCAGTTTTGCTGATGACATATGCCAAACAGTGATCAACGTTCAATCATATAGTATTGCAGCATGAGTACATTTTGTAACTTCTAAGAAAATACTACCTCTGATCCTCATGATGCAATATTTCAGGGGGGTGCGTATCAGGTTTGTTGCTCGGTTGAACTGTTTTGGTGTCTTTTGTACCTTCACATGATTCTGACTTCCGTTTACTTGTGCGCCTACTCACTGATGTCCTGAATGAATAGAAATTTGTTTGAGTAAATAAGGCTATCAGTTGCCATTACTTCTAAGGATTAGTAAACAGACAACGATACCTCTTTTTTTTTTTAGCTGGTAGTGCTTCTTCAAGGACTGTATTACATGGTACAGAGGCTGTGAAGAAAGTGACAACTTAAGGTAAATTCGAAATAAATAATATATAATGTTAACTAGGACAATTCAGATCCATAAAAATGCAATTACTGAAATGATTGACATGTGTAGCATCAAAATATAAGATAGTAAGAAGAGTGAGTTTACACTGTGTCTCAACTGAGTGGTGCACATCAGCACCGGTGGCCTCACTATCAGCTTGATGAGCCTCGAATGGAGAAAGTTCGAAAGGAGCGGCGTTTAACTCCTAAATACAACAAGAGACGTACAAAATTATGGATGAAAACAGTGAATCCCTTTATTTGAGAAATGTGCCAGAAACCTGTGAAGTTACTCCCTCCGTTTCAAAATATAAGATGTTTTAGATTTGTGAAATGAGTGTATCTAGACCCCTTTTAGTGTGTAGGTTCACTCCAAATCCACATGAACCTACGCACTAAAAGAGGTCTAGATACACTCCTTTCACAAAGCTAAAACATCTTATATTTTGAAACGGAGGGAGTACTTCTTTCTGCAGTTGGTTGTTAGCAACGCTTAGATTTGTGAAATGAGTGTATCTAGACCCCTTTTAGTGTGTAGGTTCACTCCAAATCCACATGAACCTACGCACTAAAAGAGGTCTAGATACACTCCTTTCACAAAGCTAAAACATCTTATATTTTGAAACGGAGGGAGTACTTCTTTCTGCAGTTGGTTGTTAGCAACGCTACTCTTTCGCTGCAATTAGTGAAGGATGGAAATAAAATAATCAAGTTATCTGTAACAGGAGGAAATTCAGTTAAGCCATGGTCCTACTTTACCTCGAGTCCTGAACCCTTTAGTTTAAGCACTGCTGTTGCACATGCAAGTTCATGCTGCAATAACTTTAGCTGCATGTTACATCCACAAATAATTCCCCAAATTCAGTAACCTACATACTGAGTATATACAGTTTAAAATCACATAAGGAAAAGAAGCAGTGACAACTTACTCGTTCTTTTCCCTGATTTAGTTCCTGCAGAGAAGCACAAAACCCATAGATAGATCAGACAGTGGCTACACCAACACCACAAAACAAAGTGACTACATCTGATGCTTCTTCCATAAATACAAATAAAAAGATGTACATTATTTTCTCGACGTTTTCTCTTCAACCTTAGCTCAATTTAATAGATATAGAACAACCAACCAACAGCATTTCATCGATTCTCATTCACATGTGTGATTCAAACTGTAAGCATGTCATAGTAACAAGTAAAACTATGTACGCAGAAATGGAGATGGAGGAATAGACGAACCGCGGTGATCCGAGTATTCGCCTGCGCAAGGTTCAGATTCTGCTGACGTGAGGCGTGCAGCGCAAAGCAAAGCTTGTTTATCTCGCTGTTTCTGAGCTCAATGATCTTGCTGCAGACAAGGCAACAAAAACCAAAATTAGGTTACTATACTTGAGAAAACCAGACAGCCCCTTTCCATGGGAACAAGGGAGGGGCAAGGCACTCATACTTTTTCTGGGCAAGCAGCTGAGCCAGCTTGGCGTTGTCCTGTAAGAAAAGCAATCGAGGAATCCATAGGCATCAGCGCGGAAACCGGAAGCAGCAATTGCGAAGCAGAGCTTGTAACCGAGGGGGGGACGAGATTACCTTGAGGACATCGCCGACGCTGACGGATCTGGGAGGGTTGGGCCTCCCGGTGTTTGTGATGTCGGCCAGCGCGACGGACTTCCCCGGCGACCGGAGGCCGGGGCGAGTGGCGCTAGGGTTCGGCTTCTGCTTCGGGTTCAAGCCACCGAGCGGCGCTCCTGGTTAGGCGGGGAAAGCTGAGCCTTAGATAGTGCGCCACGGGAGGTAATCGCTATGGAATGAAGTTGCGGGGCAGCGAGGAGATTTACCGGCAGGGGCGGCCGCGGCGGCCATGGAGGAGGGTGACCAGAGGCGGCACCAGAAGCCGAGCGCGGGGCGAGGAGGAGATGGGAGCTAGCCCCCGGCGAGGATGCGAGGAGAACAGGCGTCGCGCGGCGGCGGGTTCGGCCGCGCGGGGCAGGGGGAGGCGCGCCGGAACTGGATTTGGGGGAGCGGGGCGGAGGGATGGGAACGTGACTAGCGGACCGGAAGCGAAATTCGAATTTTCGGGAATGGTGGTGCTATTTTTTTTTTCAGCGAATACTGTGGGAGTGGGAGTGCGGGACTGCGGGATCGACGGAGCCAGAGGCGAGAGATAACATGAAGTCAAACCACATGGGCTCGATGGGCCGGGCTGGTTTCACGTCTGACCCAGGTTAACGACCAATGTCTTTTCCATATAGGCTACTCATTACCTTTGTTACTCCATCTGTCCTGAAATCAGACGCCAGAGATTGTTCTAAATTTGTATATATTTAGACACGTTTTAGTATATAAATACATATAAATCTAGATAAATATCCGACATCTTTTTCAGGATGGAGGGAGTATATGGGAAGCGATCAATTGGCCTTCGTGGAAGGGACTGTGT
Source organism: Avena eriantha (assembly GCA_910589775.1). Lineage (NCBI taxonomy): Eukaryota > Viridiplantae > Streptophyta > Magnoliopsida > Poales > Poaceae > Avena > Avena eriantha. Next base: position 418,500,178 of record OU342745.1, on the reverse strand, counting down.
CCTCCTTTTCCCCCGCAATGCTATTGCGGCGGCTAGGAATGCCTGGAAACATCATCAGACCATCACCACCATCTATCATCCAGATCCAGGCCGATGTCGACGGTTGTTCCATCCTGTGGTCTTCGACCCTTGCGATCGTGAGCAGACGGACCGCGTAGGCGCACATCTAGGCCTACTCCGTTTGCTCCACGAAGGCATATGCACGAAGACTCAAGGCGAGAGTGTTGCGGTGGGAAGGAGGCACTAATTGTTGTACCGCCTCCATCTTGCATGCCGCTTGGGCCTCGCGATGCGGGATCTGTAGGGGTTTCGCGCATAAAAACAATAAATTTTACTCTACGCCCCTAAACCCCTGAAGCTGCCATGACCTATCTATTAGTAATACAGTAACAGGAGGGTTTTTCGCGAACTTACCCTTGAAGACCGAAAAGCGTTGTCAACACTCAGGAGAGCGTGGTTGATGTAGACAAGCCGAAGCCGACCTCAAGGTTGTGATGAAGTCCTTGCGCTCCTTCTGTCTCCAACGACTTGAGTGCCTCAAGTGCGACACCTCGCGGGGAGTTACACACGTCCGGTGCCTAACGATGACTCCCGCTTCCCCGATCCAGCAGCGGTTGCGGAAGTAGAGCTCCCGGATCCGAATCCCGCAGCGCGACGGCACTCCGCGGTGAAGATGTCTCTCGCTCGCGCAGTCCAGACTTAGGACCACGGTCACGAGAGAGAGAGAGAGAGAGAGAGAGAGAGAGAGAGAGAGAGAGAGATGGGGAGAGAGAAAATATCAATTAGAGGTCCTCTCAAAAGTGGGGAGACCTTTATTGATTATTGGGTGTATTTTTTCTAGGCCAAATACCCCACTTTATATAGGGGGGAGGTAGTACCTCCCCTAAAGTCCCGGGGTGGGACTAAAGGAGAGGAGGGGTGGGGTGGCCACCGGCCAGCCCCTAGTGGGCCCCACGAGGGGGAGCGGGGCAAGGCCCAGCCGGCCTCCCCCTTGGCCCCTCTCTCCCTTTCTCCTTTCCCCTAATGGGCCCTCTCCCTCCGGAATTGGCCCATTAAGCCTTTTGACCTTTTAATTGATTTTCTCTTTATTAAATAATTATGAAGAAATGATTAAATCAACATTTAACATTCATTTACATATTATTCAACCTTCGTGGCCATGGAACACCTTCCACCTCCACTCCGGACATCCTCCGGACTTACCGAAACCCTTCCGGTTTTCTCCCTTCTTTTCTTCGGTGATTCTACCGATCCTATAAACACTCTCTAAGCATCATCAAGCCCTTAAGCGTGATACCCCACGGTTCGGGAACACTCCAGACATGGTCGGGACACTCCCGCACCAATGATCAACAGAGGGACCTGGATGGCCATGTGACCCCTGTGCATTCCACGAAGATCTTTCGTCGTTTGAACCGGGACAGTCGTGTCTTATTCCCTTTGTCATTCGATACTTGTGTTGCCCGAGATCTGATCAATGACATCACCATGTCGTGTTCAATCTCGTTACTGAACAACGCTACTTAACTCATTCCAACAAGTGATATCCCCGTGATCTAATCACACGCTGCGCAACTATTGGATATAACTTCTCCGAGTGGGCCCTTGAGTATCTTTCCATCACATGGACGGAAAAATCCCGCTCTTGACATATATTGCCTCTACGGTTTCCTCCGAATACCTGAACACACCTTTATAACCACCGTTTTACCAGATGGCGTTTGATGCTATCTAAGCACTCTCGGGAGATAGTGATTGATATAGCCTCACGGTCTAAGGAATAGTCTACGAGGATCCATTTCTAATCATCGTAACTTGAACTTCGTGACATGATCGGGTCACGATGTTTAGGTTGGGTATTGGTTCATCATCTCATTATCAGAGTGAGATGACCTCATTTCCAACTGGCATAAATGCCACATGATCAGGAAACATGATCATCTGTTGACCAATGAACCAGTGACTAGAGTTTCACTAGGAACCCCTGGTTGTTTGTATATCACACGTGTATTGATGTTTCCACTCAATACAGTTATAGCATGATATAAAACTTAATCATAAACTATATGAAATGATAATAGTCCTTACTACTATTTGTTTCTAAGGCATATTTCCAACAGTCTCCCACTTGCACTAGAGTACAAATACACTAGTTGCATTTGTTCTCAATCATTGGCACCATATATCCGGTACCCTGAACATGCTTGCTCATGGAAGAGGTTGAGTCTTGGGTCTGTACTTTACAGTCCCAAATCCTTTGCAACTTACTAATGTCACCTTGATTGACATCAATACTTTATCATCACATGATAGCATCTGTGTGTATGCATCATCGCTATAGCAGCAGAACGAGGCCTAATTCCAGGAGCCTACAGTGACGTTAGATCAACCTCGAGGGCTTTCTCATGGGCACTGTGCCCTGGGACACATCATTCTACGTTAAAAGCGAATTAGCCCCGCCATAACATTATACAACACTTTAGATGGTACCCTTATCTATTATTATAAATGTATTCATCGAAACACTAGTGCACTTTGTGCAACTTTCGATGTTTTGTTCACCTCGCTTCCTACTTGACTTTAATTGGTATCTACAGGAGTTTCCAACATATTCCCTTATAACATAACTCTTTATGCTTTAAGATATGTTTATCCTTTATGGATTTGGAAAATATGTCCACAGTTCTCTTCTAGATACTGCGGACAAACTTAGCTCAAACGTTCTGTGATTCGAACTTAATCACTTTCAAACGTTCTTTGTTTGGATTACATATTATGCTAAGTTGTCATCATGGTTTCTAAGATAGAACCTATGTCTCAACATAGTGGATGACGATCATCCTTTTCTTTCTTTCAACCATTGATGTTAAACTTAATGCTATTCCTAATTTGAGTTATTAAGGACTAGTTCCTTAATTAACTTCTATTCTGAAACCCCTTTTCAGAATCCCTTAAGGAATACTACATAATATCATAATACACCTATTATCAACTTCTACATCTTATAAATCATTATTTATAAGTATTTGCGCTTTCATCCTTAACATACTTAAGAATTACTCCTATAAGCTCCCACTCAACATATGTTCATACATATTTGAGTTTGAGACTCATATTGCTCTCACTTAAAAATGTGTCAATCACATATTGTTTTAGGAAGACTTTCATAGCTCCCACTCAACTTTATGCAAATTGCATATCTCCTTACTATTTTGAATAACTTCAAAATCCTTTGATCAAATATCAAACTTGGAGATTTACTATGAGATACTAGTACTTTACTAGTTTTAAATCCACTAGACATTTAGCACACATGAATCAAATTCATTTGAATTCATCCAATACTTGACAAATTGTGCTTTTGTCATTTACCCCTTTTCCTACTATGGCTTTGCAGTCATTTGGGAAAATTCAAGTAACCCGTTTTACTTGTGAGATTCAGCAACGAATTGCTTTCTAATCTCAAGGGAAGTTTGCTTCTAGGATTTCTCATAATTTAGTTTACCATTATTTCCTTAGTAGTTCGTAGGTATCTCATATTCCAAAAATCATGACAAGTGATTCACAAATGTCTCCATACAAGATATGGATTTACATTTTGAATCCTACTCCATGTAGTGAAAAACAATAGTGGAGGGAAAACACAATGATCAAAATCATTGATTCTTTCCTTCCATGAAGGGAATCGTTCAGGAACGTTGTCCATTGCGCTTCTCAACACTCTGATGCAGGGTTTTGAATCCTCATCGTGTTTTACACTAATTTCCATTTGCTCATAATTGAGAAACATCACTAATAGTGGGCTTTCTCAAGAATGTACCAAAATCCAAGCAATACGAATCTTGCTTTTGGTTTCAGGTATGGATTTCGTATTCAAAGTTTCCAATGAATACACTATAAGGACTTATTCGCTATTGTTTTGGTTATATCGAATAACCCCAAAACTTTCACGAATTCAAATGGTTTACTAATTCAAATTGAGTGCTAACTATTTCTAACTAATGGTCTCTACATATACACTATAATGATTTATTTGGTGTCTTTTATTCAACCCCCTTTGATATCTAATATCACATTGTGATGCTTTGCATTTTGACGTTTCAAAACACTTTGCATTCCACAATTTCTTTCATGCCATTCTTATAAGTTCGAATTTCATTACTATTGATCAAATCATAGTAATTAGATTCTCTTTTATACTTATACCCTTTTATTGATGAAACACTTTGATCAAATCAAATAGTTTCATATTCATGTTTCCTTTGGTAAACTTACTTTACACATTTAAACAATCATTTAATGATAATTACCATTTTTGTTAAAACCCAATACATCGGATATGTATTAACTTTTAACAATTCATTAAACACTTTGTATTCAAGTAATACACGGTGTTCAAGTTATTTTGCCGAACTTAGGCATAATTTATATGTGAAAAGAAATCAAATGACTTTCACATATTATCATCATAACTTTGAATTTAAACAATGGTTTCATTCATTAATGAAATATCATTAAGTTGGGTATTTTAAACAAGGCATTTTAATATTTTACAAATGTTCATACATTATCAATTAGTTTCAAACAACAAGGATAATTCACATATAATCAAACAAGATATGAACACGAATAGAAATCATTCATAAAAGCAGAACAACTGTTTGTTACAAACTTGTATGAATAACCGTCTCACGAAGTGTGAGACACACTAAAGAAGTTCACAATCTCTTGATTACATTAATCATCTTAAACATAAACTAAATGATAAATGTTGAGGGAGAGTGTCGTTGACCGTCATCATCATGCTCGCCATCAACACGCAATGTCACCTCCTCTCCAGCAAGCACCTCTCATGCAGAAGGACCTGTTTTTATCAAAACAGAACAAGTATCAGATATACTCAACACTGCAATGTGTTTGCAAGATTATAACATTTATAAAACTGTATATCAAATATATACCTTGGTCGTTGACGACTCCAGCGACGTTGGGTTCATCTATCACATTTCTGAAATGTGATATGAACTCAAGGAAATCCAGTGTTTCTGTGTCGCCTCTCATAACGCAGATCCTGACTTGTTCTTGGAAGCTTGGAGAAAGCGACCGCAGCACAACTCCCATTGCAAATGAGCTTGAGTACCAGTTGTTCAGGTAGTATGCCAGACTCATATACGCATCGTAGAGGCGCAATAAGTGCTCATCCAATGAGGAGCCATCCTCCATCTTTATGGAGAGGAAGTCCCCCATCAGCTCATACTCCCACATGCGCACTTGTTCCACGAAATGTGCTCTCAGATGTGCCATGACCATTCGGGGCTTGAGACTCCCCACCATTGGCCATAGCCCATCCTCCATTCCGAGGCGCATGGTTACTGATATAAACGTGGCCATCACACGACGACGATAACACAGATCCCGCTGCTCCTGGGTCTCATGAGAATAGGGTGGCTCCAAATACATCTCGCAGGTCATGTAGTCAGCTACATTGTTCTCCCCAAGGAGATCAAATAGGCGTATGACGCATGCGGAAAAGTTGGATCCATCTAACTTGAGCTTTTCTCCTTTTAATCAATCGTCGATAGGAAAGGTAATCTCGGGAAGAACAATTTTCTACATTTATAATTGCAAAAGGAATTTAGACTAAGTTTATAATTAAATGAGTTAATAATAACTCCACTCAGAAACACATGTCCCAAAGAGGGTTCCTAGTGATAACACGACCCCTATCAGCCACATCTCCCTCGATCATCACGGCCATCAATGTGGGTTCAAGGGTGGACGCTAAACGTCGGTCACATCATTCATGCGACTCATGCTCGATCTTTCGACCATCCACGTTCCGAGGCCAAGCTTCTCTAGCGTGCTAGGCTCGCCAACTCAACCTTAGTGTTTTCACTGTGCAACATGGCTTGCACCCACTATATGCGAACGTAGATATGTCTGACTCCCAATCATCACGGCCTGCCTCATACCGAAGAACTTTCTTGGTGGTGCACACTAAGGGGGAACACAATCGTTGGTTATTTTAACAGGGATCATCTTATTAGGCTACCGTCGAGTATCTAATACAAGCACACAATAAGACATACAAACAATAACATTGAATGTAAATGCTATGTGATATGGTCCTTCACGTCGTGATCTCCATCCGCCATCACCGGGTTCCAGCGCCAGGGTTCCGGTGTCGTAGACACCAGGGTACCGGTGTCATTCCGGCGTGGTAGTTCGTCACCTTCGTGACTATCTACTACTATGTAACAAAAGGTAATCACTTTACCTTTGCCACAACCATATCACAAAGCAACGCCCCCCTGCAAAACAAAGTTAGACGCCTCTACTTTATCTTTGCATGTTTTACGTGGCTGAATGGGCTTTCGCACAAGAACCGTTCTTACCTACGAACTTTCAGCACAACGCTGATCAAGTAGTTGTCTATACTACACCCCTTTTGGGGCCCTCCATTGCAAATGGTATACCAACTAATGCGAGAGAGACAGACACCCCCCAAAGCCACTTTATACGGTACAAGTCGTATGTCAAGCGTGGACCAGTCTCGCGAATGAACATGTAAAGTCGGTTGGGGGCCGCTTCATCAAGCATTACTATGGTATACACAAGTACACGTGGGAGGGTAAAAACTAAAAGATCAACGCCCACACGCTACATCTCGTGTGTTCTACCCGTACTAGCATTACTGTCGTTGTATTGGGAACGACAGTACCTGAGGAGGTTAGATAGAGGTGTGGGGACTAGCAGGGAAGCTTTCAACGGCGTCCGCAGGCGAGATTGGATACAAGCGAGCGTAACGGGACGGAAGAAGTACCCAGGTTCGGGGCCCTCGTGGTGAGGTAAAGCCCCTACTCCTGCCGGATCTGACTATGTGGAATACACGAACTACAAGTGCTCCTCGAGCTGTATGCGCTAGCTACTGCCTTAAATGTTGTATGACCAACCCTTTCTACTAAGGCCTTGCCTCTCCTTATATAGGCAAAGAGGCAAAGGTCTCACTGGCTAGTCCAGCTGGCGGGCCCCATAGGCGGGTCCCAGCCGGCTAGTCATCTACAATATCTAGTATGGCATGTCTTGTCGGAGTACGAGCGGTATGGCTGTCGTGGGCACAGTGGACGTCGTGCGAGCCCGTCGTCAGCACAGGCCACTGTTCCCGCGTCATCCTCACAAAGTCTTCGGTATGGCCGGGTGGTTGCCAGTCTTGTCGCCGTACAGGGCGTACCGTGCACTGATACGGACGTCGTCCTGTCTCACTGATTGGGTCCGGCTACGTCGCCGTATCCGGCTGTCTCTTCCTGATCCGGCTACCGGGTGATAGTCGGCATGTCCTGCTCTGTCCGGCTGCATCTGGTCAGCCGGACGCGATCCGACTGTCTTGTTTCTTATCCGATTGGGGTACCTAGGGATCATCCCCCTGACAATTACTACGCATAGATCTAGCTCTGATACCACTGTAGGGGTTCCACGCGTAAAAACAATAAATTTTACTCTACGCCCCTGAACCCCTGAAGCTGCCAGGACCAATCTATTAGTAATATAGTAACGGGAGGGGCTTTTCGCGAACTTACCCTTGAAGACCGAAAAGCGTTGTCAACGCTCAGGAGAGCGTGGTTGATGTAGACAAGCCGAAGCCGACCTCAAGGTCGTGATGAAGTCCTTGCGCTCCTTCTGGCTCCAACGACTTGAGTGCCTCAAGTGCGACACCTCGCGGGGAGTTACGCACGTCCGGTGCCTGACGAAGACTCCCGCTTCCCCTATCCAGCAGCAGTTGCGGAAGTAGAGCTCCCGGATCCGAATCCCGCAGCACAACGGCGCTCCGCGGTGAAGATGTCTCTCGCTCGCGCAGTCTAGACTTGGGACCATGGTCACGAGAGAGAGAGAGGGGGAGAGAGAAAATATCAATTAGAGGTCCTCCCAAAAGTGGGGAGACCTTTATTGATTATTGGGTGTATTTTTTCTAGGCCAAATACCCCACTTTATATAGGGGGGGAGGTACTACCTCCCCTAAAGTCCCGGGGTGGGACTAAAGGAGAGGAGGGGGTGGGGTGGCCGCCGGCCAGCCCCTAGTGGGCCTCGCGAGGGGGAGGGGGGCAAGGCCCAGCCGGCCTCCCCCTTGGCCCCTCTCTCCCTTTCTCCTTTCCCCTAATGGGCCCTCTCCCTCCGGAATTGGCCCATTAAGCCTTTTGACCTTTTAATTGATTTTCTCTTTATTAAATAATTATGAAGAAATGATTAAATCAACATTTAACATTCATTTACATATTATTCAACCTCCGTGGCCATGGAACACCTTCCACCTCCACTCCGGACATCCTCCGGACTTACCGAAACCCTTCCGGTTTTCTCCCTTCTTTTCTTCGGTGATTCTACCGATCTTATAAACACTCTCTAAGCATCATCAAGCCCTTAAGCGTGATACCCCACGGTTCGGGAACACGCCAGACATGGTCGGGACACTCCCGCACCAATGATCAACAGAGGGACCTGGATGGTCATGTGACCCCTGTGCATTCCACGAAGATCTTTCGTCGTTTGAACTGGGACAGTCGTGTCTTATTCCCTTTGTCATTCGATACTTGCGTTGCCCGAGATCTGATCAATGACATCACCATGTCGTGTTCAATCTCGTTACTGAACAACGCTACTTAACTCGTTCACATCTATCCACATCTATCCCTACTCCGTTTGCTTCACAAAAGCATATGCATGAAGACTCGAGGCGAGATTGTTGCGGTGGGAATGAGGCAATAATGCCTGTACCGCCTCCGTCTTGCATGCCGCTTTGGCCTCGCGATGTGGAATCTACTATAATATCTAGTAGAAAGTTACCATAGTGCTTACCCAATTGTTCTTGCAACATGACATGCTAAAGATGACAGAAACTGTGCACACTCCAAATAAATCGGAGGCACCACATTACATACACCTATATTAGCAGAAGCCCCTAGTATCATGAATTCAACACTATGATTCTTATGAAGAAAGCCATTGTAATAACAACCACTAGAATAAATCATTTTCCTAGCTATCATAAGCTAGAAATCATGCTCTTATATAATTTTGTCATGAATAACAAATATATAGAAACCAGATCATGTTCTTGAATTCTCAAGCAATAATTGGAGAATGGGCTCTATCTATAGTATACCAATGGTGAATTAAAAAGTTTAGTAAACCTATGGCAACATAGAACACAGTATTGAGTCACGAGGGGGGTCAAGATACTCCACATCTAGGAAAGATTAAACTTTGCTCCAACTGAGCTCCAACTGAGCTCAATTGAATTAGATGAACTAAATGCTCACCTGGAACCTAAAAGGAGCAAAGTTATCTAACTGTGTTTATCACTATAGATATAACAGAACCAAGACAAGTGTTTCCTAGTAGAAGTGCTAGATCACTCCAGTCTTCACTGTCATTATGACAGAGAAGAATATTAACTATGTATATCAGTAAGAGGTATATACAGTTTCGGACCCACAACTTGCAACCTGAGAGCAGTTTAGTCCCACAATTTGCAAACTGAGCAAAACTAGTCCCACAACTTGCAACTTGAAAACGGTTTAGTTCAATATGATCAAATTTCAATAAGTTTTACGAAATATGTCCATGTTTGCGTTGTCTGGGCCATAGTTTAAATAACGAAACTAGTACAACCTAGCAAAACCAGAAACGTAGACCTCGTCGGTTCTGTACGCGCAGTGACTCGGAATATACAGGCAAATCACGGTCCAACCGATGGTTTTAATTTTAATACAGTTGTACACAGTATGTACAAATAACATTTGTCATCGTGAAGTGCTTACCTGGTCATGGCGAGATCGCAGGTAGTCCTAACTGCTCGTTCTAGATGCATGGTTCGAACCCCACCTTCATTACATAAAATTTTAACAACATTTAGCTGATTTAGACGTACACGTGGTTTTTTTTAGGTTGTACCAGTTCGGTTTTTCAAACTGTGGCCCAGACTGCACAAACGTGGACAAATTTGGTCAAACTTGCTAAAATTTGATTAAAATGGACTAAACTGTTTCTGAGTTACAGGTTGTGGGACTAGTTTTGCTCGGTTTGCAAATTGTAGGACTAAACTGCTCCCATGCTGCAAGTTGTGGGACTAAAAGTGTATATACCTCTATCTATAACAAGTTTAAGCATCGGGGGCTACAGAACCAGAGTCAAATTGGAAGTAAAAGTACGAGTCATTTACTTCCCAATTATTAGAACAAACAAAAGAACACACATAATTAGAGATTAGATATTAAAGAGGGGGGGGGGGGTTATCAGTGAGCACTAGTAGAAAATGGGCCTTTGGTTCGGGCCACTAGTCCCGG